>OZ026617.1:65197398-65229898 GCA_964020975.1 Hermodice carunculata
TATTTGGATCTCAACTATTTGCATTGATATTAATCTTCTTTTATTGCAAATAACTTATAATTAAGATACAGAAATAAACGGGCAAACTTTGTTTGCATATCAGATAGTGTAACATGGAAAGTATATTACGGAATTTTTCTCGATCCTATTGAGCGTTAAACTTATCACATTACACACAAACAGGTAAACATTTTACTGTTACGATTTGAAAACAAATGTGACACACAAATCTGGTCAAATCATATTCTTGGATTCACAGATGCGTGACTTGCGTCTCAACAGATCAATCTCTGTGCATAATCTGCACTCCACTTCAAGTGGCGAGGAGTTGGCACGGAGCACGGTCTGCTGAGAAGGCCTGCTTCTCCTAAACCAGACACGTTCGGATTCTATTCCTGATACAATCTTATGTTGGTAGGTCATACAACTGTCAGGTACCAAAGCACGCAAACATAATGTTGTACATAGTAACCAAATTCTGTTTTAAGGAAATAAGGGTCGCTCCAGGTGAGACTTGATCAAATTACAATCTATTGGAAAGCAAAGACAAGATTACAACTCTTGACAGGTGTATCATACACGTACAGAAAGCAATCATAATGCCCGTTTAGAATTGTAAACGATTGAGCTGTTTACACTTAGTAAAGCGTTATTAACTGCTGAAGAATCAATGCGATCAAAGACGTCAACCGCATGTTGAAAACCTGTAATCCATTAATCGAGTTTTCTCTGTTCCCCGTATCCGTTCTCTCACTCACTATATGTAATATAGAAACTGAGAAATTTCGAGTAATTATATTTTTCACATTATCGAGCTTAACAGATAATTTTAGATGACAGATTATGCAACTTATGACATAAAACATGTGTCATGAAAGGACACCTGTCGGGTTATGTTTCAGAGCATTCATTTGGCGCGCAGTATGCGTATCTGCTTGCAGATATTTGCCTCAACCTTATATTCATCGAAGACAACCATTCTCACAAATTAAAGAAATACGAACTTAGGGAAGGTATATTACACCTTATCAGTTTAATATGTGGTACACAGCCGCACCGTGTTTATAAAATAATTTTGAACATTTCCTACTCAGCCATTTTTGGATCAACTTGTAGCAGCTCTAGTAATAAATATTCACAAAACAATATCACACTTTCCCGTTACACATTCGCACCTTACCTAGCTAAAATTTGATTTAATCATCACTTCTTAGACGACTTCCACTTGATTAAAAACAAATCACAGCGTTGACGATTACATCAATGTGAGACGGTTGTGTGCTGAACTTGCGAAACTACATGTAGTTTGATTCCTCTTTGAGACGCAATGTGTCGTTCATACTGTATCCTCTTTAAAGCATATATTAACTAAATCACGTAAATTGATAGGTATTTTGAAATGTTTACAATTTAAACTAAACAGACGTGCCCTCGAACCACTGTATTTCTCTTTCATTAGACCTACTATGGAATATGCTAGTGTGGTCTGGGAAGGGTGCACACAATCGGACCGAGATCTTCTCGAAAGTATTCAGTTGGCTGCAGCCAGAGTAGTTGCAGGAGCTTTAAGTCATACAAGTCACTTTAAACCGTACGCTGAAACGGGATGGGAAACCCTCGTCGAACGTAGACGGAAGCACAAACTGATACTTATGTACAAAATTATAAATGGATTTACTCCAGCATATCTGCAGAATTTAATACCACAAACAGTTTCAGAACGAACTAGATACAACATCAGATCAAGACATGACATCACTTCCTTCTATGCTCGAACAAACATTTTCTATAATTCTTTCTTTGCGGCTACTGTTCGAAAATGGAACCTTCTTCCATATTCTACTAAAAATTCCGAACATCTGGATGAATTCAAGAAAAAATTAAATAAATCAAAGCCTAAAAGCAATGAACTATTCAACTTTGGTGACAGGGAAATCGGAATAACCCATGCCAAATTGAGAATGGGCTGCAGCCAGTTGAATAGTGATCTATTCAAGATGGGTTTGGTAGAATCTCCACTCTGTTCCTGTGGAGAATTGTCTGAGGATGCCTTTCATTTTTTCTTCCAGTGTAACAAATATGTCTTGCAAAGAAATGACCTAAAGACAAAAATTACACCTTTAGCTTCATTCAACATGAAAACAATTCTGTTTGGAACATCAGCAAAAATGAACTCAAAGAATAGGGAAATTTTTAATGCTGTCCACTATTACATAAAAGCAACTGGAAGATTTAATGTTTGACTCTTGTTACCAATTTACGTAATGCTCACACACTGGCTTACCCTCCCCTTCCTTCTTACCACAGTCCGTAATGTCCTGCTTGTTATCTATTCGTTATCTAGATGTTATCCATTTACTTGTTGTGTGTCTGTTTATGTACAAGAGGCCTTCATATAGGCATCCCCTGTTGGTCAATTGTGTTTGCAATAAATATGTTTAAACCAAAGCATGTATTCTGGTAATTAAAATAAAATCTTGGCTGCTCCACGCTTGACATGTCTTTTCATTTCAAACAAATTTACTATGGACGGTGTGAAATAGAATCCCACATCGAATTACGTGTTCGAAAGGACATGAATCGTGGAATGTCTATACATCCGCATTTCATTGCAGGAAAGAAAAGACGTAAATATACTTGTTCAAGTAAATAAACCAAATCACTGAGATTCGACTTTGATTTGCTCCGTAACTGCACCTTTTCTTTCATTCATTAATGGTAGCCAACCTGTATAACATTCGCCAAAACTTTCTGTTCTTTTTTGTTTGGTTGTTTTTAAATCAAATAACCGACTCAGTAAAATAATTCGTTTGAAACAGCGTATGAGGCGACACTTTCACGACAAATATAAACGTGTAAATATATTGATTCCATCATAAGTGCCTCTATTTGTCACTGATACACGCTCTTGACAACATGAAACACCTTATAATCCGTAAGATGTCAAACAAAGCATTTGATATGCCTTATACAGCAGGAAGGTACGGTTTAATGAGTATCAAGTTTGCGTAGATATGAAAGGAAATTAGTGCTTTAAAATATACTCATTCCATCAAGACTGAAAAAAAAAGAAGAAAAATAACTTGTTTGCTTCTCTGCCTCCTGTACTTTTTGGATTGACGCAAAAGCCTGCAGGTCGCTGCATACCTATTTGGTGTCATACAAACACAATCATTTTGTAGTAATTGCTCATTGATGCAAAATATGTAAAAAAGAGACTGTCATTTCTGCACGACTCCTTCATACTAAAGTGAAAAGTCGTTATAATGACACCATCTGTTCCGTAAGAATTGTGTCATAACTGAATATGTCAGATAAATGAATCAAACAACAAAGAAAATGAACTTTTGCCATTCAAAACTTGTGTTATATAATGAATATGTCGGATATCTGAGTGTCGTTATAATGAGATTTCACTGTCCTCGAATATGTTTTGACTTATTTAACGATGTGAAGAACAGATTTATCCGCCTAAACAAATGATGAATATAATACCTTTAGTCGATAATGAACATACCGATTCAGAAAATCAATTACATATATACATATTTTCAATACAATGCATCAAACGTGCAAAAACATAGCTGATGATAATATATATACATAGATGTGTGTGTGTGTGTGTTTGTGTGTGTGTGTGTGTGTGTGTGTGTGTGTGTGTGTGTGTCTGTGTGTCTGTGAAATCAGATAGCGACGTGTTTTGTGCTTGTTCATGATTGCTTTGATAAAAGATCAAAGGCCAAAGTAGCCACCATTCCTTACCCTCAAATCCAGATGGATCATCTCCCCAAAACTGCATATGTGGCCCTTTTGGGGAGTGCATAAAGGACCTGCTAAAAGCAGTTACTGACTCGGCCCATCAAGTACTCTGTATCTCCAAATCGTCGAAGGAGCACAAGTATCATCATCAATAATCGAGATCTCTTGTCAGCGTGGGCAACGCTCATCCGATTACCTGTCATACCAGCCTCCCCTTTCTTCCTCAAACCTTATTTTGTATGATTTGTCAGTGGAAACTGTCAGTCAATGTGGCCAATGTTTGATCAATAAACAAAAGAAAAAAATCATAAACATCTTTAGCGGGTATGCCCGTAGTCTGAGCTGCGTTTTATGATGTAATGGGAAGAGAAATTATCCGCCATGGATAGTGTGGTCCACAACAGTATATCCATTGCGACATTTTTCGAAGATAATGTTTGTAAAATACAATAGACTTAATGAGAGTTATTTCACAGCTACCCATTACAAGTAATTCTTATGTAGTTAAATACTACTTTTATCTATTATTAAAGAAATGATGTGTATCTGCTGTCTGCATGCATGCTTTATGAACTCGGGCGTAACACATGCCGTTCGTTTGACCAGTGGGCGCCGGGACATTTGCATGAACCGGTGAGGATAATGATTCATTCTACAAAAGAAATGGAAAGACATCCTTGGGCGTGTATTTAGATCTACCGGGACGATACAAATATCAAGCCTTAATTCCAAATATCATCATGATAAAGGAGTGAAGGTCGACCTTTTAAATAACTGCGCATGAAGGCAGTTGTCAGTACAGCATAATCAACGTGTAGCAAGGGTACACACCCATCCTGCATCCCGCATGCCAGATGAAGATATGTGAAATATGTGGAGTATACGGTACATGTGGTCTCCTGAGCCCGCGCCTGATGCAACCATGTCATAAATGTTACACTTGTATCAGTCGATTAGAAGAATGGATGGGTGGCGAGAGAACGCTAAATGGTCTCCTTCTAAGGCTTCTCCCACACTTGAAGTAAAACCCATAAGAGACTCCAAGAACATAAAGATAGGGGAACATATCTTGGCATGTTCTTGGTTGGGAAAGTGAGGGAAATTATCTGAGAGGACATTGGCTCAATATCCGCTTTGTGAGCCCTCTTGAAACACGGATGGCTAAGGTCAAAAATGTTAACGAAAGTAATTTGGGATTTTGCATTTGTTCTGTCAAAATAAGACGTTGTGTTTGGTGAGTATTTTAACAGTTCCTGCTTGAGGTTGCCGAGGTGTTCAAACGAGTATGGAAATAAAACACATATCTGGCCATTGATAACATTTCGTAAGTTATTTTCACTTCTTGCAGATTGGTGCCGCCTGTTTTCATTTTTTTCAAACTGCAAATTGGACACACGGTCACGATTTTCTATTTTTTTATCTTGGCTTCCATTCGAAGAGACTCACGATAAAGCATATCTCCACTTTAACCTGTATTTCTCATAACCATTGACGTCACACGCTTGACTGATTACGAGAAGTCCTGGCTTGACAGAAAAACCGTTTTGTAAGAAAGCGTCTGGCCAAAGTTATCGTGACAAAGTCAGGTGTCTCTTCAGCATAATCATAATCTGCGATGTCAACTCTAAACGGACAGTTGGCCGTTAAAACTGAAACTACAAAGGATTTCGTCTTATTGGTACTTTTAGACCTGATCCAGACCATTGGAATCGAGTTTTTTTTCGTGAAACATATCATGGCAACACGTCATAGTTAATTGGTTTTAAATAAATCGACATAAGAAATGCACTGGGAGGCACTGAATTTGCTTCTCAAAATGTAAATAGATATGTTAAGGTGTTGGAAATATTGCTCGTACTGTTTCTTGATAGTCAACCAAGTACATGAGGAGACAAAGATACTGTAATTATTTTTTAATCTTTACCATGTTTGTCCTGTAACTTCCCACCCACCCCCACGCCACCAGTATTTGCCTATCATTATCACCGTGTAGGAACCTAGAACTTCGGTGACAGCAAAACATAATCAAGCATGACATACTTTGCAGTGGCGGATCCATCACAGTATTTGCCTTTCCATACGCCCTCGCGCCCTCCTTTTCAAAACTAGAAATGCGTGGGGTTCCCATACAAGTCTGCATCCGAGGCACACTGAATTGTAATGTATATTGCAGTGCGGTTTTCTCGATGACACTCCCTTCCTTCGGAAATCATGCATCCGTACTGCTTCCCGTTGCCCAGCTGAGGGTAGACAGGGTACAAAAAGTTACATTTGCTTCGAGAAAAAGGACGAAACACAGCCCCCTGCTGCGAAGAAATACATTAAATAATTGGACGTTTATAAACATAAAGAGATGTCAGCTGATCATTCGGAAACAACGGCCCTTGCCCCGTCATTAACAAATATTTCATTAGCTAGTCGGGTTGTACTGTTTGTCGGTAATCGTTTCATAGAATCTTTTATTTTATAATGGTAACGGAAATATAACTTACATGATCGGTAATTCAGTTTTACATAGATGTAGGTATTGGAACCCTTGGTCATGTGAATCAAATAAATTGAAATATATATGATATGTTAACCAGGAAAAAATTGTTCCTGGCGTTTCAGCTGGACTCTTTCCAGAAGTTGTTTACCTCACGATGTAGTAACTCCAGCTGAATCAACTGGATTATAAGAAGAAACGACTTAAGTAGTCTTCTAGTTGGAGGTAATCCTGTTGACTCGCTGAAGCGCGCAGGCTTAAGTGGCTCACCTGCATTAGAGCAAATTTAAATGGCGAGCACCCAACAGTTAGGCCAACAAATTATTTTTACTCTTGATTTACATAGCTTAATTTGCTGGAAAATCTTTTTTGATGTGTCTTATATTTCACTAACTAGTGCTGGATGTTGAAGTTGATGTCTCTTACATTCAAGCAAACCTACTTTCTTCCTGATTTTACATATCTGTTAAGGTCAAAGTAAACTTAATGACATCAGTATGGCTTTACTTTGTCGAGACTGTCTTTGAGAGTAGGATGATCCACTTCATATTGAATAGCCTTGTCGACAAAATTTTTAATCAAATTTATTTAATTTATTCAAGAGGGTTTGCTCAGCTTCTGACTCTTCTTCCATGGGGCCCTGTATAATTACAATAGATACGAATAAAATCTTAATCTGAATACAACATGGTAAAATAATATGAATAAGCTAAAAGAAATTGTCAAATATGACTTCCAATCTTTTTCCATTATACCAATACAGCACTTCATCTTGTATTTCATGCAATGAATCAATAACTTCTTTCCTACCTGTAGTGTAAAAACTGAATCATCAGAAAATATTTACATTTTGCTATTTTTGATAACATTGAAATCAAAAGGACAAAATTTCAGCTTGCGATGTATGCAGTACCCCCACGCGCAAGCGATGTGTTGTAGGTTTTCTGGGGAACCGAACCATAGCCACACCGGCTTGTTTCTTTGCCGTGGTAAACAAAGGGGAGAGGATTCTTGCAAAAATAACGAGCCAAAGATTCTGGGAATCAAATATTAAGTACAATTTTACCTTTCATATGATAGAAATTCGTGTTCAATGTAAACTTGAGAATTAAACGTTCCGTTTTATTGTATTCATCGGCGCTCGTTAGCACTTTCTGACAGGCATTTTACGCATGCAAAGTGCAAACACTCATCAATAAAAGCAATAGAAAATACAGCGTGTGATTCTTTTAAAAAAAAATCACATGAACCAGAATTAACATGCTCACTCTGGTTCATGTGATTTATTTGCTCAAAATGCATATATAAAATAGATATGGTCTATTGATGGGCATATAAAGATTAGATCAAATTACATTATATCCCAGAATGTTATCACTGTATCTTCATATCGGTAGCAGCTTTAATTAATGATTCCCAGTAACATTTACCGCTCCTGTCAGCAAAATCTCGACCTTTGAAAAGCAGAGATCAAATGAGACTGTGACTCACAAACCAATTACTGGGGAGCTTTGTCTTCCAACAGCTTAAGTTTCAGTTTTGGACAGTAAGAAGTTTCACATAAACCAGCCCGCATGGAGTGGTCTGTGCATTACAGGAAAATGCAAACTCTTTTATAGATTTTACAGTCAGCTATTGCACTCGCTACTTGCTACGGTAATGGTCTCACTGTTGCTTTTATTCGCAAAACATGGTGAATTCATGACAAGTAATGATACCCCCCTCCCGTTGTTGTTGTTATATACTGACTGCAGAGTTGACGGTATTTTGCAGTAAATTATACATTTATTATTACAGTTTATCATCATGCGGAAACAAGTGCATAACAAAATGTGTCCACCTGAAAATGTCTGCTGGTATATTTGCATTGAATAGTGACATGTTGACTCCCCTTAAGGGGATTTTTAATGTGAAGACGTATCATAAAACTGGAACAATTTGTTCAAAATGGTCATATAAATAAAAGAGATGTTGTGTATTGATGCGACCCTAGATTTAACCCGCAAGGTTTGCACCGCTGAGGAGTATTAATAAGGCAAATCAAGAGCTTCCGACGGATGACAGATAAAAAGTTGTGGCATAATTACGCCAGTATTTCCATTCTTGTTTTGACTCTGTGATTGTCATATCTACGTCTATTTTAATATCCATACTGAATCTTCTGGTTTTGAATTACAAACAATTTTTCGTTTTTCCGTTTCAAATGCTGTTATATTGATTTCTTTTTTTTTTTTTTCAGATTTTGATTTGCTTTTATACTATCACAAAGCCGCGTTCGCGTGCCGCATTCATAGAATGTGCCATTTCATTGTGCATGAAGGTACGCCCACGGGTCCTCGAAGAGAATTCTAACTTTTCCGTCCTCTCCAGAAAGTAATGAAATGTATAATAATGATCCCACTCAGAGAAACTTTGGCTGACATTTGTATCGGGTAAATTAGACCAGATGCTCTGCTGCATCATGTCACAAGATACTTCAGTCTTTAGTGTCAAGTCGGCAAAGAGTCGATAGCTTCCCTAGATCTGATGAAAGCACATTAAACAACCCCGAAACAGTTACATTGACTAAGGAAATATCAAGCGAAGTTTTTGCTCTGTTTTGTAATTAAAAGTGTTTTGCTGTCAGTGTCAAATGGTGGACGGCGCTGACGCTCATGGTGTCCGGGAAAGTGATGCAGCGATGGTTATTACTATTTATATTACATATTCTTTTTCGGACCACGAAAAATGTGACAAAATTCCCATGTAGTTTTACTTTCTACTTTGATTCAACTGTGAGGTACGCCCATTTAAAATGGTTATAAATTATAGCATGACGCTTGTGCGCGTCATGCTATTTTCTCTGCACACAACAACATAGCTCACTGAGGACCCCATAACAATGACGGCCGAGAACGTGTAACACTCAGTCGACTGATCTAGATCCTAACCCCGTACAAGATACAAGATAGAAAGCAGTTTGTGTTACTTACGTGGTAAACAAAGTGACAGATATCTGTGGCCTGCATAGTCTTTACATTAAGAAATACTTGTCGATTAAATGTTTCAGGCTACACATATTTCGTCATTCACCTCTCCCCGGTGGCTCTCAGATATTGACCGATTTAAAGTTAGGATGGAATGTTGGCATTTAATATTTAAGTATTCAGATCAAAATATGCATCGAGCTGAAAGAAAATTCAAGGTAAGAAGGGGATGTGGCCATAAAATCATAAGTATATCTTTGTAGAACTTCATTTCGTGTTTCATGGGTAGTTTTTTGTCATTTATGATTTAGAGTGTTTGTGTTTGTTTTATTTTTGTCTGTATTTTAGGAGGTGTATTGTCACTTCTAATGTATACGAGGCGTTGCCAGGAAAGCATATTTAAATCATTATGACATAAATTGATGAATTGTAACATTAGAGAAGTTCCACCCTACTCAAAATTTACCCAATGATCAAGTGACGTCTCATTTCAGATTACATAACTATTTTTCTCATGAAACAGAGCTTTTACAATACTACATGTATGTGCATCCATGAACCATTCTAAAGTCTTAAGACCAATGCGTCAGTAAGATGTTAAAATAGCCGAAATTGGTAATAAAATAATTGAGTTTCATTTGAAGGTATTACTTAAGATTATTCCATTAATCATATAGTTATTAATTTCGCTGTTATGGGAGGCACAACCATGAAGTCGGAGTAAAGATATCCGAAGAAAAAAGGCGGCCTTTCTTGACCCAAGTGAAGACTCCTTTTTAAGTCTGTGCATGCAGGTAGCGGAGATTACTGTCGATGGATGTACCATGCCTATATATAGTTGTCCAGAATGATTGTAAAATGAGCCAACTTGCCGTTCATCGGCCTGTGTTATTTGTAACGCTTTGTACAGGTACTTAGTTTCCAGGGCACTTAATTATATGAATATTTTCATTTTACTCTTTTCTTTTTGCGAATATATAATTCCTGATTTTCCACCACATATATAGTAATTAACTTGAAGAGTTTTTAATTCCCCGTGGTATTTATTTTTGCATCCACACGCACTTGCGATATGTACACTGTATCAAATTTTACACTTTTTCAAATTAAGTAAACTTATGGAATCAAAGCAAGCATAGAATAACCAGGAAAGATGATTTGCTGCATACCAAATCAGTGTGTGTGTCTTCAAAACATGTTTGTATGGCAATGTACAACTATTCTATCTATGAAAGCTTTGAAGTTATTCGAGATTTAAAGATTGTAATGGTGCTATTTAGCTTGATTTAAATTGCTACAGCTTTGACATCTCTATATAATATAATGTTGACGATATTCAAGTTTTAAAATTTCAAATCCTGCTAATTAGCATAATTTAAATTGCTACAACTTTTGTTTTAAATTCATTAGATGCAAACTGATCAATAACGCTCCTAGTAGAAGTTGGAATGACCTCTCTATCTATTATACTTTTGAAGATATTCAAGATTTAAATTTCAAATGCCCCTAATTTGTATAATTTTATACATCTTTATTCCTCTGTATAAAGCGGTCAAACTCCTTGTTTGGAGGTACAATCATGTCAAGTTTGGAGTTTATATGTACAATAGTGTCCGAGAAAAGTGTCGGGAAAATTTGCTGGTAAAGAAGAAAGAAGAAAGAAAGAATTTCTGGAAAAAAATTGACACACACACTTTAATAACCTTCAAACATCAGAGCAAAAATAAGCGGTGCAAAGTAATTACAGACTAACTGTCGTAGGCATGGCATCTCACTCAGTCTGTTCTAGAAGACAACATAACTTTTGGACTATTCGTGCACTGTGGCTTATTTTTAAGTTATGTCTTTTTCTTTCTTTCTTTCTTTCTTTCTTTCTTTCTTTCTTTCTTTCTTTCTTTCTTTCTTTCTTTCTTTCTTTCTTTCTTTCTTGATTGATTGATTGATTGATTGATTGATTGATTGATTGATGGATTGATTGATTGATTGATTGATTGATTGCCTGCTTCCGTGCTTGCTCGTTTGCTCATTTCTTTGCTCTTAGGCTTTATGTAAATAAACAATTGAAGTGTGTCATTGATATGCTGCAATGAACTATGTTTCCACGATGCTCTTGAAAATACTATACAGTGCAATGCTGCAGGGAATATATCATAAGTCGCCACTTTTTGAACGTAAATTACCTTGCAAGTGTCTGTCTTTTACTTGTAAATATAACCAGCAAAAACGAATACGACAAGGTATAGGACTATGTCCTCTTTTAAAATGACGCAAAAGTGATGTCTAAGCTAGCCAATCAAAACGTACAGCGTATAATGATAAAAGTATACGTAGAAGTAGGTGCCACCATTGCTATCAGTGATAAACCAAACACACAGATTCCATAAACATAGTTTAAACGTTGAATTTTGTGTGAAATGAAACGAGCGATGACAACACACGATACAGTATGTAGATGAGAGTGGGCTTTCCACGTTTGGGTAGTTTTGAATGACAAGACAGAGGCATGTTATGTTCACGAAGAGAAATTAATGAACATAAATTGCATTTCTGACAGATTGCAGCATAAAAAGGTAGCATGGCATCCCATTTAAAGCACATTGTAAACTTTTGCCTTTGAAGCACTGTATTTTACATCGCAAGATGTTTTCTTTTTTTCACATTCATATCTGTGGCACAGAAAGTAAATTTTAGTTTACTTTAAGCATAATTATTTTTACTGGATTACCCAATAGTACATAAAATATAACTAATCTAGGGGTTCTTCAGACAAGGAGACGCACAAAAATGATATATACAAGACGCATAGGACAATACAATGTGTAAACATGTGACTATGTACTCTGGTAGACACGCTGTGATACAATTAAACAACAAAAACAATATTTAACATTCCAATCCAATTAAGAAACATGCATCTATACACGAATATACTTGGTAACAAGCTAATGCATCCTCAGCACAGGGAGCGACTGAAGGGGAAGTTACAGTTTGCTGGGCGCCGCCGAAGCACCCTGGCTGCAAACTCACACTGCCACTGTGGAGCCGCCCGTGCGCCCAGTAGCTCTGGTGTTCCTTCCCGCCTTGTCATTGTCGACCCACCTGTGGAGTGTTGCCCCATATGTGGGAGCATTATACATGTATTTAAAAAGACCTGTTGGATAAACCAATGTTCTGAGGAATGAATATGCAAATGCGACACGATAGAGATGGTAGTATTAAAGGTACATACGTTGAACATACAAATACACGTGCACTGCAATGGTGTATGCTGGTTTCGAGATACATATATGGGATAAGATACTACCCAGTTACAATATAAATCGGCGTGTTTCAACAATAAGATTTTGCATTGCTCTGAAAATTACTGTATTGCATTCTTGTGAAAGTTCTTTACTCCCGAATAATAAATTAAGTTTCGACTTAAAGATTTGAAGGGAAAGGGAGTTACGGATAGCAGTGGGGAGATTATTTCATACTTTGGTGGCATCAGGGAGAAAGGAATTTTCAAACCGTTGGGCGCGGCATTTGATGAGGCGAAGGTTGCTGATAGGCTTGTGGCGGAGCGTACTACCAGCAATGGCGGGGGTGCGAGGTATAAGGTTGGATAGATAGGAAGAAGTTAAAATACATTTTGTAGAAAAGGATTAATTTGAAATACTTGGGTCTACTGGCTAGCATAGGCCAACCAAGTTGGTTTAAGAGTTTGTTATGAGATGTGTGCCTTAGTGCCCCAGTGCATATTTTAGCTGCCTCGTACTGAATCGACTCAAGTAAATCACTCAGACCTTGCCCACAATTATCAAAGATAACACAACCATATTCAAGAATTGGCCGAACCATTGAAAAATATAATCTTTCCAGTGTTTTTCGGGATAACTTAAATTTGAATCTTCGAAGAAGTCCAATACGCTGGTTGGCTTTGTTTGTGATGCGTGTGACATGCGCACGCCAAGAAAGATTGTTGGCTGGAGTAATTCCAAGGTAAGTATGGGTGTCTTCCTCTGGTATGGCGGTACCACCTAGAAGGACAGGGGGATGATGAGGTTTATTGATTTTGGCCGAGAAAATAACTGAAATGGATTTTATGGCATTAAAAACCATGCACCATAATTTACCCCAGTGGTAAATAATTGAAAGATTTGTGTTCAAGTGGTGTGCTGAGTCGGTGGGGTTTTGAACTATCTCAAGTATACTAGTGTCGTCGGCGAAGATGCGGACATCACAGGTCCAGTCATCTACAATCTCATTTATATACACAAGAAATAATAAGGGACCCAGAATTGATCCCTGAGGTACGCCGGCCTGAACGGGAAGCCAAGAGGAAGTACGCCCGTGAATAATAACACGTTAAAGGCGGTTTGACAGGTAACTGTTTATCCACATAACCTCAATTTTATGGAGAAATAACCTTGACGGATAAGTTCTATTCATAAACAAACTTTCAATGCAATTTCAAGTCATTTGCCTTTCACTGAAACAGTAAAAGCTTAAAAATATCAAGCCTATACATTATTTATAAAAATCAGCATATGTCTTTAAATAAAATTCACAAAGTTATGAAAACAGCATTAAAACAATCAACTTGACACATATATTTTTATGGGGTGCTCTGTTATGTCATGGAAATCTGTATAGAATTCATTAGTTCCAGGCTAATGCCCACAGTTGTAACCAGAAGCTCGTTTTGCATCTCTTTCATCCGAATTGCGTCAACAATGAATGGATTGGCATTCATTTTCATGCACAACCCGTCTAAACCCCAAGGTACTGTCAGTATTCCTGTCTTGTGTATTTTCGCCAAAGAGTTTTGAATTCCGTCGTCTAATAATGCAGCAGGTTCGTCAGGTCAGACCTAATATTAATTGCATTATAAGTGTGCGTCGCAGTTTCTCAGATTTTGTGAAATATGCATCGTACCCCGCTTCACCAATGACAAGTTTTATTGGATTGTAAGTGGCAGTTTCTTTTAACCTGTGCGTATTTCTTACTTAGTACCACCATTGTGCAAACAATTGCAAAGATATTAGTTGATACTGGATAATGCAAATACTAACCTTGACACACAACTTTAAAGTTACTGCAGGTGTGGGATTATGTTATGGCTTTGCTTAGACTAGAAGTTCACTGTGGTTGTCGCTTGGCAGATAACTTGTGAGCGTTTAACGAAAAAGGCCATGACATTGATGTTTTTCATTGCCGTGGGAAGAATCCATGAGTATGTCCAATTAGTGTTTAAAATAAGGCAGTATAATTCATGCCTATCTGTGACGAGAATAAACCAAACAGATATAAATGAAGCGAATTTAAATACACTTAGGATCCACTCATAATTCTAAATCAAACAGCCATAAAAGGGGGAAATGAATGAACGAGGCAGCATAAGACTAAGTGAAATAAAATCATGTATGTATCGTGAGCCTTACAATACAGACATTTTCTCCTCTACAATGTCTTAGACCGGGTGTATGAGCAACCAGCCATCTAGATATTTGTATCAGCAGTGCTTCGTCACGTGACAATCTGTATCTAGTTTTCTCATGTAGGATTTGAACAGTAAAAATGACTATAATTTCATTTCTTAACACGAATCGTGCCCAAATATGGCCTTGGAGGGGTATTTCATTAAGCATACATACTTTCTGAATACATTATGAGTTGACTGCTTCATGCAGTATGCTTGCTACAAAATGACTTCTCCAGATAGGTGTAGGACACGAACTTCTTTTTGTTTTACATAAAGAACTTTGGGGGATCTTTTTGGAATAGGAATGAAAGAAAATATATCTGTCTGCAAACTAGACACAGATTGCACCCCTGGTTTATGATATTTTATAAACGAAACTCATTGAGAAAATAATAATAAAATAATGACAAGGTAACTAAGTAAAGTATACAGACAAGTCTAACAAGTTAACTAAATAAAATATACAGATAGGAGTGAATACAATAAAATACTATCCCTATAAACAGGACGGAGATGTAGGGGACGGAAGACCAAGCCCGACATCCGTCCACTGACTACGAGAGGCTGTAGGCCGTGAAACCGAAGCAGGTCTACACAAGTTTCGTTGCCAGGCTTGAGGTCACGGGCCCGAAGGTAGTAGACGGAATGCGAAACCCACCGTCCGCCCACTGACCACAAGCGGCTGTAGGCCGCCCCACCGAAGCAATGCTACTGTGTTTCGTTCATAGGCTGAGGTCACAGGCCCGAAGGGCCGCCTCTATGACGTCACGCTTTGAAACTAGATTGTCGCTGTCGCCGTTTGACAGATCACTGAATTATGTTTTCCGTACTTCAAAGGCTCTTTTATTCATGTGATTGGCCAAGAATTGATTGACCACCTCACTAAATGTTACGGGATGATGTTTACTCCGTTTTGTATAAATATCAGCTCAACTTGAGCGAACGGTATTGTTTCAGAGGCAAATGATCAGCATCAAAAGGCCTTTGAAGCTCGTTTTCTCAGAAAGGATGATAAGACGAGAGCCCTACCTAGGAATGGTTATTCCAAGAAGACGGCTTGGCGAAATTTAATCCGGTTAACGGCTTTCGATTGTGTAATGTCTGACCTGCAAAACCGATTCAGCGATTCTTAAAATTCTGCTTTTTTGTTTTTCCATGAAATGACGAAAAGAACATCCTTGAAATCAAAGGGAAAAGTGGAACGTCAAACTTTGAGGCTGGATAACAGAAAAACTACGCAAAACATAAAAAAAATCTGGCAGGATCTTTATTGTTACCAAAATGTCAGGATTAAGATGCAAGTGTCATTATGATTTCATCACAAATAACGAGTGACGTATATCGTCATTTGTAGGGTAGATGGTTTGCGGCCAACTTCCAATTGTTTATTCAACAATTAGCAGCACAAACACCCAAGCACGGGGAATATAAATTCTTTGGAGCAGGACAATTACACGCATATATGATTTGTTATTCAAACGCAAGTACATTTTGAAATAGGATCGATTGAAGTTGGATGTATTTTCGGTGTCTTAGCCGTCCCTAGATTTTGTTCTGTATATAATTCTGAATAACTTTTTATCATGGCATAACTCCCACGCTTAAAACGAGATGTCCTCATTTTGACGATGAGATAGCTGTGTGAAGTTGCAAAAAGACTAAAAAAAGGTAAAAATGTTGCATATAGGTACACCAGGTAAAAGTCAAAAAGAGGATAAAGTACGAGAAACGTGTATATGAAGTGTTGGTGAACTGCTGGTAGTAAAGGGTTAAAGCGCTTTTGGACTTTCAGTATCGAATGCCCACAGAAGAATTGAATGTTTTTGAACATGCTAAAAGCTTCAAAGTTTGAAAAAAAAGTTTGCTTTGTGACGGCGATATAAGATTGCTGCGAAATGATCAGTGAAGCAAACGATTAAAAATTATTACAGAATGTGTTAATTACATATACCACCTTTTGCAAATAATGAACATAGTAGATTATATATATATATATATATATATATATATAATTGACATGATGTTGCTGCCGTTCAGCCCATTTTGCTTAAGAGAAAAATATAATCTGATAAATGCGGGTTTTTTTTCATTATAACATAATCAACTTTGAATCATGGGGGGGGGGAGGTACAGGTCTGAATACTCCAAGGATTATACTTAATTAGGAATACGTTACAGAACAATTTATTCACTTCCTCATTTAAACGTCTATTCACACTCTAGAAGGTTGCTCTAAAATGCCAAGGCTATGGAATGTAAACATTATTTTGCATCGATATTTAGCAAAGCCTATTATGTATGATCAAGTGGATACCATTGTATATACATGTCTCGTGTAATAAGTGAGATACAAGTGGCTCGTCGCCCTTGTCACAATTTGTTACAGTAAGTTCAGCTTGAACACCCTAAACTGTGAGTACGTGCATACATCAAGTCAGCGTCTGGTAAGACAACCCAGTGGCCTCAATATGCTAGACCAGACAATGGACGTTTATCTATAGCTGGGGACTTTTTGGTAACTTGTCAATTTTTTTGGCAGTATGTGCTCCCTATCAGGTTGCCCACAGGGCAAGGTTTGGGTTTCAGCATGTCGTTAGTCAGATATTTTCAATGTTTTATTTATCTCAGGGTCACAGTTTTTGGGTTCGACTTCAGGAGACAATACTTGGAGGTCAGTATTGGTCATTGGTCCAGGATCCTGCATTCCAGACAATGTAAAATTTGGATCGCCTTTTCCTTCGTTCCTTTCGTGTAATTTGACCCATAAACACGTCTGCGTTCTTTCAAACTTGTCTCAATTTATTAAAATTGTATGCACTTAGTGCTAAAGTAGAAATAAAAAAATGAAGTTGAAGTTGGGTAGACCGATTAACAGGGGGGCAGAGTAATGCTGTTTGACATGATGTAACGTATATGAAAGTTCATCTGTAGCAGATCGATACATAGGCATCCATATTTTCTTGGCCCCATGGTGCGGTTTTATTCAGGTCCAATTCAAGGACCCTTTTTTGAACAACTGGCTGCTATTTTTATTTGTATGCACGAAAAGTAATAGTTGGAAGTTTGAACGATTTCATGAGAAAAACAACTGCCACTTATATTGAAAATCGACTTGTAGTCCAAAACCTGCTGTGCAAGATTTACTGGATACAAAAAGGTCATCTTTTCTGTCTTTTGACATTCACACAATGTTGCCGCATAAAAGTAATTTGTAGACCGAACATTGCAAGCACAAGGTAATATTAAGATATTAAATCGGTAAGACTGCAATTTTATTGGAGGTCTCAGTACACAAGTCTGCATTAAGAATGGGTCTCTACTATTCACTAATACCTGACCTTGGCCTAAATCATAAAATGTATGGGTTTCTATTTCTCTTGCTTCATTTGCATGAATTTGACTTTTGACTTTTTATATTTGCTCGTTCATCGTGAAAGGACTTGATTTCCGTGATTTCTGGCATTCATAAACACTCTTGGACATATTTGAACTTGTTTTCCTTCACATACTTCTAATGAAGCTGTGTTTGTTTCAATATAAAACAACATACTCTTGATTATGCCTATATATTCTATACAACCAAGATTTTGGTTATCTGGATTGTATTGTTTTTTAACAGTTGGGACTGGAAGAGCCGCTACATGATGAATGTGAGCGAAGGTGTCACTTGTTGTTATTGGGATTTTAACTTAATATTGAATTTTATTCTGTATATAATTCTGAATCACCTTTAATCATTATAATTATATAAAAGGTTAAGTCATGCTATGTCGAATATGTAATTGCGGATTCAACCCACCAGTCGAGTATTTAAGTCTGTATAGTTAGATGTCATGATTAAACGGTGCCCATAAAAGCCTATACATGTCCCAAGGTGATGCTGTTGTCGTGCGGCTGAGCTTTTCGCTGTGCCATCCCACCTGCACTCAGACCCCGCCTTCTATTTGGTGTCACGGACAAAACAATCCCTGCCATGGTGGACTATATAAACATAACTAAGCCTTCCTTCCCAAAGAAACACCCTTGTTTTTCTGTTCCCTGAGTTATCATCACTGGCCAGCCTGCCATACATTTGACGTTGCTTAACAAATGAGTCTTATGAGGTAACAAATGACCAGCCAAACCGTGCATTATTGGGGTCTTATCTACAGTTCCCAGTGGGAATCTCACCAGTATTAAGCAGGAAAGCAGGACGTGAAAAAGCCAAGCATTAAAGAAAGATCGAATGCAATTATATGCTAATTATTGATCCATAGTTGGAGCAATACTGATGAAGCGATAAAACTATAACGAAGACAACAAAAGAGTTATGAAATATTCATAAGAGAGGAAAAGCATATGCTCAAGATGTCGAAACTTTCAAGGGAATTGTGTTGAATCTCAATATCTGCGAGCAGATAAAAAAAAACAACATGAAAATGCAGTCATCATACATCTTCCTCTCTCTTTGCTTTAGACATGCAGGCAGACAGACGATATATATATATATATATATATATATATGGATGGATGGATGGATGGATGGATAGATAGATAGATAGATAGATAGATAGATAGACACGAAGGTAGGTAGAGAGATCGATCGATCTATAGATAGATGGATGGATAGATAGATAGATAGATAGATAGATAGATAGATAGATAGATAGATAGATAGATAGATAGATAGATAGATAGATAGATAGATAGATAGATAGATAGATAGATAGATAGATAGATAGATAGATAGATAGATAGATAGATAGATAGATAGATAGATAGATAGATAGATAGAAAGAGATGAACTGGAAGGTAATTGGATGGCTGAATGGACGGATATCTAAATAGACAGAAAACTAGTTAAATGTAGAGAACCTTATTGGGCCGAGAGTGGGTTACTGTTTTTCTCTCACCAGGGCTCGTTGTTGGCAGGGGAAATCACTCACGACATGCGGCCACTTGTGATTTTCAGGTAATCATCCCGTCACACGTAGGAAAAACCAAAAGTATCAAAGTTGCATTCCAGTGCAGTACAAAAGCTTTAAAATGACAGCAAGGGGTAGATCAATGCTCATGGATGCATGTCTCTAAGTACAAATATGGATTGAGGGCACAGGCAAAAAAGGTATCATTCGTTGTTTACTCTGTTTGGAAGCCGAGCCCATCCGGAAGATTCTGTACCGCGGGAAGGGGGCCGCTATACATGTAATAATGTAGCTCTGCATTATAAGGAAAAAAGTATAAAAACAGGAGAAACAAAGTCACATCTTCCGTGTAATATTCAAGCCCCCCCCCCCCCCCGAAAAAAGTCACAATCCAATCTCTCTACGCTGCATAGAAGAATCTAGTCACTGTTTATTTGTAAACCTATAAATTAACATATCAGAAAAAAGCTCGATTCAAAATCTGGAGACTTCCATGTTTCAACACCCTAACGGATTTATAAATGGGTCATAAGCGGGAAACCATAAAGCATGTTTCGCAGATATATATATATTTCCTTTTTCCAAGAATTTTCTCTGGCACAAAACCATTAGGAGCATACCGTAATGCCAGCAAATTCCAGGTTATGCTACCTGGTAGCCATATGGATTAATTGCGCTGTTTACGTTGAGGAACCAAGATGATGGGAAAAAAACACAAATGCAAGCCTTGCCATCGTTTTACTTGATCCACATGGACAAGAAGTAGCTTTTTATTACGCTTAATATATATGCATTGGTCAAATAGATTTTTTCTGGCAGTCTTGAACCATGATGTAAAGTGGCTAAGCAGCAAACTTAGAAATACAGCAAACCCTACAATTCCTCACCGTCAAATTCATTCCTACAGTGAATTACTCGTATCAATCGCCTAAAGCACACAAATAAGAATCGTTCGCTTACAACACACAGTAAGTTTTGTCTTCTTACCTCTCTGTTATGAGATCTATGGCTGAGTTCTACGTTTGCTCCTCCCGACACCTTGTAAAAAGTAACAATGCTGTCTTTGGTGTAGTTGGCCAGGAACAGAAATTTTGCCCTTTTAATGTATGCATATTACTTAATCATCAAAGCAAGTATTAATGGAACTGTCGCATGAAGTTCTCTACGAGGGTCTAAAGAACGCACGTGCTTTGATCAGACGCCAGAAGCCCCTGTGGTATTGTTTTCACTGAAAAGGTTAAGCTGTTTATATAATACCTACATCAATCTCGGGAAGCACATTTCGTTCAAAATAAACAAAGCGCACATTTTCTTGGAATATCTTATACATTTGCAATTCCCTCTTCAAAAGACAAACCTCTCGCCAAGTCTGATTTTCATCACCAGTGTCAATCTGGACTGCACCGTCTCAATCTTTAAACATCACACTTTGTCAAGATATTCCATGGTATAAAAACCTAATATTCAGTATTTACTTTGGGGTCAGTTTTTGTCACTTGAAACCAATAAAGAGCTGAACAAATATGTTCCCTCACTATTAGATGGCAGAGCAGGTTTAGTGCCAATGTTGTACCATGATTATCACATGTATTTGATATTTAATTTGTTGGCACGCCGCTGTTTATTGGGTTGTTGTAAAATATGTACCTTGATAGGTTTCCACTATTTATTTTTATCTTTTCTATGGTATTAATATAAAAAAAAATGTATGTATGTATGTATGTATGTATATAAGTATGTATGTATGTATGTATGTGTGTATGTATGTATGTATGTATACATTTATGAAAATAAGTATGTATCTATGTGTGTATGCAACGTTGTTTCAAGCATTCATGATCATTGACATTAGCAACATATATAAATAAACCGTGGAAGAACTGGACCAATTCTAGTACCCATGCCATATCAACACAACATATAAAAGTTGTTTTCATTATTAACCACGAATATCATGGTAAATTTTTTTGTCGTTGGCTTAAAATCAATTTTACAGTACATCTACAGGAAGACCAAAATCGCCAAACTAATACACAAGCCCCGGCTTCAGCTAAAAGCTCAAGGTCACATATGATCCATATTAGGCAAATGTAAAATGTTCTGAATGCCACCGGCAAAACATTCGTCACCTTATCCAATGCAGGGAGCAGATGCAACGTAGACAGAACCATTCTTAATGTATCTTTAGATCGAATGAAACAAACAATTGCAACAGTGCTAGATCTTTCGTGTAGTTCTCAACCCCCTCCCCCTCCCCCACCCCACCCCAGCAAAATACATTCCAATCTCTCTACGCTCCATAGCAGATCCAGGCACTGTTTATATCTAAACGTATAAAGTAATTAACATATTAACATGTTCGATTAAAAATTTAGAAAATTATAGGCTTTAATAGGCAAATGAATTTATAAACGGGTCATCAGAGGGAAACCACCAAGCAGGTTTCACAGCATTAAATTCCCGGGCAGGGTTTTTAATGTGAAGACACCTGCTTACTTTACCTTACTTATGGTAAAAACAACCCACTTGAATGTTAAGATTGCATGAACGTGAAATTTAAGGAAATACATAGACTGCATAGCACTTTCTTGCTGATAACGGCAAGACGTAAAGAAACACAACCCCACAAAGTGTATCTGTAGGATTTTCAAAAGCTACAGTAATTGACACAAAGTATTAGAATTGCTCATATCAGCTTCCAAACTGTGTGATTAGCATGTAAAATATTCAAACTTTATCATACCAACACCCAGATTCAGGAAGCCCAACAGGTTACGATGAAATCTGCGACAGATTCACACAAAACGTTTCCAAGGAAACTGCAACAATTCCAGAGATGCACTCTGACCAAGCCCTAAAAATTTCACATAATTTGAGAGTTCTGTGTAACAAATACATTTTGTATTATATTCAAAATTAGGATTATTATTTTCACGAATTAATCAAGTGACCCCAACAGATATTTCCGTATGTTTTGAAATAATCACGTAATGTTAGATAATAGTAGATGCAATACACACGTTTCTAGAATGGGCGTAATTAAAGAACACACTGATAGGTGAGTAGGTTGGATTGTCTCTAAATACTCGATTTCATTCACATGATTCGTCATCATATTTTGCTATGTGACATTGATACTTTGTTGATAAACATACCCCCAGGGCATAGGAGAGCATGACATTCAGGACGGTATATTAAGGTGCAATCCAAAATTCCCTATTTCACCACTTGTTAATATCTATGCCGAAAAGCTCATACATGATTCATTTCTGCAAGTGCAAAAAATTTACCGGTATTTGTAAGATAGAAAAATAGGTAGTTGTCTGGAGGAAAATTCCGGGAAACCGCGTACGTAATGTGTACACAATATTAAAAAGCCAGTCACACAGTATTTCAGGAATGAACTAAATGATTGACCATTTCAACATCTACACCTTAGTCATTAAAAAGGCCACGTACTCATGGCAATAACTTAATGTAAGCCACACACATGTGAAAAAAAATATCAAGAGTGCCATCAGGTTCCAATCCGACACAAAACAGCTCCATGCGTCCCGTGAATTTTTGCTGTTTACATTAACAGAACGCGCGCGGGAATTCAGTAAACATTCTCCTCCTGCAAAATGGTGAATTTACGGCCGTAAGGGTGCTTCGTTTCAAGTGGTTACGAGGTGCTGGGCTTATCTTGCTTCCCAGGTTTCTGCAGATCGTACTTGCTGAATTATAATGACGCCAATGCCCCAAATCAAAGACACTGCGAACCTGCACACACTTTATTTTCCGGAGGGGCTTTCGTTTGATCTGAGACCGTTTTCTTCAGCATTACAATGCAGCTATTATTTTTTATGTGTGGTATTGGAGCAAAGATATACATGCCCCTTACTTGTTCTGGGCATGCGGAGAGTCAATTCGTTAGATAGATACAATTTAAAACGTAAAACTGAAGAAAAGAAGGCGTTCAAAGGTCACCAATCTGGTCGTTTGATATTTACAAAGTCTGAATGGATTGACGCATGGATTAACGGTTGCTTTCAACTAATTCTGCACAGTTCCCCAAACCAATTATAAGAAGCAGAATCTTAAGAAACGTATAGACAAAAATAGTTCCCGCACTGTTAGCTGTGATAGGACAGCTGTAGTAGTATATTGGGATTCCATGTAATACCTAGGCATTAGATATTGCTGTGCAAGTATTGCTGTGCAGAGTTTCGTCGTAATTTACCCGCTAAACATTCGTAACAAGGCGCATAATGTATGTCATTTCCCAATGGCATTACCACAATATAATTGGTACCATCTAAAAATCATGTCCTCTGCCAATTGAGTAAATATAAATTGAAATAAACTTTATCTAAATAATCTATAAGTTGCACCAATTTACGATGTATATGTTGACTTTCCAGCACGTAGTTGGAATATGGTAGTCGGCAGTTTTTGCCAAGAGGGGATAATTTAATTAATATGTTGATGTGTTTGTTAGCATGTTGTAACTTAGGTGACACAGCATGTAATTTGATTAATGGATATTTACAGCTTATATTTTCTGTTACTTCCAGGTTCATCGCCATAGTTCATCCTATCAAGGTGCATGTCTTCTGCGGTCGTCAGAAATCCGTCGCTGCCATTGCCTCCATTTGGCCTGTAGCTCTTTTGTGCGGACTACCTACCGCCATATACAACCAAGTTTCAAGACCACATCCCAACTTCCCGGCTGACCTGTGCATGATTGTTTTTCCTGGAAACCACAAAAACTATTATTTTATATTTAAATTTTCTGAATTTACCTTATTTTTCATGGGCCCAATAGTAGTTCAGATTGCCCTGTACAGTGTAATTGGGAAGAGGTTATTCCGTGGAACCACAATTCTACATCGGAGACAAACAATAACTGACCAAAGTGGATCTCAAACCGAAAGAGACTCCGATACAATCAAAGCTAGAAAAGGAGTAGTCAAAATGCTCATAGCCAGTGTTATAATTTATTTCATCAGTTACGCGCCAGTGCAAATACCAGTATTCTACAATACCTTCTCAAAGGTAGCTTTTAAGCACAAGTGGTCCTTCCTGGTCTTTGTGATGATCATGGCTTACATCAACTCCGCGGCCAATCCTATTCTATACAGTATTTTTAGTCAGAATTTTAGACAGAAGTTTAATCGTTTTCTCTGTAGATGTAGACGGAGGCGTAAAGCTGGTGTTAGACAAAGGCAGTCTTTTACAATGGATTCCATGCGATCTAGAAATAATACAAGGTGGAACAGTTTGAGAGCGTCCGTTCCAACAGGTGTTACTTCTGACCTCTGAACCAATCATACTTCGCTGTACATTATCCGCGCGCTTACACATTTTACTTTGGTTTGCTTACGCTGACCCCTTTTCTGTTCTGTGTTCGTCACCTTGATTGATGTCTTTGTAGAGTAGTCAAGTAGGAATCAGACCAATCGAGAAATGTATCAGCAATGATGTTTCGAGGGTTCTTAGAATGTTGCTTACAATTTTCCACAAATAATTAGCTGACGTTTCTTTTGTTCAAATTCATTTTTAACTAAAATTAAGATAAGAAGAGTCTCGTGAATTAATATTTTAACGCATTTGGACATGTCTAGCAAGAAGTAAGTGATTTATCTCTGAATTCACTTGGAATGCATCTTACCATCCAAAATGTGTGGAAGGTGTAACCCTATAATAATGAAGAAAAAAAAAGTTATTTCACAGGTTTAAATAAGATATCTTTCAAACTTTAGAAGTCAGCACTTAATATCAGTTTGACCATCTTTGTGTATTGTGAATGCAGCTTCATTAAGCTGTTTTGGTGGTGCTTTAGTCAGAGTGTGCATTCTACAGCCATATTAATATTATTCTCCAGTCAATCCATGCATAATATTTAACCTGTAAATGTAATGTCTCTTTGTCATCAATTAATGACATGTAACCGTGTTAAACATTTGTTTTGTTTGTAATCATGGTTATGCGTTGCATCAATTTATGTATCAGAATATATTTATCCGTGTATCTGTACCACACCAACATCCAGATCATAAATGTTTGCCGACAACAAAACTTTACAATGTATAAAAGAGGCCTCGCATGACTGTCCAATACAAATTAACTGATACTCAATGTTGCGCGGTAGATTTGGGCTTTAATAATTGCTGTAGGTGATCAGTCTGCTTCCGTTTTTACAAAAGACATCCAAAATTTCTGCCGTTAAAGAGTTACTGCAAATCATTGTGGCTCATCATGTTGGAAATTTCATGAACAGATTCTAAGAGACAGATGGTTTTGTTGTATGTTTAAATATTATACATTCACTAAAATGACGGAAGCCCGTTCTTTAAAGAAGGAAAACAATTTACTCGAGAATATAAATTAGAGTTTATTTCATAATTTCTTCAACTTACAGAAAGTCGCTCATTCCTTTCCTGCTTTTTCTGACGCATATTAATGATGTTCAACTGGACAAGTTCAAACATTAATCCAGCATTAAGTATGGATGTCCCGTTTTAAAAACAATGCGAACGTCCTACCCTGGTGAAAAAACACATTTGACAGTCTGAAATTGTATTATTGCATGTCTACTTTACCTGTTACATTCTCATCCTGTCCTTGTTTTTCTTGT
Organism: Hermodice carunculata; assembly: GCA_964020975.1. NCBI lineage: Eukaryota > Metazoa > Annelida > Polychaeta > Eunicida > Amphinomidae > Hermodice > Hermodice carunculata. The sequence goes on from OZ026617.1 coordinate 65,223,596, forward strand.
TAATTGTGCAAAGAGTCGTTGTATCCCTACAATAGTATGTGTTCCCAGTCATGATTTGATTAACCAGCACGCTTATGTAGTAGATAATGAAAGCTATGTATGTGGCTTCATTTGAATTGTCAAATAAATTTCGTCCATCCATGTAATTAAGCGCTTCTTTCGTGGCGGCAACGCCAAAATCGCCATCCCAGCCATGTCAAGCCACCCAACTGTACATCTGGAAAAATGAGGTGAAGGCAGGTTACATGATTGCACTTCCATTCATTTATTCATATGCATACATTTAAATACACGCACTCACACTCACACTCACACACACACACACACACACACACACACACACACACTCACACACACACACACACACATATATATATATATATACATATATATATATATATATATATATATATATATATATATATATATATATATATATATATATATATATATATATATATGCATGTCTTGGGCGGTTTGTGGGCAATTATTCACTGCCCACAGAAAAATATACAATATAGTACGTCCTACAGCCGGTTTTTGGGTCATGCCCATTGTATGATGGTCAATTATAATCCTCAAACCGGGCCGTGGGCAGTATATACCAAGTATACCTTCTGGGCATATATAGCTTCCCATAATATCTGGGCAGATTTGCTAATTTGTACGTATCTGAGACCCCCTAGGTAGCGCATTGAATTTAAGACAAACATGGTTTATGGGCATTTTTCAAATGCCGATGAACCGAACAATTGCCCACAAGACGGTCTGAGGATTACAATTCTGCCCATAAACCACCCAAGATATAACTGTATATATATATATATATATATATATATATATATATATATATATATATATATATGCACATACATACCTAAAATAATAAGAGCTAAACAAGAAATTGTCTTGATCAGAGTCGACGTTATATCGTTTGTGCTTGCTTCTCCTTTGGGGGCATACTGCACTTTTACAGACTCTACTACAAGCACGCGCGTTTATTCTAAGCATGTTAATACATAAACACACCGACATCTTTTTGAAACTTATATGAACTACAAGTTCACTGAAATTACACATTTGATACTATGTCCTAAATGAAAAGAGAAACATTATTTATATTCACCGATTTAAGTTTTATTAGTTCGCAAAGGAACGTAAATTTGAACATTTTTACCTAAGAAGGGGGAAATTATGGGTAAACATAAATGAAAGTTAATATTCAACTAAGATAAAAAAAAATACTTAGCAACAGTACAACATTATACGTTTCTCATAAAGAGGTAAATTTCAATTTCACAGGGTTAAAAATTCACAAGAATTGTGAGATTTAAAGGATACCTTCTAATTAGCTATAAAACTTGAAATACGTGTAGGCTCTCGAAATCTATTTTATTCAGACTTGTGTGATCTTTCGTTTCATATCTTGTGCCAAATTTTAACTTTATATTTGAAAATACTTTTCTTTATTTCTGCCAAATTTCCGATTTTGATTAAACTTGAATAATTTAAATGACAAACAAGAAATCTTAAATTCAGTGACAAACTCCTTTTCGGTCTCATATACTCATTGAGAAAATGTTTGGTTCTGTGGGTGTTGGGTAAATAACGTGAACAGAAATCAGTTATTTTTCCATGGGAATGACAGTGTGCTCAAGCCATTAAGAAAAGTAATTTCGAACGGGCTTCGGGTTACTGCAATTCACCAGATTTCCAATATGGACATCTCCAAAAAGGCGAAGTGGATTGTTTTCAAGAATATTATATCTGTTTCAAGAAACAACTTATACATGCAGATAACTTGGAGCAAATGCCAATATATAGGAATGTTGTAACAACACAAATGTAGAAAAAAGTAGGACCGACTTCAACGTGCTGAAACAGGCTGGGCCCGAGAAGAATAGTCCAAGAATTATCTTCTTCGAAAACCCAAGATTTCTGCAGAGGGGCTACGCACACATGCACACATGCATACAGATAGAGGTATTGGTGATTCACTCAAGACACTGGCGTCTTCAAGGCTCATGGTAATTATTATGTTAATTGAAAGATTCCCTACGTGGTTTATATCACCAGGTACTGTGGCTACTGATGTAAAAACTCCAAATTAGCAAATCAAATGTTACCATTACACGTATATCAGTATGTTCTTCTATCGAAGAAATGCTATTACGCTAAATAAGACTTCTGGTGTATATAATTTGAAAGCCATTGATATATTGTCGCACAGAGTTTTTATCAGCAGTCAAAACAAAACCGATTAAAGATTACACCCATCGCAAATACAGTCTGACGGTAACCACGGCCCTTATAATACAAAATTAGATTAGCTAGAAAATTCATACATATATCAAATCATGACAACATAAACATAAAACAAAGTAAACATCCCCATCACTCAAAGTTGCAACTTCAGTCAACCAGATTGTTTCACGAATCTTAAAATGAAGCTGTTCAAGAAATAATTCGTCCCTTCAATATTATGTTTTCGTAACCCTGTTAAAATTTGATGTGGAGTGTGTAGGTGCATCTATCAGTTTGTGCAAGCCGAGCGCTGCTCTTGAGCACTCCATATGCATGCAGTTATTGTAGAGAAAACACCAGCAGTCTCTACAGAAGGTTAGAATAAGACAAACAAATTTGCAAAGGAAGGTTCAGATCACTTGAGCCGATTTTAACCGCAAATATTCAATTAGTCAGAGACTTCATTTATCCGCTAAATGGAAGCTCCTTTCTCTGGATTAGAGTGAAGATAATCAATCCATAATGAGCTGCCACAATGAATGACAAATAGAAATAAGACTTTCTCTGAGACGGCACAATTCAACACCAACTCATTCACCGAAGGATATTACGTCATGATGGTGATCAGAAGAGTATAAGATCTGACACTAGACGCTGCCCCTATTACCAAGTTGGCAATACTAATCATGATGATATGAAACAAAGTGGAGAGTTTGCGGCTAGACGGGGATAATCTGTTGTTTTCAAACTGGTGTCATATAGGGCCTTAGATGGGTCCCTCGGAGGTCACCAGATCGCCCTTTTTTAGGTGTACAGGTCACAGGGTCACAAAAATCTTGGATATTCCATCGCTGAAGTTCATTGTGTAGGTCGTTCGTCTCCTAAATTAATGTCTCAAGTCACCAGATCACCTCTAAAGGCTTACCCGGTCTTAAGTCGCCATATACCTATCCAGGGCCCCTCATATTGTTGCGTGAAGTCCAATTTGTTTGGCATAATGGTTGACTTGACAGGAGTCAGAAAAGGATCAAATTAATTGGCACGAGCAAGCATTGCCTGCTTGTGTCCATCATGGCTCCTTGGTTTTACACTTTCTTCCCTGAAGCCTGTGGTCAGGTCGATAAGCATCTTGTTCCTGATCGCACGGTCAGCTCACTCCAATTAGGGTCAACACCCTGTGACTGTCAGACACAGTTGCCTGTGCTTTCTGCACTCGTGTAGGCTAACATGACTAATGAAAACCAAAGCAGCTGTTCAGATGTCCTATTAACAACAGTCGCGTAAAAGGTTTATTGTTTTTTTATACCATAAAACGAAAAGGCTCTCATGTCTAAAAAGTATATTGGTTTTTTTTAACGGAAAACCTGTTTTTCAAGATCTAAAGCATAGAAACATGAAAACTGGGATGGAAACCTTTCTTTTGAACACTACATCACACACCATATTTATATCAGACGAAGAAAATTCTTGGTATACCCTCTAAAATATTTAAGACTTCCTTCGTCATGAAGATATATATAGACTTTGAACACCATCATCTCTATATATCACGGATGCGCTATCGTATAGTTGGCTATGAACTGTAATTTAAAAGTCTCTTGTTCATATTGCAAGTAGGTATATATGCTCAAAATAGGATTGAATAGGGTGAAATATTTTGCTTCCTTGGCCCTATTGTAAGTCCCTATGTATCACAACTGTACCCAAAACAGCCCTATATCACACTGTAAAAAGACAACATTCACAGGATTGCTTTTGATGTATGGTAGCCAGTATTGCTTTGTAGGTAATTTTTTTTTTCTTTTCATGTTATACGCAAGTACATAAAAAGTCCTAGGATTCCTTGTATGTGTGTTTTATTGGACTAGAAGCAAATTTTGTACTTGGTGGATTCACCATGGATGCCCGTCTTGTGATCGTAGATGCGATCTATGAAAATATATATGAAGGAAGTAGTTTCCTCTCCGTCCGAGTTTCCCACATTTCGGTACTTTTGTTCAATTTAGACCTTTAGACTTATAATTAATTAAAAATATCATTTTTTTCGGAAATTGTCAGTCAGTCCTTTATACTATTCCTAATTTTATTCACACTGTGAATTATAGATTGGTAAATAGTATTTTGTATTATAAATAGAGATATAAGACATGTAGGTCATTGAATCCCTTTTTTCATCAAGGAAACAGAGCAGCCTGAATCATTATGCAATTTGAGGTAGTTCTCTTAAATCGTACCACAGCAATGCGTTTAAATTGCTCCAGGTCTTAATCTAAATGGGAAGCTTAACAGTGTCAACACACTACATGTATGCAGTAATGCGTACAGAAGAACGACGTACACGGCAGGCATAAAGACCGTTTCACATCCAGCAACCAGCATCACTTTCAACTGAAGGTTGTTATCAGAGCCCTTGGGCTTCAATGCATTACATTGTCAAATCAATTAAGATATGTGTCATGTTTTAACGGTGACATGTAAAAAAAGCACGTTCCTATTACCTGTATTAGTTGAAAATTAGCCAAGACATTACTGATTATAATTTTGTTTTTAATGAAAACATAATGAATCTACTATACTGTGAGATATTTGCCATAAATTTAATACACTCTGCACTATGTAGACTGTGAATAGTCAGCAATGAATGTTAAACTTTCGGATGCGGTGAATGTATCGCCCGAACGAAATTTTATTATTATCTTAATCACTACAATGGTGCAAATGTTATACTCTATCTACTTAAAATCGCGGTAAAACCACTTGTATGATAGTGTGGCGTCAAAATGTAATTACATTTGTGTCTTTTTGTCCAGAATCACTTCCTAGTAGTCATTACCCTGATCCGCAGTCCGAACTCTTTCTCTCCATAATCTAACCTGTCCCTGTCTAACCTATATGCATGTGGAAGTTCTGTTGTCCATATTGCGGACGTCCTTCTGTAGATTTTTGACAAAGGCTGTATGAGTCCAAATATATTAAAGGGTCTTCAGCGGGTAACTACTCAGAAAATGTTTCGGAGCCTATACCCATACATGTCTCTGAGTAGCGGCTCCTTGTCTAGGCTAAATAGTCAGCAAACACAACCCACATAATAATGAACAAGTGGCAAATGATGAATTTGCTAAATACGTGAGGTTTAGCTTATAAATGCACAGCTTCATTATCAAAGAAAATACCTGTCAAACCAACCATGATTGCAAAATTTTTATAGTACACGTTAAGATAAGAACAATTTGAGTTACTCTTGAACCAGTATGTACCCTTTCTAGCTGGACAGCATATTTCAGTTGAACTATCTGTGTGTGTAACTGAAGTAGAAACAAACTGGAGTATTATATTCAATCCCAGTGATTGTAAAATAAACAGTTGCAGCTAGACGACCTGTACAAACCGAGCGAAATCCTAACAAGTATTGCAACATCCTGCACCAGAAATGTAAAATAAACCCCATGATGACACCTACTCCTCACTTTGAAAGTCTCCAAACAATAAAGCTCTATTTCGCGGCCAATCCTGAGTCAGTGTTTCAACGTAATGAGTCAGGTTTGTGACATTTGATTAAATACTGTCAAATTTGAGTATTTTATTATAGTGAGTAAGTGTGTGCGATAGCCCTTGGGTGTTTAACCTGACAGAAAACATCTAAGCCCAAAATGTCTGAACAGAACAAAATGATGTTAAGAGAAAAATGTAAGTAGCAAAACAGGCAAGTCTAAAGTCTATAATATTACTGTAGCCAAACTTTCTAATAATCTTTGGATATTAACAGCAAAATCTGCAGGGCAAGTAAAAAAAGAATGAAATTCATTGGTATTTAAGTCAAGAGAATGCAATCAAAAAACAATTTTTCTTAACCAGATATCAAGTACAACTTGTAATGACATGTTGCAGCACGATTTTAACAAAGGCTTCATCAAGATGTAGTAAATATTAAACGAGATCATTCCAATGAAGCATTGCAGCAAAACGCAATTGAATACCATAGGTTACACCCTTGCACCCACATATTTGGGTAGTGATCAAAGCATTATTATATTCATGATAACAATCAGGATCATGATG
>OZ026617.1:65232398-65558386 GCA_964020975.1 Hermodice carunculata
AGATGCATGTATTGGAATGCTTTATTTAAAAAGAAATGTCAGACCTTCTGTATTACAATTTTGATGCAAAAAATTCTTTTTCCACCAGTTTACCAATTGCGGCGTTATTCAATATTGCAGCACAACACAACGCCAGCCTTGTAACCTGATGTACAACTGCTAGTTTTTCATGGTACTATGTGTACAGTCTTTCTACAATGAAAATCACGCCAAAATGCTCTTCTGAAACTGCCCAAATGAATAAATTGAGAATTAAACGAAGAAATGATAATTAATGGTAATTAGGAAAAGGGAACATGAATGTTTCAGATAGATGTCTTATTGGCGGGGTAGAATGAATCACATTTTATTATTTCTTTCTTTCTTTCTTACTTTCTTTCTTTCTTTATTTGATCTGACACTATTTTGCTTTTGTTGTGAAATTAAAGCATGTTATCAAGAACATATGTAATGTATGCAGCAGCAGAGACCAGGTTACTTGTATGGTTCGGTTTATTATATTATTGTATAGAGACATAAATTATACAGAAAAATATAGTTTTGGTAAGTGGGACATTCCGAAAGGATTTTCTTTAATGTATTAAATTAATAGCTTGATTTTTCTTCAACATGAATGTATGGTGCTTTTGTCATACTGCCCAATTGACCTTCCTTAATTAAATATAATGTGGAGCTTTTTACATGGACTGTTATTAGTTCTCATATCAAGGGTCTAAAGCTACAAATGAAACCTATAAAAATAAGCAAAAAAAAAAAAAAACGCCAAAAAGTGTGAAAATTATTCTTCCAATTGCAAAAACGTGTTTCGGTTGCTTAATTTTTTTCCGGACTGTGTGTGTGTTTCGGAATGAGTGGTGGTAGATTATCTATAATGCATTGCAAAACACGCTAGCTGCACGTTCAAAGAGCACTCCCAAGTGACTTCCTCGCTCCTACCATCACCTGTATTAATTTAATGAAAAATTGGCGCGACAAAAATAATAAGAATGAGCATTTTCTGATGTAGAACATTGGAAAGAAGGCCTTTTAGCCTTGTCCCTCGCACTAAGTTTATTTCTGCGGTCCAAATACTACAACAGCAATCAACCTGGGTAGCATGAGCCAACCTAAGCACACAGATCAAACATGAATCCCCTTGTCATCTCAGTTCATGGGAGTTGCACTTAGCACACATAGATATATGATCTTCAAATTCCATATATTTAAAACAGTTTTAGCACGAGAAAAAAAACATAATGATCTCAGATTTAAAGCATTCCTTATTCCAAACAAATCACAGTTGTATCCTTGACTATGCAGAAAAACAGCCTTAGATATAGGCCTAAAATATATGTACGCCTCATTCATGATACACGTTCTTGTTTGAATGATATTTATCACCAATCCTCATAGCTAACATGTTATCTCCAAAGCTTTACCACAGACCTACAGAAAAATACAAAAACCTTGATTTATATTTAGAATAGCATATGCAAAATGGTATAATGGTAATATGATTTATCCAACGTGAATGAAAATCTGACAAAAAGAGAATCCCAAGGCACACAACTTGAAATACAATGACAAATCTAATCCATTTAGCCAGCTTAGCCCCGGGCTAGCGCAATCTGTTGTAGCCTACAATTATAACCGTATCTCTGAAATAAGTAGTGAGCAACATGACAGTAGATAGCTATATGGAGGGGGCGGGGAATGGTACATCGCCACATCGTACTCTCAAGGCAAGTGTGATGTTCAGGTATGGTAATTTTTTTTTTTAAATGATGTGCTATTGTGTTAGTTTTAACCTGTATAAAACCAATCGTGCCATTTGATACGGCCACTCATAGCCCATCTGTTTGCCACATTCCTGTTTACGGATGCTTTCATATGTCAATACAGTCAGCCAGTTTCCCCATCTGCCTGACCGTGCGTCGTGTAATGAAACGTTGCCTGTATATTGTACCCCACTGAGAGCTGATGTGCCGCTGTAATCTATAGATAGCACCATCCGTCTTTCGGCAAGCCTTTTAGCATATCAGGGATAGTTGGAATACATTTGATTTTGTTCAGAAAAGCACTCAACTTGAGGAGTGCTTGGGTGACACACTTCACGTACAGTAAGATAGTGGACAAAACGCATGAAAGGCAAGTGCTATTTAAGATACCAAAAGCACTTTTTAACACTGATGGCCGTGGGTAGACAGCTATAAGGCGTATTTATGCCACGCGATGAGACATAGGTGCGCTTCCTGAAAGGTGAATTGCAGTATCTGGCACCAGTGCTACGCTGTGGAAGATAGCCAATGGATCCACATAGATTTTAACCATTGAGGCCTCCTAGCTTACAAACCACTTTACAGAAGAACTACGAGCATAACAAATCTTCAGATAAGCACGCTTGGTGGATATTGGGCTCACAAGTACCATCTGCATGATTTAGGAACATGACGTCTTTGCACTACCGGCCGTCCAACACAGCGTGCTGAAGAATTTATTTTGTACATAGGCATATATCGATCTGCACTTGAATCGTGAGCGATCCGACGCCGTTGTATCGGCTTATATTTTTTTGCAAAGAGGAAAACAGTCAACCCTGAACTACCTTCTTTTTTTTTATCTCGAAAATTAAACTTATCGTAGTTCATTTTGGGGTGATTTTATATATACAGATGCCACAAGGCATAAGATAAACTAAAATCACCTTCACCGATCAATTCAACTTTCAAAATAATTTATATTTTGTGAGGATTGTTTAAGGATAGCTTCACATGCTTATGAACTTACAATTTTGGAAAAAAGAGCTGTATGCGGTTTCCGGTAGGAACGCTGTTCTACTACAGGCCACAGCGCCGTGCATTTAAAATGAGTTCAAGCAACAAGTGGATACACGTAAATTTATTTCATTTTATTTCATTTCATGTTTTATTCAACTTGATTTCATTATCGTTTCATTTCAATCCTCTTCCTTTTTGTCTGCCAACACAATGAAGTGGTGCGCATTTGTAATACGGGCTGTGTTTTTATTTTATTTCATAGATCAGAATCGACAAAAAAAATAAAAGTTCCTCTCAAATGTTAAATTGAGTTTTTGTTTATACATATGTATTTATATCTTTTTAGTACAAAAAACAATTATGATGGTCAATGGAGGGCGTAACAGCGTCAACTAGTCACTTAACCAAGCTGTGTTGTTGCTTGAGAGATGATGAGATCCTCACTGGGCTTGTAACTAAAATACCCAATCGGAGAGGCGTTTTTCTGCTAGTATAATTGAATTCGTTTCAGTGAATGATTATGCTGTGACAGAAATGGACCATAGTCAACTGATATGCATGGGCTCATAAACTAGCAGCACGTGTTTACTGCACTGCCTCATACCATCTGATCTTAAGCTGGAAGTTGCAAATAAAATCTTAATTTGTATTGAAATTCTATTTTCTGGAATCCACTTGACTTTACACTTCAGCAAGTCTTTATTCAGGTGTGAAGGGATTTGCTCTACCCGGGAAAATCAGTTAAGAAACCAAGTAACCAAAGGTAATATCATTGAAATCAATCACAGAAAACACCTGCGTCTTACCCAGTACTTTCACGTCTTAGCAACTGACAAACGAATACACTCTCAAGATCACAACTGGATGGAGCCTCCTGCCTCCGATCGATCTGAAAAACAACAAGAGATTCTGGCGACCAACCAAGGGATTGTCAGGCAACATGGGATGACTTAGATGCGGGTTTTATAAATATAGCTAGTTATTTTGTACTCATGTAAAACAAGGTGAAGAACACGACCGTGTCAAAATCATTTGAACTTCACTATTCCACATTTAACGATTGCAGGGAAGGGACATGTACAACTTTGCACTAATATAATCATGGCATACAGTTATACATTTAACATATAAAAATTATGCTGCTAGGTAACACAGAGAGAATTACAGAATTTCTGTCAACGTATGTGCTGTATTACTGCATTCGACAGTTTCAAATCATGCTAAAGTTACCCTTCTTGACCCTAATAAAAGTGAAAAATGTGTGTTTCCTGTCTGAAGGTAACAATTCACACACAAGCATTTTATAACAATATTTATGCTACATCTTGCCCTGAGAACATTCAATTATTATATATTGTAAGGTTACGATACCTGGCTGTCGGGATCTGTAATGTTAGTTTTAATCCAGAGGGCATTATTTTTATTCATTCCACAGTGCAGCATTTCAGATAAAATGTTTCAGAATAAGCCGTGATGAGAGGCTCGTTGCCGTGGCATTGTCCTCTTTCCATTTTGTTTCATACAAGAGAGAATTTGAGTCAGCTGAATCAGCTACGTATCTAAATATCTCTGGTGGCCCATTTTCCCTGCCGATAGAAACCTGATCTGCAGTACCCGAAATAAACATTTAAATTTATCCTAAAATCTCAAAAGCCATGCTAACCTTCCACATCATCAATACCCAAATTCCTCAGCGTGTACTCTTCTTGTCTATTCTTGTCACTGTCTATCTCTGACACAAAGATGTGGTGAAAGAATATTATAATTGTTACCATACCATATTCAACAAGGTATTTTATAAAGAAAGGCTTTTAAAGCCTAAAATATATTATTTCAGGTCTTCAGGTGGTATTTATCAGCAGACGTGTCCAATAATGAAATACCTGCACGAGTGTTTCTTAATCTCAGTTAAATATTTAACAAACACAAACCACATACCATTCTGATAAAACTCTATACATAGGTACTACTTCAACATGCAAAACCTGAAAATATCGACACTGCACTTGCAAGTGGAGCATGCCAAATCCCCCCTCCCCCAATTGTAGTTATCTGGTTTAGGGAAACTGTAGCTTTATGGTTGGTTCAAGTTTTACGGTTAAGGGCATAGAGAAGATAATCACTGTTAATTAGGTTTATTAATTATTTGTACATATATTCCTACATCTTATCGCTGCGACACTTGACATTTCTCTACCAACATTTGCAGACAAAGGCATTTTATGCCACTATGTGTCACAGTGCCTGTAATATAACACAATTGTTCCAAATAGACAAAATGACTTAAGGCAGCTATATTACCCCGGCTCATCAGACACGATTACATTCAACTGAGCAAAAATAAAGATCCATGACGGTGAGCTGAGCATTTCTTCTTCCAGTACCCACGCTGAGCACTGAAAATTAAATGCATTCGCTAGGTAAAGTAACTAATGAGCACCAATCCACAAGGCTACACATCACACGAATAGACAGGAACGTATAATCTGCTGATAAGTCAGGCGCCAGCGTCTTACTCTTTATGAGGGAAGCCGGTGTATAAAACCTTCCGATGTATGCTGAAAAAACAGACATGGCTCAGATACGGTATTTTATCTATAGACAGCCAATTGCTACAACACATATCATTGGGTAACTACACATTAAGTTTAGAATTCTGCTAACTGCTCTCAAGGTACAAACACAGAAATGAGTCTATTTTTGAGTCTCCGTGAGTACGGCCTTCCAATTGTAAGACCTTATTTCGTTGTCCAGATTGCCTGCGAAGTGGCTTGATATGGAAATAGTATTCCGATTTCATACGCAGTTTGAATAGCGTACTCTATTGTATTGTTGTAAAACATGCATCAAAATGATCCCCCTTTCCTGCTTGTTTTGTGCCTGCGTGCTTGGTTCTTTTCCTCGAGAATTAAAATAGTTTAGCCCTCTGGAGGGGATTAATGTGTTTAACTTCTCTGTTAGTTGAATCAAGAGCTTCCCTTGCGGCGCTTGTCATTGGCCCACGGTTTGCCGAGGAAGGCGTTTGATATTCGCCTGTATCATTCTTGATGACGAAGCGAAAGTAGATGACATTTATGACCGTCGACACTTTTTGGTCATTATTAGATCTATCTTGGTGAAGGTAAAAAGCAATTAGAAGTAACATCCAGTTTTAGGTTAAAAGTATCTATTTTTTTATGTGCAAGCAGTCCAAGTAGGCTGTAATCATAAGATTCTTTGTAAATGTCTCCAAAGTATACCCACGAAAATGGGTTCGGTTTCCATTATAGTCTGCACGCTATCAATGGTACTGAAAAGGTTCTATCTTCTGTAAAAGAAGCCATTATGGGTAGGCTTGATAGATATATTCCTGCACTACATACTCTATGTGTATATGAATGCTAAATAATACATTGTTACTCAATGTATATGGTTCTTAGCCACTTATGGTGTAAGAAACACACAAAATGTCGTTTGTGAAAAAAAATGAACTTGGAACACTAACCATCGTGGTACAATTCTCTAATCTGTTCAAAGCACACGGTTTACAGTAGCTGAAGTGCATAAAATCATCCTTTCGATAAAATGTTTCATTTTTTTAGTCATAAACTGCCATCTGGCGGAAACAAATAGAATCGAATATTAAACGCACAAAAATTAATGATTCCAACTGGTTCATAGGCTGTTGAAAGAGGGTAAATGCGATGCCTACAGATCCTTAACAGCCGATCAGAGCAGCTGTAGCCAATGCAGCACAACCGATCGGCAAATTAGTCTCGTAACAAGCGATGTGTGAAATTGGGGATCACATTTATTCTTTGTTCGTCTGTTTTCTCAGAGTCCTTTTACACACATGGCCTGTTTGGTTTTTCTGCTAAATGTATCATTTTTCCAATTGGGATCGTATCGCAAACATCGCTGTGTCTTTTACGACACTACATTTAGTTTAAATTAGTCTAAACTGTTACCACTATGACAAGTCAGAAAATTGGTCATTCCCGGGGCATGAGCTATGCCTGGACAAAGCAATAAAGCTAATCCTAAACATGGTAGCCAAAGTGTATCTAATGGAACATGATTTTATGGCACGGTGAGTTTATCTGCCTTTGCTTTCGTCTTGCTCAAGCTTTGGTTGGTCGATGTGGCTGTTTACATTTGATACAAATTAGCTGTATCCTCGCCGATTTAATATCGCTTATCCGAATAACCTTCCATTCAATTTAGAAATATCAGCACGCACTATCCAGGGAGACGTTCATCTTGTAAGTGAGCTCTTTCATCCCTTCTTATTTGTCCATTATACGCTTAGTGGTTTTCTTATGGACAATTTTGCATGGCATTATACTGATGGTAAGTTACCCACAAAGATAAAAATAGTGACAGTAGGTCCCAATTACTAGAATGCAGAACATGCCCATTAGTCCGTTGCCTTGCTTCTTTAAACCTTAAGCCCATTTCTATCAACTTTTCCTGTTTTATTTGAATCGGTTTCCGTAATAATATAATTGTGTGGAATTCCTTAATATCCCAATATAACATTTGCAGAAAAGCTGTGTCCAGTTACTACCACTACGAGTCATTTATTACTTCATAAGTGCGTTGTTATGCATCAGGCCTGTAGACTGCACACTTCTTAGTCATTGAGCAGAAATGTACCTGCGGGACAGACAAACTAAAAGCTGCCCTTATTCAACCTGGTCGAATATCTTATGCTTGAGTATTTGCTGCGGTCGCTTTCAGCGAAGATTTATATCATTGTACAACGATTGCATTCTCGGGAAGTTGATGATGCATTCTCACTCTAAAGAAGAAAGGAAAGTGAAACCTCTTGCAACATGCATGATTTATAGTGTATCTGTTGACTGGTGATACAGATTGGTACAGTTACGCACAAGAAAATACTCCATGTGATATACTGTAAGATAAGAAATCCAAGAAGTGAGCAGAAACAAGTTATTCCCCCTCAGAAACTTCAGATAAAATTACCAGAGCTAATAAATATCAGCCAACGTACTGGACAGAATGAGGAAAGATTAGTGGGCGTACATCTTGTTACACAGAATCAATAAGCTTTTAAGGTATACTAATCAGGCTTAGAGAGTTGTCAAATATTCCATAGTGGGAGGAATAAAGACGCTTTCAAACAAGTTGAAAGACATAAACACATGTAACTTGACATGACTTCTCACAAAAAAAAATGGCTTTAAGACGTACAGCAAAAAACTTCTACTTTAACATTGTTGTTGCCAACGAATATTAATTGTGCGTAAAAGAGGCAATTGATGATGGTGATGATGAAGATAAGAATACAACAATAATCATGCAACCAAAACATCTTGGATTCATTTCTAAAAACGAATATAGACTGAGGAATATCATATTAAAACTTTGAAAGCAAACACTCAAAAAGAAAATTTACCAGATTCACAAATATTATGAAAACGATGTGGGCTTAGATTCCTCTCTCTCTCTCTCTCTCTCTCTCTCTCTCTCTCTCTCTCTCTCTCTCTCTCTCTCTCTCTCTCTCTCTCTCTCTCTCTCTCTCTCTCTCTCTCTCTCTCTCTTTTTCATCGGTTAGCTCTGCACGTCTGAAGAACAAAAACGTGGCGGCTCTGCCATACCTCTTTTCATTTTTAACACAAATGATGAATTTTTGGGTTCTAAGTATTAAGGCTTATATCCTTTGAGAAAAAACAATTAAAGTCTGTAGTTAGTGAAAAATCTCTGTCAAACGTTCAGAGGACTGCTGTAAAAAAAAATACAAAGTCGTCTTTGATGGGGGAGCAGTCTCAAGTCGGGGGTGAAATTAATTTCTCCATTGTGGTATTGGAAATTAAATACTGATATTTTGGTAACTCTTTACAATTAAAGGCGGATTAAAAAAGTTTTAGGTTTAAGCTGTACTTAGTTTGATAAAATAGCTTTTTATTTGTCTATTTGACACTTTATTTTTTAGAATTTTAGGGTACCAAATAACTTTTTCTTCCTACAACACTATATATCTGTGTAAAGTTAATATACCAGTTCTGCCCAACTGAGTTGGTAAATTAATTAGCGCTGGTTTGAAAAACTTCTCATGCTTTCACAGCTTAAAAGAATTGTCAACTAAGTGTACGTGCATGACACCCCCCCCCTCCAAAAAATGACATCAAACTATAACTACAATTATATAAGCAGTTTTTGCTTTGCACAGTGCTCTTTATTCTATATGTGACAAAGTTATTCTTAAATTGTTTTATCCTGAATAAAGGTACCAGACACCAGGCTTTTTTAAATATCGCTCAGAGGGTGGTTTCAATTGTCCTGTCCTATTTCAAGACAGATCGGTTAAAAATTTTTAAAAAGTATACACATAGCAAAACGCTCCTATTATAGCAGAAGCTTTCATTTTAACACCTCTCTAATTTCATCAACTTTATGTTCCTTAAAGTGATTATTTCGTGCTTGGCGTAGTTCTTGTATTGGCTATTATTTTTTTCCAAGATTTTCATATTTGTTGATAATGTAGGAATAACTTGCCCTGCAATTCACCTGGAAACTAGCTGGTGGATTTCGCAATATCCACAGATGCTGACTCCCCTCATATCGCTTGCGAACTGATATACAAACCAGAAATCCACAAAACAATGTAGTCTAAGTGTGTATCAGATGTATCATGGCAACCATGGGGAATCCAACTGGACAAATCACTGCTTATTACTTTACTTTGCACATGGAAATACATCGCCTGAGGAACAAAGATACTATCTGTACCCTAGTTGGCCTTTGGCATACTCATGTTATACGACTGGTACAATCTTTTAGTCTACTTAAATTATTCTATTGACCTTTCAATTGCCTTTAATAACCACAAAATGGAGAGACATATATACCGGTTAAAAGTTGATTAAAGAATATTGCTGTTCACTGTGATAAGTAGCCAGAATATATATATATATATATATATAGAGAGAGAGAGAGAGAGAGAGAGAGAGAGAGAGAGAGAGAGAGAGAGAACACGATGGGAAGTGTTTTCAGGAAATCATTCTTGATGGCGGAAGCCGCAAGCTGTTACGACAAGTGGTTTCCACCACAAGAATTCTTAAGCTCCGACAGTATAAACACATGATAATGATTGCTTGTATTTATTTCATAATATTTCATTGTTAAAGCCTTTGGCAAACTCATTTCGGTAAAAGAACAGCAAGGGAAAAATAGGCGCGCAAACAGGTTCATTAATGTTGTACCCTTAGCATTCCACTGGAGCGCGTATGAATATCCCAGCTTACATAGAGTAAGCAGTCATAATTTCTTAACCTTTTACAACAATGTTGATTGCTCCTTCTAAATTATTTCACAAGGTCTGTATACAGTATTATCACCTGCAGGCTGTCTCTTGATGCTGCTAAAGTGACTGCTAAATGTCTTGTGATGCCTAAAAAGATCTGACTGCCCCTGCTCTATTCTTTGTACTCGCAAATTAAATATCTTATATCATCATAACATGCTGATATTAACGTAAATATGACTACAAGAAGGAATAATAGTTGCCTTTAGATGAAATCTGTGCTCTTAGCGCTACTTTAGCCTCGTATATTGTGTTTGCTCATCTATATTTTGGGCGAGATGTGTAGGGACTTCTTGAAGCTGTTTATATGTTTAACACTGGCCACACCTAGTACTGTTTTTTCAATATAATTGTAAAACAGGATCGTCCCAGCGCCTTACAATCCCCATTTTCATAATGGAGCCAATTTGGTCTTGGTACAGATCACCCCCCCCCCCTCCTTTCGCAAAAAAAGACAGCGAGACTGAAGAAATGTATTAATTTTCACTAAACGTCTTACAAACTTGATTCATAATATTTGGCCATTTTTTCCACAAATCTGTTGGTATTAGCAACACAACACAGCATCCTTCACACAGTCAAGTCTTGTCCTAATCCTCCGGGCTTCTTTTATCACACTCCCTCCAAATTTTAATTAATCACCTGCTCAGAAAAGTCCGAACAATCCTACAAATGCAACAAAGATAACCAATTAGAAAATTGAGGTGCGAACGCAATACATAAGCAGACAGATGTTCGCTTTTAATTCTGGTCTCAGACAAATTAATATGAGTGTTTTTGTGGCCACAAAAAGATGCGTCATGCAAGAAAGTGACAACGCGCAACACACAACCCTAGCTTATCGCCGCTCACGCACTCAGGGGTCTTACAAAAGACACAGTGTACTGTTTGACGTGATGGCCATAATTGTGTTACTTTACACATGGCTGACTGCAACACATGTTACTCTTGTGGACCACACATGATCGATCCTGCCAAGTTCGTTCTGAATAAATTACATTACCGAACACATTGAAATCAAATCAATTCTCTCTGATGTAGTTTTTTAGACATGAAATATTTAGCATACACACATTTAGTTCCATAAACACAAAATAAGCTTACCATTTGAATGATTATCAAAGCTGAAATATATTGTTGTGAGTTCATTTCCATGCCTAGTGTTCTTATGAGGCAGACTTTCCGGCAAGTCTCTTTTATCATTATATTGGTAATAAAGAACACGGGGGATTTGGGCTGCAAGTCCTCATCCAGATTAGTAAGTCCAATAGGGGACCTTGGCTGGAACCCAGGCTTCCCGCGAATCTAATAGCCATATTTTGGAACCAAATAATCACAAACTGTCCCAAGCTACCATTTAAGTGTGAAGTTTAATAAAATATGAAACAGATTTTGAAGGCTTTTGGAGGTTCACAGCCAAGTTTACCGCTTCGTTCTTTATTCCTGGTGTACCATCTAAATCGATACAAACAAGCTCGTCACAGATTATAATGTTAAAGCCCACACTGAGGAAATTTCATCTGAGTGTAATGCAACTAATGTAAACAGGAGTTATCAACGAATCCATTTGCAAAACGAACACTGTACGATAATTGTGTCATTTTTTGCCTGATTATGGACGATTTTTGCTCCTTTTCAGTCTCATTTTAAGGAAAATGATGGATTAAAATTAAGATGAATAATAAAAAAAAAGGAATAAGGCTGAGCTGCAGAGTTTTTCTGAGTGTGTATTGCAAGAGTACTATCCTTGCAAAAGGGAAACTGTAAAACAGTTTTGATTTTCCATTTGAAACCAAAATTTAGGGTCATTTAAATCATGTCATTTGGCTTTCCGTAGTACAGGGGCACAAATGCATTCATTTGCAGCACTGACGTCTGTCTGCAGAGTGTTTTTGAGAAAGAAACGGCTTGGCAATGTTGACCTGAATACAATATCAAGAACAAATTCTAATTCTTTATGGTGGACCTACGGAATTTATTTATGACCAGTTTTATTGCTATATGATATTAATATCACATGTAGGTTGCGCCTTTGAGTATATATATATATATATATATATATATATATATATATATATATATATATATATATATATATATATATATATATATATATATATATATACATATATACATATTTATATATAACACATGATATGTAAATCTCTTACAGGCGATAGGTGTGACATATATATATATATATATATATATATATATATATATATATATATATATATATATATATATATATATATAAATATATGTATGTGCACACTAAAACATTATGACAATGTGTTTCTCAGATAACGTTTATTTGACAAAGCAGAGATCAATACATTCACAATTATCTTTTGGATCCAGGCCGCATAGGTACTGGGTACTTGGATTATTTCGACTACGGGTAAACTGATTATGAGGACTAATGAAAATATATTTAGAAAACATTTTTGTAATTCATCTTTTGTGATAATAGCTAGAATTTTAATACTTTGAACCTTAGCATATCTTTGATTTTAAGAATATCGAGTTTTTTTTTAAAAAGATGAACAGTATGGTGTATGTGGCTGACATGACACATTAGACGAATTGACCTTGTTATTAAGTTGGAAAATTCTGGTACACGGCTAGCCGCAGGCGAGGAGAGACTTACTTAAATGAGGCAAAAAAGATATGTACACAAATACCCAATAGTCTTTATTTAGGACATTTTTTTTTTCAAATTTAAGAACTCCTACCGCTTCAGGGAACTTTGTTGCCAATGTTATTTCTATGGAACTTCCAATAAAAATTTCGTTTAGTTTCTCGAAAATGCCACATTCTTCAGTTCTTAAGATGGAAACATTATTTATTTTTAATCTAAGGCAAAACTGATTTTTTTTTTTTTTGTATTTAGCAACATGGCACTTAATTACTGACACAGCTACTACCAAGTCACGCCACCAGCGGTCCAAATTTGTAACTCTCATTCCTTTGTAAATGATACCTAAAAAGTTGAATGGCTCTAGGTGGGCTTGTAAGAGAAGCCAAATTGCATGAATCCTGTAACTTTGTGTTCTTTCGTGGCCTTCAATAACCCAGTACATGATATTGCTGTGTTGTTTGACATATTTTAAACCATTTGACATTAACTCCATAGATCAAATAATTGGACCTATGGTATTTGGCGCACAGCTTTTCACACAAGACCGCTTAACCATCATGGCAAAACCTTTGCGGAGTATGTGCTAGCCGTAAAATGTACCTTCTGTTTCTCTACGATGGAGGGACGTTTTTGTTGGGTACATCATAAAGAGCAAACGAGTTGCATGGCAACATTTCCCGAAATATAGTACCAAACTAACAAAGATTTTTAAATTACTATCACTGTCCTGAAATTTACTGAGATCTGGATTTCCTTTTCACTTTGCGATTAGTTATTAGCTGTTTGTTTTTAACATCCATACATATACCTTTCCTGCGGATAGAGAATAAACATATTCGACGAAATCAAACTTTTGTTATTTTGACGGCCCTCCCGCTGTGTGCCATTCTCACTGGCATGAACACAAATCTACAGAGGTTTTTGTATTAATGTCGCCATGAATAGAGATCGATATAATCATCAATCTATTTGTCGCCTGACTCGATATTTCTGAAAATCACAGCTTGGTTCTATTTTTATAAACAGGTTCACTATAGAGTTCATTTTGAATCACTTAGAATCATTTGACGCTAACAATGTATTCACTTCCCACAAATGACACATGCACATTTACAGTGCGCACCATAATGTATTATCGGTTTCATTCTGTTCATTTGTTCGTCTGGTCTAATAAATACGTTAATGTGCATTCATATTCTGTATCGAACGAGTTCCCCGCAATTGAAGACATTGGCATTGTAACATTACAGCTACTGTGGGGACAACCTCTGATAAATGTAGGAGCACGTATTTTATTATCTGTGTGATACCAATGATGGCTACTTTAAACATGTACTGTGTGACAGATATGTGACTGGCACAGCAACTGATGTATTGCGCATATATTTTGTTAGGGTAAAAGCAACAACTTTATGGATAAAAGATAGAGCCTTAAACCTTGATTCCATAATAGTGCTCATTATTATGATTATAAACTCCAAAAAGTCCAATTCGGAAAGTTAAATTCTTCTGCTTATGTGTATATTTAAATTTAAGTCCATAAATACCAAAGTGAATATGCCATAAGGCTGAAATAAAAACATACATTTATCTTTAAAACTTAATATATCATGTACTTTTGTGGTGTATTCCACATTGTATCGCCACTTCGGCCTAGGTCGAGCCGGTACATATCTTGCACGAATACGATATGGTAGTTTAATCTCACTCCCAATCGCCAATTATGACTTAATGTGCACAATTTTCGAATTGCCCTTTCTTCAGCGTTGCTTGTGTTTGACATACAAAGTTCAGTAAAGGGCAAGTTCCGACCTTGCTCAGTTCTTACTGCAATTCAAAGTTTGGCCATTGTACTTTGTTATGTTAAGGAAAAGCAACTTGTGTCAAGTGACCTGTGATCTCAAGGAAAGAAAGACCTCATCACATATGCTCCGTAGATATACTGATTTGACTTACGAATCGAGGATGTACTTCATGTTAAAGTTAAAAGGCAACTTTCAGTTGCTAAATTTTTAACGCTATTCATATGTCATTCTTAAGTGGAATGTCCAGGAATTAAGTTATGTTCCAATTTTAAACATTTTTTGGACTTAAAAAAACCCTCTCACAAAATCCCAACCAATGAAAAGTTGTTATTAGGCTTCAATAAAAAAGGCATTTTGCTAAGTATTTCACTAAATTATTTATAAATTACATAACTTATACAACTGTTGTCTAAGTGACAATAACCATAGAACAATGAAGCACAGCTTTAGGGACAGCTATGATCCCAAAAATAAATCCCACTTTAATCAATCCTGGCTCAAAGTGAATTTGCGTTAGGATAACAAGTCATATATCTGTGTAATCGTCACGATCCCAAAAATTTATATGTTACGTATTTGGGTGTCTGTATTGTTAACTGTTTAATAAACGATTGAAAGTTGACTGCAAAGCAGCCACCACCCCATTTATGTTGATATAAGTCACTGATTATTTGTGATGAAATCATAATTATACTTGCATCTCAATCCTGATATATTGGCAACAAAAACGATCCTGTGATTTTTTATGTTTGGTATAGTTTTTCTTTTATCCATCCTCAAAGTTTAAAAATTTCAGTTTTCCCTTTGAATTCCAAGATGTTCATTTTCTTCATTCCATAGAAATACATATAGAGCAAAGCAAAATTTTAAAAATCGCTGAATTAGTTTTGCAGGTTAGACATTACAGAATCAAAAGCCGTTAACCGGATTAAATTTCGCCAAGCCATTTTCTTGGAATAGCCATTCTTAGGTGGGGTTATCGTCCTATTATCCTTTCTGAGAAAACAAGCTCCAAAGGCCTTTGATGTTGATCATTTGCCTCTTAAACAGTACCGTTTGCTCCAGTTGAGCTGATATTTGTACAAAACGTAGTAAACATCGTCCCTTAACATTCGGTGAGGTTGTCAGTCAATTATTGGTCAATCACATGAATAAAAAGGCATTTGAAGTACGGAAAACATATTTCAGCGATCTGTCAAACGGCGACAACGGCAATCTGCGAGTCGGCTCTTCGGGCCCCGTGACCTCAAGCCTGTCAACGAAATTTGTGTTGCCTAGCTTTGGTGGGGCGGCCTGCGTCCACTTGTGGTCAGTGGACGGGTGGTGGGTTTGGTCGTCCGCCCCTACCTCTTCATCTCGTTTTATTGTATTTACTGCTATCGGAATAATTTATATAGGTAGCTTGTTAGACTTGTCTGTCCACTTTACTTAGTTAGTTTGTCATAATTTTGTAGTTATTTTCTCAATGAATTTCGTTTCTCTTTCCAACCTAAGTTTTGTATCGCTACTTTGTGTGTTTTCTCTTGTGTTCACGTTTATGCTTATGTCGATGTGTTTATTTGTACCTTTATTTTCTCATCCTTGAGTTTCGGTAAATTGATATTATGTACGTTGGTAATTTTGATTAAAGTGCCATTTTTTTTCCTCGCCTGTCTGTGCAGGACCATTGGGTTAATCCATCGCGGCACGGCCTTTAAAAGGACATCGTCTGACGATCCCCGCTCCTCCTGAATACTTGAAGTCTTCTTTCGTTAAAAAGCAAAACAAGCAAGATAACTATAAAGTAATCCACTGCGGCTATGATATGTTAACATATTTGTATCTTTCCCCAGCCCACAAACATACGTTCGGCATGCCGCCTGAATACCTGTCTCCTTTTGCCACGGGCCGTTGCTACCTGTAATCACATGACGGACTGTTAAGTATGATTGACGGGTCGCATTGTTCCGCTCAGCGGCTGAAAACCAAAAGAATGACACATGGACGTTCGGGTGTTCACATGCCTATGTGCTTTTTTGCGTTTTTCTCATATTTCTACTTAAGTTAAAACCTTGAAATTTTGACAACTAATAGAAAGGACATGCATCTGGTAAAACCGTTAAAATCTGAAAATCGCCGACATAAAGGTTTTTGTCTTTTACCTTTGTATGGGCGTATAAGGCATATGTTGCAACAAGTTATGCCTCGATCGACGGCGGGGGTAAGATCTGTGTTTTGAACTGTGTGTAGGTATTTTACTTAGTTTCTTGCGAACTGTAAAAGTAAGAAATGGTTTTTGCGAATCGTCACAGCTTATTACTGGGGAACTTTTTTCAGCACTTCAAAAATCTTGAATTGTGGCCAGACATTTCAATAAATCATCAACTGTGAAATCAAGATGATGCCCCGTGGTAGATTTTGAAATATACTTTTTAATGTGTTTCACCGTGAACTGATTTATACATAGATACATTGTTACTTGCACACATGGCGAACTGGAATCTCGGCATTGGAAAATAGACTGACATGCACAACAGTGTGATTCATAAAAAAAAGACATAGATTCCAAATCTATCCCACTTGCTGCAAAAACGCTCCTCACAAAACATCACACACTGTATAGTAATCAAGAAAATGACAGGCAAATTACATTCACAAACACATTGCTGTCTCAATAAAACAGACTTATCGATGATTCGAATATTTGCATTTTAAGTTATGTCACGCACAAATAGTCTGCCTGTACTTCAGCAGTCCATTGTTGTGCCACTTCAGATGGAACAATGTTTTCCTTTGTAGCTGTTTATTATAAAAATATCCATAGAGTTTCTGTAGATTTTGATTTAGCTACAACTATATAACCACAATGAGAAAAGCTGTGATCGTCCTTGCTAATAGAAACACAGTTCTGAAATCCTTAGAAATGCAATTTTCCATTTATTTTTCAATACAGTGGGATCTCTCTATTGAAACAAATTTGAATTACTGAAAAATGTGGTCTTAACACACCAGTGGTCTTTCTACGAATGTAATTCAAAAATATAGACAAAAACCGAGGTTATATTTTGGCGGTCGTCATAGATAAGTGGTTTCTTTACCAAGGTGGCTTTAATGGGAGAATCTATTGTGCGCAGCTGAAAATATCACCTGCCAGTCAATCGACTCATAAATCACTCATTCTCATCACCATAATCATTATTTACCTTCTTCCTGTTTACATCCTACAGAGCAGAAGATAAACCATGATACTGGGGCACAACTGGGAAGATTTATTTAACTTTCAGTTTATGGATAGCACTCTCCACAGTATGCTGTGTCAGGCAGCATACTCTTTTGTACTTCTCACTAACCCTAGTACTCCTATCACCACAGGTGTTGTTTCAGTTTTCATTCCACAAATTCTGATGACTTCGATTTGCAGGTCTTTGTACTGTGATTATGACTGAATTGGTGAAGTTTGATGGTACTGACATGTTAAAGAGCTTACATTTCTTCCAATCCTAGGGAATGCCTGTGTCCCAGAAGATGGCTACATCATCATTTCCTGTCACTGTTGAAGGTTATGTTCATACTATTTCTTAGTCGTTGTTATAAATGTTGCATATCTTCCAGTGCATGTACTCTGCTGCCTTGGTTGTGGTTGCAGATGTATTCAGTCTTGCCAGTTGCAAACACCCTCAGAAGATCTGGTTAATTGTCTCATCATACTGTCTGCAGTTCCTGCATTGTGAGACAGTCACATGCTCAATGTTATGGAGATGGTAGGACCTAGTTGCCAGGTTCTGATCTTGTGTGGCTACGATAAGCCTCTCTGCCTGCTTTTGGTCATGCAGGCCTCAGCCATTGGTGTGTATTAACTTGGTCTTGCCATGTTTCTTGGACCATTCAGGAAAGATATTGTGACTCCCTTCTTCACTCACTGGGCATCAATCGTAGATGGAAAGACTCTAAAATATTCAAAGCAGAGAAAATGTACCATCCAGAAACAGGTGATGACCTCATGTCTCTGGGTTGACCAGTTGCCTTTTATGTGTGACTACCCATCTCACATCAGGAGTGAAATTCATTTCTTCAAATTGGTATTGGAAGATGAATGTTGATGTTTTGGTAATTTTGCAACTCTGCTTGTTAAAAGTATTAAGTTGCTCTTATTGTTCGAGTGAAATTTTAGAGGTAATGTTTGTTTGAACTCCTTGATCTTCTGCCTAGCCTATTTGGATTCCCAGGACCTCTTTAGAATGGGTGTCCTTTATATCCTTGAACAGGCACTCCCCAATCAATGTTTCTTTTATGGTTACTCATGTCTGTTTTGAAGTTATCAGCCATTTGTTACCCTATTATTATTTTAATCCAGTTGAGCTATCATTCTGGGGTGCTGTTCTTACCGGATGAAAATTTTTATTCTATTTCTCTAGATACAGGTAATGTCGAGTAGGTTTGCTGAATGTTTTGATTTGCAGTGTTTGTGTCTACTTACCTGTTTTTGATCTTTGTTCTGATACTGTCAAGCTCCATGCAGATCACACAATTGTTGTTGATACTGTCGCATCTAGTTCATTTACATTCAAAATCAGTCTCTCATTTGCCTGTTGTCAATGCCAGATGTTGCGAGCAGCTTGGACTGTCGATGTTCCTGTGTGTTTCATTGTTGTTGTGCAGTTGGTTTACCTTACTTATTTATCATTTGGGATAGTGACAACATGTATGTCATGCATGTGATGTACAAATCCTGCAATGTTGTCCTGCAGAGAGAAACTGAAACTTTTATGCAACCTCTTGCAATGAATTGACAAGCACATGCGTGTTCATGCTCGTGTTTTTAGTGGAAGGGGTGAATAACGCTGATCACAGCTTTAGCCATGGCAACAACTTTACTAATTTATAATAGGTGGCCAATATTACATCTAAAAGCTTCCTAAATTGTTATGGGGGTTTATGCATAAGCTCTGCCAATTTGTTACTTTCTTTTTGCCCCCTAGTGTGACGTATATGACACATATGGACTTTGATATGGTTTACTCAATACTGAGGCAGAATTCTCGAAGCTAGTAATTTGACCTCAAAGCATTCATGCTTGAACCCACAACCTAATAATTCCCATTCTAATTAATGATTAACTCATGTTTTTCTTTTTTTTTTCTTTTTTCACTCAACCAAGGATGCATAAATGGTTATACATACCAGGTTTAATGTAATTTTCAAGCCTATGTGTACTACTCCCCTGGACCGGTTAATTTCACCCTGGTTGTTGTGGCTTTGTGTTGGTGCCATTGGTTGATGTGCATAAGCCCTATTAATGCCAAGGCCTTATCTCTCACATTTGAGTTACTCTACCCTAGGCACATTCAACCAGCTACATCTAATAGATAGGCCGTTTAAGAGTTGAACATGTGAACAAGAACGGAAAACAAAGAAGACTGCTAACTTATTGTTGGTAACCTGTTCTGTCAGGTGGAGGAAATTATGTTTCATTTTAACAAGGTGAGCTATTTCCTATGAAATATTCTGATGAACTTTGCTAGTTTTATGGAAAAAGGTGCTTCATTTTCCGGAACGATATTTTTGTCCAGCATTAAAGTATTTTCGTTTTAGTGAATGTTTATGTAAATGAGTGACAATTGTACGACTAAGATCAATATTTCAATAGCTAACAATGGTTAGGAAACAAAATTTTGTTGAATTTCTAGAGGTTGCAACTCAGGTTATCCACTTTGACCCTGTATTTCCCTTTGATGTAAACACAGTTTGGCAATTGCGACAGGACAGAATCCGATTATTCTTGGAATTAAAGCTGCAAATAAAGAATCATGAGCTAAGCCAGTACTTCGATGATATTTTTAAACTATAACAATAACTGGAGAGAGTTCGTTACAATTTGCACAACATTTTGGGATATTTGAAAAATACTCTGGTTGAAAGTGAACTACTACAAAACTGACTTCATGCTAATTAAAAGTCTAAAGTAATGAATATGTGTGATGGATCACTGAAAAATATGAAGTGGACCAATAGGCCTGTACTATTGTTGGGTGTTGATTATTCAATTTAGCCATGACAATGGCGAAACTGTACCTTTGAATTATGACCACTAATTTAAAGAAAAATCAAATGAAATGCCTTAAAATTAGGTGTAAATATTTTCTCAAAAAAACCCATATCTTTATAAGCATCTAAGCTTCCAATATAATAAAAATAACTCTTTCTGTATCTGTACTTATTCATATAATGTCACTTACACTTATCCTTAGATACGTAGAAACTTTTAAAAACAAAGATTCGCAACAAAGGATTGTTTTCATTTTTACTTTAGAGATGTCCAAACAAAGATAAAATTATGAGACATTTTTAGGGAAGCCATATTATTAGGATTGTCTAAAATGGCATATGTGCACTAATAAAAAACCCTAAGATTGGTGTCATTAAAGAATTTTTCAAACCATGAATGTTTTGGTAAATGGAAGGGGTGGTGTTTGTACAGCTAACGGAAATAGGTAAAAATATATGAAAATGTGATATTGACATTGCCATACCATTTGGATAAAATGCACAATCTGTTTCGGAAGAAATTCATCACTGTATGGTATAAAATTACCTATGTAAATACAAAAGTCCGGATACAGAAAAAAATCAATGCTAGTTGTATAATTATTGATCAGGTCCATTGCTAACTTGTACTTTACCGGCCATGGTATGCAAATGTTGCTGAAACCATTCCAGATGTATTAAGCGGATGGTAACATTTTATTCGCTATGTTATATTTTGTAAATACTCAAATGTTATTTTCAGAATTTATTTTATTTTGTTTCATTTTATTTCATGTTCATTTATTTTATCTTATTTTATAAAATACCATGGTTTAACTCATGACATTTAAACAGAATGGAAAGAAAAACTGGTGAATGAAATCAGACTTATTTAAAGTATTAACAATGATTTTTGAAATACAATGTGGAGGAAAAGTTTCTGAATTCATTTATTAAATTGTAATAAAAAATATTGTCAGCAGTCAGAGTAATGTTCAACATAACTGGATAGACTAGCTTCACATACTAATGGATGACGATATTATTATTATTATTATTTTTGTTATTATTATTATTATTATTATTATTATTATTATTATTATTATTATTATTATTATTATTATTATTATTATTATTATTATTATTATTATCATTATTGGTGTTTTTGCTCTTGTTGTTGTTTTTGGCATATCTATAAGTGCAAAGTATCTACAAGTATAAGGATTTTTGATATTAGTTTTGGCATGGGATAAAATAAACCTATCATGAGTTTAAGGAAGTTAAAATTACAGGTAGTCCTTTCAATACCAGTTAATCTATTTGCGTGATTGCCCCTGACACAACATTTAGGCCTGAACGTTTTCAATTTGTTAAGACATACGTAAGAAGTGTCTATCAACTTTTCGGGGGAAAAAGCATTTTGTAAGGACCTAATTATGGACAAAATTGGATTTGGTGATCATTTTTTCCTGTTCTAAAAACAGTATCTTTAGATATAGATTATTGCAAGATTTAAAAGGTACAATTATACCTTTGGGAACAGTAAAATACTGTTAAACATTAAAAATGATACCATTGTCATAAAAATACATGGCAAAATATTCAAATTTTAGTTTTAAAATTATACAAGATGCAATTTCAATGATTTTTGTTGTATATATGAGAAATAAAATGCTGTTGTATTTTACTTTGTGTATATTTCGAAAGTCATTTTAAAACACCTATATCATGTTTTATTCGCTGTCATTATTATCATCATAACAATTATTATTATTATTATAATACATTGACATCTTACACACACTTTTGTAGCCACAATAATACTAAACCTCTAACTTCCCGTGATTTTTTGGGGAGTTTCAGAGTGACAATTATCTTACTTTTTACCAAGGAAGATCTTGGAATTTGATCAACTAGTCTTTGAACGTCCTCGCGCTTTTTGGGAGGGAGTTAAATATTTCAGAGCCATTAGTATCTCACGTTCCACCAAAAGGACTCTTGCGAAGTGACCAACCAGTTTTTAGGTCAATACCCTGCTTAGTACTTTCAATATATTTACTCAGTTCCACACAAATGTCACTTTGGTGTGAATTCGTATTCCGACAAGTATAGTTTGCCCATATGTGCACAAAAGAGTTCTTCAACGGACAGGCGATATGTGGCCTCCTAGGTCGGAACTTTGCTTCTCAGTACCTCTTGACTTTTTTTCGGATACGACCTTTAAGGTTTGAAATTTTAGTCCCCCAAGTTGACTTTAAATTGGCTAGATGGATGCTCATTGATGTTGTTTCCTTATTTCTGCTTGGTATCGTTTTCCCTGACCACACACTTTTACCAGCTACCTTTTAAAGTCTTCACAGCTTCCATGCATGGCTGAAACAGTCCCATCTATCGACTACCAAAGAATGACCAGTAAATACTGCCATCCCAAATAGGTCACAGTATTTCATGTAAGCTAGTCTACATTTCAAATTAATAATTATTTACGTGTGGGGCGGTGTTAATAAAGTCATGCAATGGTACATTCAAAATTTCAATTTCATTTGAGTAATCAGGTGCTAAACTGAGCCTGGCTACGACTATACAACTGTTTTTGGACCCCATACAAGCAATGTGTAGTCTTCTGAGATTTGCTGTATCTCCGCTGTTTTAGAGCTGATCTTAGTGCCAATATACACACTTTACGATAACAAGCTTTCTCCTCTGACAAGTTACAGTGGCTTCACTTATAAATTTCACCACAAGACCGGTAATCTTCCAGGAGGAGAAACCCGACAGAAAGGGGCAGAGGTTATTGGTGTGCTATTCTTGGTCCTCGGAACTCGTTTGCAGTCTTTATCTGGGATGCATGTTCTCCTTTTGTACACTGTAGTATTCTGCTGCTTTGACTGTTGAATATTTCACTGTATTTTCATTAGTTAGGGTCATATCACTCAGAGAATATTGATTCAATTGACATAGTGTTGTGTTATGTAATCGCCGCCCTGTTGTTTGTCACTTTGATCCAGCACAGTCAGACAATAAAGTGGGACTTTCTAAATGAGCCAAAATGACCAAACATGAACCCGGTGAATTGCACTCTACCAAAACAAATACGGTGTGTTAATGACTCCTTACCTGTCGGTGTTTACAGGACTCCTGGAAACCTTTCCATTTATGTTTTATGGACGAACCTAATAGTCAAAAACAGACGTATGCTGCCAGATACAGGCACGTCCAATACAAATTTATCTGGCATACTATTGGTGCGATCAGGTGTACATCGAAATCCTGGCTCGACAAGAAATGGCTGCAAAAATCATACAGCTGTGAAATGTCATGTCTGTAAGATGTCCATTCATATGTTTTACATGTTTTAAAAGTTCATCTGGATCTCTAGTATATGTCTTTGTAACATCAAAAACCAGAACTTATATGAAGAATGATAGTTGTGAATGTGGCCTTAGTGGTTTTCACCGCTTGGTGTACACAGTCAAAAATGGTACTTTGCCATTAGTTAAGGTGAAAATAGTGATGTATCATAGTATGAAATATTTTAATGTGGATGGCTACAGAAAAGATATTTAACAAACTCCACTTCAAGTATGCCAAATATTTGATGATCCTGACGACCAGTATAAGGCATACTCTCATCTTCTGAAATATGTTAGAGATGTTCATGCACCCCTGAATTATATAAATTTAAAAAGGAAAGGTGCCCCGTCCATGACACGGGAATGAAAAATTTACAAAATTATAAAAAGAGGATGCTCAAAAAGCTGTTACAGTTTTTGATAGATCAAAATTGAAATGGTCACTTTATACACAGCAAAGAAACGTGTGTACAAAATGGAGAAATCAAGTTATTAGAACATATTTTGAAGATGAATGTGCCTCTGAAGTAAACCTACAAAATTTTTGGAATGCGGCAAAACCACTATTGTCTCATAAAAGCCAAGAAAATACTGATGATATAAAACATGCTAGAAAATGACAAGGTGGTTGAAGATACCATAGTAGCTTCAAATATTCTGAATGACTACTAGGTAAATATAACAAGGAACTCTGATTCTAGCCCAAACACAAATTTTGACAACCATCCTAGTATAATAGCAATTTAAGAAATACAATGTACAAACTGGTAAATCATTAGATTTTAACTTAGTAAATGTTGAAATTGTGCAGAAAATTATGTCTACATTAGATGTAAAAATGCGGAAGGATTTGATCACATTGGCCATAAATTTATCAAGCCAGCTGCTGACCTTTAAGCCCCATCTTTGACAGCTATAGCTAACCACAGCCTGACACCCTCCTCTTTCCAACAGGTTATGAAAATGGCACAAGTAAATCCGAAGTATAAAAGGATAACTTATCAAAAACCAATTTGAGGCCTGTAAATATACTCCCTTGTCTGTCAAAAGTTATGGAAAAAAATGTATGTTATCAGCTTGTAACATTTTTTTAATTCTATCTGCTCTAAAGATCTCTCTTCCTTTAGAAAAGGACACAGCTGCCAGTCTGTTTTATTATGTCTCATTGAGCACTGGCGCTCTGCCCTTGACCAGCGACAAGAGGTGGGCGCCGTACTAATATACCTTTCAAAGGCATTCGATGCCCTGCTCCATGGTCTGTTGTTGGCCAAGTACAAAGCTTATGGCCTTAGTGAGTAATCAGGGTGCTTCCTTCAAACTTCCCTCTCAAACTAGAAGCAGACAGTCATGATGGGCTCAAACCGAATTGATTGGATGGCTGTTTAAAGAGGCGTACCCCAGGATCAATTCTTTGTCCTCTATTGTTTAACATATTTCTAAACGATTTATTTTAAATTTTCAAGGACTGCAAACTTTACAATTTTGCAGACGATAATGCTGTAAGTGATACAGCCAAAGACAAAGAAGTGTTATCTAAAAATTTGAAAAGGAGCTGTACATTATCAATAGACAGGTTTAGCTCAAATAAAATGAAAGCTAATCCAGGAAAGTTCAAAAGCATTATCATCTCCCCACACGTAGAAGACTTCTCTGACCAATAGTGGAATTTTCCAGTGTCAAAATAAAATTTAACCAAAAATGTCAACCTACTTGGGTCATTTTAGATGATAAAACTTCTTTTAGTCCCTATATCTCTAATGTTTGCAAGAAAGCTACAAGGCAACTAAATACATATAGTGCAATTTCATATCTGCTGGATTATCAAACGAGAAAATAAGTTTTCTTTAAGCTTTCACAGAATCAAATATTACATATTGCCCACTAGTATGGAGCTTATGCTCAGAACAGGCTATAAAAAGCTTGAAAATCTACAATTGGGAGTATTGATATACTTGTACAGATATTTCAATTCACCATATGAAACTTTACTAGCGAGAGATAACATATCATCTCTAAGTCTGAGCTATCTCCGGACATCGGCTATTGATGTTTTTCAGGTCATTAATGGCATGGCGCCAGAGTGTTTGACTGACCTTTTCACTATAAAGCACTCTGTAGCCCATCTGAAGGGCGGATTTACTCTGTCTCTCCGAAATTTAAAGAAAACAATCGTTTTGAAACGAGATCACTACATTCCAAAGGTGCGTATGTGTGGAACCGTTTGCCCAATGGAATTAGAAACACGGTGTCCTTTAATGAGTTCAAGGTTACTGATAAAGGCGTGGAATGGGATAGACTATAGATGCATAATGTGTTGAAGCTCAATTTTTGGTAAATTGGTGCTTTAGAACTTGCCTGCTTGATGCTCAGTCCCTACCCATCCAACTCCGGCAACTCAGTACAGTCCCCTTGCCAAATATCATCTCACAGTATGATTTTACTGGTGTGTATTTTAAGCTGTCCATTTATGGTGGGTATTGCACTATTATAACTGTCAATATTATTATAATTGTTGTGATCGATGCTTTAAAATGCTTTATTTTACCCTAATTTAATTAGATTATTTTAGTATAATTAAGAGGTTTATTTGTGAATGTGTAGCAATATTACATTATGTTACGGCAAGGAGCCCTGGCTCATGTTTTATATTTGTTGAAATAAACCTACCTACTATGAATGACACCCGCACAGTAAGTGCTTCTGACCAGTTTTGAGTAAACAGTGACCACATGTCTGCTTCAACCTTCTTTCTGGTGGAGTATAAACAAAAAAGTGCAGTATTGTCATTAAGGAATCATGCTGTGTACACTTCAGCTACAGATACCCAGCTAAGAGCCATTTTGCAGAGTGGATTTCATTCCCATTTCTCCTTGCTAGTCTTGGTTACAGGTGTCAGACTTGACCTGGAATTTATACAACACTTAGTAATTCAACCTAATTGCAATTATGTAATCAATGAGATAGCACTTAGTCAATAGATTAGGGCCTCTGATTTAACATTAGTTTTTCGTTTCAGATTTTAACAAAATGTGGTGAACAGGTTAATCTCGAGAAAAATTGTATATTGTATTGACTATAGAAATTGGCAGACAGAAAGTGAACACGTGCATCTTTTTTGTTCCATGAAGGAAAGAAAATGGGCACAGGCAGCTGTTCTAGTAATTAGGGTATTAAGAGAAAGTGACAAATAAGCTGACTCTGTGTGTGTGTGTGTGTGTGTGTGTGTGTGTGTGTGTGTGCAGTGATCAGCAGTTGGCTTCAGAGATGGTCAGACTTGGTTAGGGAAACGAGAAATCGGAGCATAAAAATATTTTCTTGGTACCTAAGGTGTACACATCATTCCCAGGTGTGCGCTTTCACAAAATGAGAGATTCCGGTATACCCAATTAAAAAAGTTCTTGCGCTAAAAGGACCGCTTAAAACACGTTCATGTAGCCCAGTGCAATCCATGCATAAGAGTATACCTGCACCGAGCATTCGTTACATTAAGCCTTTGGTAATAGCAGGCTATTGGCCAGCCTGTGTGGCTTGGACAGCAATAGCTCGGGCTCTTTTTTTTCAAACACACACACACACACACACACACACACACACACACACACACACACACACACACACACACACTCACACATACAAAGAAATAACAACAACAAGAAAAAAAAACTTCATGCTTTACTGTCAAGAACAAAACCATATGCATGTTCTGTTTGGCCCCAAATTGCGGTTCTCGGTGTAATGTAAATAGCAGAACTAAGGTATGTACAGACGGTGTAGGGCGCTCTACTAAGGTTTCTGGATTTAGAAATGAGCAGGTTATACGTTTGATGGGCTGCTTTTGACACGTCCTTTGACATGATTGTAGTGAGCCACTGCCCTAAAAAATTACGTTTGTGTGCAATAGACAATATGTCGCTGCGGCAAATAAAGATGTAGTCTGCTCTTGGCATCGATAGGCTCCCACACCGCACAAGTTTTTCCCTTCTCACAGTTAAATTCCATGTTCCACTTTTTAAACCAAGCATCCAACACTTTGAAACATTTTGGGTAGGTCTGCTTCTCTGAAAGCACATCTAAAGTGAAGAGAGCAGAAAGATTCATTGTCGATCGAAGCCTTGTGCCAGTATCTTCATACGAACAAGTCATATATACATAAATCATAAAATGACGTTCGGCTGGGTCAACGAGCGTGATACATTTTTCCCGCACTTTGCACAGAAAACACGACTTTGCTCCAAACATGTCCTTATATACACTAGATTTCTCATTTGAAATCATATTTACTTTATATTTTCTAAAAGTATACACTTGGATTAAGCTATTAGAAATAGTGAAATCCCTATGAGTGCTAAGAAATTTAATTTTCAGTGCTGAATTAAAAAGCTTCAATTTTACCTGCTTTCGCAGAAAACAAAAATAGCACAGACACCATAAAATGGGAAACAATATTTTCGTATGGCAAATGTAACAGTAAACTTCAAGCAGCAAAATAGTATTTTAAATTTTGGATCAAGTATTTTGGGCAAAACACAGGATGTTTAAATTTAAGTCAAAATTTTATATTTTTTATTTAAACAGCACTGAAATTTTAACTGAACCCCTTTTAAAAAAAAATAGATACGATTTTGGAGTGCGTTATGTGTTCCTTCATTTGACACTATAAACTGAATCTAATTTTTATTTCTTTAAATGTCATTTCAAACTGTATTCACATTCTAAGAATTGTAAATAATATTTAAATACATCAGCTGCAATGCTAAAATTTAACATTCAATACCAAAGTCAAACTTCATGTTATGTTTTCTTTCAGA
Organism: Hermodice carunculata; assembly: GCA_964020975.1. Lineage (NCBI taxonomy): Eukaryota > Metazoa > Annelida > Polychaeta > Eunicida > Amphinomidae > Hermodice > Hermodice carunculata. The sequence continues at coordinate 65,261,071 of OZ026617.1, forward strand.
ATATATTTATACTTTTTAAGAGTTCAGATGGTAACCACAGACAGAAATTACACCTTTGTACCTGGGAATCATATACTATACCACGCCCTTAATTACAACAAATTACAAAAGACAAAAATGCTATAAGCATACATGAAAAACGAGCATGCATATATCCCTGGCTGTAATAATGCTTGCGAGTGAATGCATTGCCTGTCACTAAAATACTATGGAATTTGAACGAAATAATATTATTATTATTTTATTCCAGGCAATAGTATTCAGTTTACATGCCAAAAAAAACCCACATTATATTTACATTTGCACTTGTTCTAACATAAGAATAGGAGAAAAATTGAGTTTTTGCGCGATGGATAATGACCCACTGATGTTGCATATGACTCCACAATGATGGACGCAACGATGTTGCCGCTTGCATGGACGTGTTGTCCAGTGCTGAATGACCTGTACATACAGTATGTAGTATTTACAGTTGTTGTTGACACCTGCCCAGAAGCAGCCGGAACTACGATGTTGTCCTGGCAAGGATCTGCGCATACAATCACAGGACTTGTACCAGACTGGATGTGTATCCCCAGAGCTCTCCAAGTTTTCTGTCATAAACAGCATGATATCACTGTGGGCGTTACGTAAGTTGATGTAGATCTCTCAATTTACAACGTTGGTGTCAGGGGCACACATGGATCGCGTGAACAAACTCTTGGGGGAACAAAATTTGTAGATCATCCTAATCTCAGCCCAGACGACCGGTCATGCACTGTTCAAACTTCATTAAGTGTCGGGCACAGACAGATTTAAATGAAGCAAGTAGTTTAAGGTTGGCCTCTTGATTTTAGAAAGTTTATCTGTTAACATATCTCCACAAAGCAATATTTGGGATGGCGTTCCTGGCCCAATCATCACCTTTGTGGTTAACCAAATCTTGTTGTTAATTTAACAGTAGTTTCTCTCGCATACAGTGGTTATATCAAAATTTGTTGACTATCTTGATCCCAGGGGAGACGGCCGGACTTGCACTTTTCAAACTTCAGTCACTGTCGGGCACAGACAGATAAAATGAACCAAGTAGTGTGAAGTTGGCCTCTTGATATTTAGTCACTGTATATGTTAACATATTTCCACAAAACAACATTTGCGATGGCGTTTCTGGCCCAATGAGCACTTTTGTGGTTAACCAAATCTTAATGTCAATTTGACAGTAGTTTCTGTCGCATACATTGGTACAATAAGAACGTTTTTAAAGAGGGGAAGTGTTATATGTAATTATAATCAAGATGGAATTTCCGACTGGGTTTCAAATATCTTGGCATCATTTACTGAGACTAGATCAGTTTAATTCTGGCAAACATGATATATCAACTACGTAAATAGAGATTAGATTTAGTTTACCGTCCCTTACTGTCCTACTTGGAAGCTGAGAAGCTTGTCAAAAAAAGGATCATCGAGGTCTGCAAACTTGGGCTTTTAAACTTCGCAAAGGAAAACAATAAGGAAGAACTATTCATTCAATATGGAAAAGGCTGGATTTCGCAGCAAGAAAAATGTCGGTATTTCAAATCTTTAGACTGTTACCGCGGGGACTGTTTGATTTCATTTGATATGCCCACACAGGACCAACATCTCCCTCTTGCTGCTCTTAAGTGTTTACTGCCACTTTACGAAGTTAACTTGGATCCCGCAATGCAAAAATTTGTATTGACCTTTCTAATGGGCCAGCGCACCTTTCCTAAAAATCAGATTTTAACTCACTTATGTAGCACTACAAAAATATTTCTTCCTGATAGTCGCATGGCAAAGGAGAGTGATGAAAAAAAGTCTTATGAGGAAGACCCCGGATACAGCATACAACTGTTTAGAGGATATAAAACATTTTTCTTTGGAATTTTGATGAAAATGTTTGAGAGTGGGAAGACATGTTTTACAATAAAGGAAGAGATTATCAAGAAGCACGGGAGTTCTGTGCAAACTATGAGTGCATGTTTGGATTAAGAAGTGTAGAACTGTTGCAACAAAATAACTAAGCAAGAAAGATCCAAAGAATAATAGGATGGAAAATGGGTTTCACATGAACATCAGACAGTTGAAGCAAGGAGTTTCTCATTAGGTTATAGGCAGGAGATGAAGAGCACAATATGGATGTCTATATGAATTCCACTATACTTGTTACAGTCTCTAATCCTAAAGTACAATTTAAGGGGAAGAAATTTTCTGATAGGATTTTAAAGTACCTACAGAATATTAAAACAGGTCACCTTCCCCCAGACAGCCTAAACTATGGTATTGTTCTAGCAAGGATCTGAGTAGACTACCGCAGGACTTGAACCAGAGTAGATGTGTATCCCTAGAACTTTCAAAGCTGTCTGTCGTATCTAACATAAAATCACTGTGGGCTGCAAATTGACGTTCATATCTCAATTTCCAACAGATGCACTTGGGCTATCCTGATTTGTGAAATGGTTTTAGACCGTGGCGGACTTTGTAATAATTTCTCCATAGTGTCGTGTTTGTGTTACGTTAATTAACTTAATGGGAGTATGAAGTGTAGGCCTTAATAACACAAAAATTATATCGTTAATGTATAAACAAGTATCAAATGTTATTCCAAGTATAATCATCACCACGGGGTAAAAAAGGCCCAATTGTTTTTTGCGTTGTCTTTTGATTGTTCCTTACCAATTTAGCGACCGGGACGCTTTCGTTATCGTAGTCTAGAAAAATATTTATTTTTACCAACATAGAGGAAACACGTTTCTGTCCATCTGGGAATGTATCACAAACAAGTAAATATGAAACTTGATCCGTTTGTTCCCTCAATTTTTACCATAAAGTTGCCTTTCTCTCATCAATAGTTTTTTTCCATTTTATCATTCAGTTTGTAGGGTCTCTCCCCTTTTTCTCGTAAGAAGGATTGTTTAGAGCATCACGCCTTTAAATAATTGCCCGGACACAAAGATCCTCAAAGTTGTTTTAAAAAAAACTATGTACGCAGTAAACTCTGCATCACAGATATGTAGATTGCCGTTGTTACCGTTTTGCTGTATAATTATGAATATAAGATCTGCATGAATAGAAAAGTGTACTTGTGAAATAGACGCGGACTCAAGTTCTCAGATTCCCACTTATACATCAAGCCAATGAAATTAAACACGACTGATCGCAAGTTTCTACCCGTCCACAGTCGCAAAAGAGGAAAAGTATACTGCCAATTGTTGTGTTGGATTATGACGCTTGCGTTTGCCTGAAGTTGAAGGCTCCGGTACCGGTTTTACGGAAGTGATGCACATGTTACAAACTGATGACATGTGCGTCACATAAAGATGACATTTTTGACCGGCTGGTCTTCACAATAAGCAACGACGCTAGCAAGGTTTAACAACAGGAGATAACATGATACACTTGCTACAGATAAAAAAAGTTGTAATAGAAAGTGCCGACAGGTAGAGTCCTGACGCCAGTCTTCGTGATACGCTGAACGATTATTGGTCAAAGACTGACTGCTCGGCGTGTTCACATCTTGCTTTATTCAATATTGGACTGTTTGTAACAAAATTGATATTTTGCAATGCTTTTTTGGGTAGAAATTATTTCTGACATCACGACGATCGGGCTCAAAGTCAGTACCACGAAGACTGTGATGCCCGGAAAATTGGCGAGGCCACCATAATTCATAAGATATCGGGTTATATCTTATGTTGGATTATCAACAGTATGACGATTCACGTGATCACATTGAAATAACCGATATAGAGACACATACACATAAAATATATATATAAATATATATATATATATATAGAGAGAGAGAGAGAGAGAGACAGAGACAGAGACAGAGACAGACAGACAGACAGATGGAGACGGAAGGAGATAATCCAACTTTTTTTTATTGATCGATGTTTTCCAACAATTTCTGATGATGTATCTTTCCTTAACTTATCAATTGTTTTCTGTTCTCTTCTCGAGCATTCCTGAATAAAACCATACCAAATTATGTGATTGTATCTCTGAAGCGACAAGGTAACACTTAAAGAAGCAGGACACAATTTTTCTATTTTCCGCAAAATTGTTACACATGCTCTGATTGGTTGGACGTTTATTATCAAACTTGGGAAATAGGAGTTGCACTTAGGAACCTGCAGAAACTGTTGGAAAATATTTTATTTTAGTCGAAGAAGCTGACTCAACGAGGTGATCTAGTTTGGATAGAAACCTGTTCTACCTTCACACTTTCGTGGGGGGGGGGGGGGTCTTCAGTGTGACCCTTTGTGTTCGACCTTTATTTCAACAACGTTGCAGGAAACCTTTCTCCATCTTTGTTTCAGGTAAATCATGTTGTTGCGCTTCAAACAATATGTGACTTGCGCTAATCCCCCCCCCCAAAAAAAATATATATATATATATATCTGACCCTGTCGTGGGAAATCGTGACGATCAACCGCCATAATATGAGCTTATTTAAAGATAACAACTCTGTCCCTGATAGTTGCAAGAATAAAGAACACTCTTTCCAAACAAATGTGACGACTCCTTCTAACACCCAAGGTCTGTGTGCGCTTGACAAACATGACGGATTTTTGAACAGCCAGTTTTATGTACGTTTTTAGTTTAGCAAGGGGAACAGAATTCACCATGTTTGAAACAGGTGTCTACACCTACATATGGGTACTTCATTAATTACTGACATGAAACAAGATAGCACGGCAGTTCATATGAATGCCACGTATTTCTAGGAACATTACATCGCAAATATTTTCAATGAGTATATTTATGCTGTTTAATTATGATCAAATATAGATTTATTTCAGCTTAGAGAAGTCATGTATATGATTGTGTTGTGTCAGATCAAACGCCTAAGCAGAGCAAAATAAGTTTGTATAGCTTGAAATCTGATGGATTATTCCCATGAAAGTCACAGAAATATGCAACATGTAATTCAATAGGTCAAACAAAGCCTTGACACACTGTACCTGCTTTGGTCGGGCTGGAACCATACTGTAATATTCAGAGAAGACTTTATAATCATCATCTTCATGTAAATTTGGGATCCAAATAAAATCTGTTCGCCCTTACCTTCAGTTTCAATTCCAACTGAAATCAATGAACCATGATATTACAAAAAAATGCACGGAGAATGCACCAGATCCCCATTCATAGCCAACTTCCTTTGATCATGTTTGGAGGTTTTATTATTTTTTTTTCACTGCATTTAATTGTAGGCCATCTGAGGACTAAGTTACCACAATATCTCAAGAAGAACTGGCGGCAGCTTGGTCAAGTGTTTATGATTAGTGTACTTGAGGAATGTCTCGGAGAAAACCAGTTCCCTTTTATCATTTTTTATTCATTTTATGAATATTTTAAGCGTTACTTTGAAGTCATCTGAGCGCCAAACGGGATGAAGATTCCACAATATCTCAAGGTAGACGAAGCAGATGCAGCGTGACCATATATCATATGGCACGTACCAAAAGATAGACCAGAGTCCCATTAAAATGTGTCTGAAAGTTTCCAATGATGTGTTTTTGGTTTTTTTTTTAATTATTGTATTTGACAATCGGGTTCAGTTTTGTGCCTGACTGATGTTTCGGGTCTTGTCTAACATATTGCACTGGTTCTAAAATATGATGGTCATTTTTTTTCATTGCCTAGGAAGTAACGATTAAGTTACCATATGGGCTTTAAGAATAAAAGAAAATGCAAGAAAATTTTTAACTTTTATAGTATTATAAAATTATTAGGAAAAAAAGATAGCAAAACCAAGGTAAAGAGTTCTATGAGCGATGTTTTTTCAACGCTTGGTAACAGCCAAAGATATATAAAGCGGGAGGAGGGAGTCCATCTGACAAATACATACCCTAATATGCAACTGATTCACATACATCTGTTCTGTGAACGTGATGGGTTTTTTTATGTTTTTTCTCGGTTCTGCTCTGTTTTTGTTTGTTTGTTTTTTTGTTTTGTTTTGTTTTTTTTTTTTTTTTTTTTTTTTTATTATTTTTTTTGGGGGGGGGGGGCGGGGAATTTTTAGGGCATCGACTTAGGGAGAAAGAGTCGGATCCCGGGACCCGCAAATAGCCTGTTTGATACCCGGGACCTGTGACGGGTACCCGGGTACTTGCGGCAAAACGCCCTTACTAAAATAAAACACAGAAACATTTTTTTTAACTTGCTTTTAATCAGGTACATTATAAGAATTCCACTATTCGACACATTGCCTATTCTTTTGGGAAAAAAAGAAAAGGTAAAAAAAAAAAATAAAGAACATTACATGTGCGTATGCGTCCCTTGTAGCTGGTCGAACACTATAAAAGTTCATGTAGCATTAACTATCTTATTTGCACAAAATACCCGTCAGGAAGGATAATGTGATTTTTTAGCTGTACTTCTCGCTCTTGAATATTTTATTTAGATAGGAAAAACTACCATAGCTGCTGTTTCTGCACCCAGAGAATTGCCTTTTTTTATGATGTTCCCACATGCTGAGAACACGCGCTTGCAGGGCACGCTGGTTGCAGGCACTCCCAATTTGCAAGTTGCACGGCCATTTTTTTTTCAAAATGTTTCCAGACAATGCTTAGTGCGTGGTTTCAGGCTTGCAGCCAGGCTGACATAAGAAGGATAAACAAGATGATTCACTATCCAGTATGTAAGGGACAAAAAACCGTGAAAGAAATTAACCGATCAATTAAAATAAGCTCGTACTGGATACGGCAACATAACAAATTGAGGCACGCTTAAAGTAGAAACGAAGATCGGCAGTGAAAATAAAAAGAAGAAATACACATAGATCTATACTTTGTTTATTTTCATCAAAAGTATTCGGGTTTTAAAAATTTTGATTCAGAACCAGAATTTTGGCATTTTGACCCGGGGGAGGGGGGTGCGGGCCCCAAGTCAATGCACTAGTTTTTTTATTGTCTTTTTTTCTTTTGGCAGCGAAGATGTTATTAAAATTGGGGTTGTAGCGTCTGCCCGCCTTGCACACACCATAATACGCTGGTGTTTTGCATAATTCTCTTCATATTTTATATATTTGACTGACGAACAACGAGACACAATGACATATTAGTAATCATGGTTACTGTAATAACATCGGGTCTCCAGTGCTGCCAATTGTGAAGTTCCTGTTTTCCTGCTTGACAGAGCAATCTTTCTGTTTTCTCCCTTTTACTCCAATGATCTATAAATGGACATTGCCCTGCTCAGGAGGCAAAGCTGCCGTCAAGTACGGGGAATTAATCGCACAGGGTTCCAGAATAGCTCATCGGAATGTTTACACTTTAGTCAATAATTTCATTTGGTGCATTTCTTGGTTCTTCATGATATTCAAACAAAAATCCATAGCAATGAGAATAAAGCTATTAGGCTTTGTTGCAGAATAAATACTGGCGTTCAGCAACTGCAATACAGGAAACAAGATCACAAAAGGAAGTATGAAAAAAATCATGGTTGCCTCGTCCTGCTCTGTTCAATGGCAGAAGTTTGCTGAACATTGTTAGAATTCCGGGGCTGTGTTTGCTTGGTTTTTTTGACGCTCTGTACAACCCAGCACACCCACTTTGCAGTGAAGGACTTGTCTCCAAGATTGGACTGACCCGGGGTCTCACTGCCAGTCTGTCTGCCGTAACTGGCCGTCTATATGGCTCCTCATGCTTGGAGACCTATAAATGTAGGGTACATTTTACCGTAATATGCATTTGCAGCATCATGCCTAGCTGCATCTACTCTAATATACAATATTACGTTCCATTCAAATTCCCTGGGACTTGTATTAGTTTGTGGTGGAATTTCTGTACTCCAACAAAGACGTCGCATGCCCTTCATTTCATCTCTGTCACGGTGTATGCAGCATGTTCAAAAGGTCTGATCTCCTACACTTCCTGGTATGATATTAAGGAGAACATGTGGGAACAACCTCCATCGTTTCTAGTCATCCAGAATGTTTTCATCTTTGTCACCACATATTGCTGAAGTTAATTAATATTTTAAAGTTATGCAATCTATCATGATATAAATCAAACTGGTTTAAAGACAGATATTTCTTCTGACACAACTCGAGGCATGGCGCAAATGCCTTGACGACACCAGCCTATTGTTTAATTTTATTCATATTCGTGATATTGTTGTCGAAGAAAAAATACTAAAGTAATTTTCCAATGTCAAAGATATCCTACGCTTTGACAAATATTATATGACAGGCAAGGGGAATTTTCTCCCTTCTACAGACGTTTGTTCCTTTACATTTCTAACTGAGCTAAGGGATACAGTTGCAACGTTTTACAATAGCGCTCATTCATTTACATGCACATTTTACTCACCACGACTGCAAAACCGAAAGAACGACTCCATTCAAACGCCCATGAAAGTAAAATAGATTTCATAATTCCTAATAAGTTCATTGACCGGGGATTCAGCATTTACTTTCTGATGTTTGTAACTTTTTTATGTGGTGGGAGTGGTTCTTTTAAATTCTCTTCACTTCTCTGGAAATTTTAAGAAAGATATTTGCTGCCAATTTGGGCTAATTGCCTGTGTACACATTGGTAGCGCTCCTAAGGAACTTGCTTTGGTGATTTAATTCTATGTTTTATTTTACCTTTAGGATTCGTTCGCTGTATTAATTTTCGCCATGGCTAACTGTTGAATTACCTTTGAAACCAGTGGTAGAACTATTACACATACAGGCATGCAGCAAATTTAAAACCAGAAAACACTGCCGTAACTTGTTGATATATTCTTTATACGCCACTATGATTGATAAGTAAACAGCGTTACGAAAAGTGAGCAGTTGGCTTTTTGTCGTGCCTGTATACTAGATGGAAAATCTCTCTCTCTCTCTCCCTCCCTCCCTCCCTCCCTCCTCTCTCTCTCTCTCTCTCTCTCTCTCTCTCTCTCTCTCTTCTCTCCCTCCCTCTCTCTCTCTCTCTCTCTCTCCCGGAAACATTTTATGAAAATGGCATAAAGAAGCTTTTTAATCATCAGGTGACATTGCCACATCTAAGCGAAGCTTTTCTGTGTTAATGGTATATTTGGTTTAAACATATTTTATTCGTGAAAAGTACAATTGTACAATTTTACAATCCTGGTTATAAGCACGCCCTATGTTAATCCCTCTCGAGAAATAAGACAATTACAGACATGACAGCACAAGACGCACCTGGAGTCGGGTACATGCAGTAGATGACAACACCCAGACAAGACTGATAGTGGGGCTATGCCAGTAATAAGTTTAGTTTTCCTTTCTTTCTTTCTTTCTTTCTTTCTTTCTTTCTTTCTTTCTTTCTTCTTTCTTTCTTTCTTTCTTTCTTTCTTTCTTTCTTTCTTTCTTTCTTTCTTCCTTCCTTCCTTTTTTTCACAAAAACTTGAGTATGTGACACGGTGTGAGGCCAAAATGATCATCTGGTTTTACTTACAACATGGTCTAAGTAATGGCGGTTTAATCATAAATGTTGAAATTTATAACTAAGCACGATGCACACATAAACTCTTATACTGACCGTGCATCGACATTTAAGGATTGGACGGCAAGCTCTCCCAGCTGTGGCAAAGGGTCCGAGTGCCCTCAGATCCTCTAACACAACGCAGGAGCGCAAGTCTGTCGGTATCACACGTAGCTGTTAAAGTAAACAAGATCACGCAATGCCTTCAGAATTGAAACGCCCGGTGGCGTGAATAAATTCATGTACAGCTAAAAAAATGTTAATATTGTCAGGAAAAGAACATTGTGGGGAACCATAAAGTAAAGTTTGTAAAGTGAAGGGAGCAATGGTATATTTCGATCACCTTTGCCTTCTCTGATAGTTTTAGTGACATATTATGACGTATTTGAATTACGGTTATATCATGTTGCGTGCAGCGTAAGCACACGTAAAGGTCCCTTCAATCAATGAAGAAAGTAAATTTACCAAATCTTACGGATCTTACCCATTACATTTTTTCACTAGCTCTGTGATTAAGCTATGTATGTTTAAAATTTATTGAAGCCTGAATATTTATTTAAATACATATGGTAAGCAAAGAGTGAGTCATGGTGGGGTGGGGGAGAGGGGGCAAATTTATCACGGGACAGCCTATGTAGCGACACACGTGATTTGGTTAACGTCATTTTACGTTATATATGAATTGTATATATTTGTGTGTGTGTGTATATGTATATATTTATATATATATATATATATATATATATATATATATATATATATATATATATATATATATATATATATAAATTTATATATATATATATATATATATATATATATATATATATATATATATATATATATATGTATGTATAATTAGGAAAGCTGCCCCTTTGCATCGGGGGCACCGGAGGCTCGGGGTAGGCCCCCGGTGCGTCCAAGTAAAAAGTGGTTAACACATACAAATGCGACTATATACACTGCTTAGAACAATTAAAAACACATGTCTGGTCGGTAAGGCCTGTACAGTGTCAAGCCTTAAACTTCACACCTTCACTCAAAACTCTTAACAAATGTTATTGAGCAGGACGCCCATGTCCTTACTGTATAAGAAACCATAATCTCCTGGAAATAAACAGAGTTTTGTTAAAAGGGATGAACCAAAGTATTTTGCAAACAAATATGGTCCATCCAGTTTTATAGAATTGTTCTTCAATTGACTATAGCATTCTCTTCTGAGATTTTTTGAGGGCCGGACAGAGGAAGGGGAAATGAGCCAAATCTCCTTTAGCTTCTTTACACAGTACACGCTTAAAATCCGAAATTCTCCACCGTTCCAAATTTTCATTTATACTAAGGCAACCCGTGAGCGCTTTAAATTTTCGCTGTGTTGCATTAAACTCGTCCATCTTGAACCATTAATCTTTCCGAAAAGTAAATCCTTTCATCTATCGGTACCAGTGCAGGGAAGAACCACCATCAATATGAAAGAATGATACTTTATAACTTTCAATACTCAGTTTCGTGTAAAGTACCAACCAAAACTCATCCTGGCCATGAATCCTACATTTCTGAGTACATTATGTACCTCAGAACAATAAGGCCAGGCTACAGTTTCTCCATCTAGATATTGTGCACTTAATTTTGTAAACACTTCTTTACAGAGCCTGGTATCATGTAGATCTTGCCTCATTCTGTGAAGAAGTTTATACGGTGTAGATTCAATATAAGGTCTATTGGCAGCCAGCCCAATTCGCCAAAAGTAGCCGACATTGCTGAAGTATATTTTGTGCGTAGGATTGCTCTAGCGATGGAATATTGAAATGATTTTAGAAGTAATAAATTGCCCTTAGTGTTGTGCAGCCAAACAGACCTCCCATGAAAGATAGAGGGTAATATCACATGCTTTCATATACCGTCGCCAAAACTTACCCTATTAATGTTTTCATGGGAAGACAGAATGCTGCACATATAGCCTCGTAATCTTGCTATCTTGTCTTGTAGGTATATCCTCATATGGGCAGAGTCATTCAAAAATTGTGAAAATATAATACCCAAATATTTGTACGAGGTACATTCGGAAAAATGCAAATTTCCAAGTTTCCACTTTTTGTCGTAATTTACACGTCAACCGATCACCATTACTTTAGTTTTATCATTGTTAAAAGACATATTTCATTTAGATGCAAACGCATCGGATATATTTAACATATTTTTTTTTGTAAATGTTCCTCACTATCACCTAGAAAGCAAACATCGTGTGCATATTAAAGTCAGGGAATTTTATTTTGAAAACAACGTCGGAGATAAAATACATCCCTGCTTCATTCCATTTATTGCTTCAGCCATGAGCTCTCGAACGACCCAAATATTACTTGATTTTTGACCCTGCTATAAACACCTTTCATTAGACGCCATAAATATATATATATACATATATATATAAATATATATATACATATATATATAAATATATATATACATATATATATATATAAATATATATAAGTCATTCCAAAATAAATTGTCCATTCCATTCGGAGAATTTTGCCCCATCATCATATCTCCAGTTCGACTCATGGTAGAAGCACCAAATTTTCACAGTGTGTGGAGATGGGTTCTAGTAGTAAATTGGCACAATTTTATCAATACTACTTTACTCATAATTGAGTTATGGTATTATGAATATTAATAAATTCTCAGGAATTTAGGCAATTTCCTGGGATTTTAGGCAAAATCCTGGGAATTTAGGCAATTTCCTGAGAATATAAGCGAGTTCCTAGGAACATATAATGCCAGTCCTGGGAATTTAACAGAGGTCCCAGGAACATAGTGGCAAGTTCCTGGGAATATAATGGCAAGTTCCTGGGAACATAACTATAATCCCTGGAATATATTACTCAATTCCCAGGAACATAGAGGTCAGCTCCTAGGAACATTATTCAAGTCCCAGGAATTGAGAGCAAATTGCTGATACAGGTTATATTAGAAATGATTGTGGAAATAGTCTAGTGTAAAAATTCAAAATATACATCACACACAAATTACTGCATGACACTCTAAAATGGCTGAAAAATGCGGAAAAAAGGAAAAAAACTAACAAACAAAAAAACATACAGATTTGAGACAAAACAACCTTAACAGTATGCACGTGGAAAAATAATTGTAATTTCAAAGCCTATTGGATTAAAATCATCTGTAATAAATCTGTATGCCAAATCTATGTTTATAACGATTATGACGCATCTCAATAGTCACATCGTAAAATGGTATGACCTTCAACTAGGCCTTCAGATACAAAATTGAAACTAGAAAAGATGATTTGCTACATAGCAAATCAGTGTGTGTGTTTACAAAGCATATTGGTATGGCAATGTACAAGTCTTCCATAACTCAGGAATTGAAGTTGCAATGGCATCTCCATCTATTAAAGATTTGAAGTTACTCAAGATTTAAAATTTCTAATGGTGCTACTTACCATAATTTAAATTGCTACAACTTTTGTTTTTAATTCATTAGGTGCGCAATGGTCAACAACCCGATAGTACAAGTTGGAAATACATCTCTTTCTATTATAGTGTTGAAGATAATCAAAATTGAAAATTTTGAGTACCACTGATTAGCATTATATAAATTGCTACAACTTTTGTTTTAGATTCATTACATGTGCAATGGTTGATAACCCCCTGATAGAAGTTGAAATGACATCTCTATCTATAATAGTTTTGAAGATATTCAAGTTTTGAAATTTCAAATACTGCTAATTAGCATAATTTAAATTTCCACTTTTTTTTTAGATTCATCACATGTGCAATGGTCAATAACCCCATAGTATAAGTTGAAATCACATCTCTATCTATAATATTTTTGAAGCTATTCAAGATTTAAAGTTTGAAATGCTGCTAATTAGCATAATTTAAATTGGTACAACTTTTGTTTTAAATTCATTAGATGCTCAATGGTCAATAACCCCCTGGTAAAAGTTGGAATGACATCACCATCCATACTTGTGAAGATATTCAAGATTTAAAATTTCAAACGCCCTTCATTTGCATAATTTTAAACATCTTCACTCCCCGCATAAAAATGAACAACTTCTTCTACGGAGGTACAATCATGCCAATTTTGGAGTTTCTATTACAATAGTGCCAGAGAAAAATGTTGGACAAATTCACTGGGAAAGAAAGAAAGAAAGAAAGAAAGAAAGAGAGAGAGGAAGGAAGGAAGGAGGGAGGGAGGGAGGGAGGGAGGGAGGGAAGGGAGGGAGGAAGGAAGGAAGGAAGGAAGGAAGGAAGGAAGGAAGCAGTGCTACAAAGAAGGAAAAATTTTCACTTGTCCGCCAACCAAGTGGAATCTTATTCTAATTGAACTGTATGTAAATTTTGGACAAGTGCATTGCCAACTTTACTTGTCTGTCACAAGTTTCACTTAGTACGGACAAGCGGATAAGCCCTATTTCTAGCCCTGGGAAGGAAGGAAGAAAGAAAGAAAGAAGGAAGGAAGGAAGAAAGAAAGAAAGAAGGAAGGAAGGAAGAAAGAAAGAAAGAAAGAAAGAAAGAAAGAAAGAAAGAAAGAAAGAAAGAAAGAACGAAAGAAAGAGAGAGAGAGAGAAAGAAAGAATATGGGAAAAAACAAAATTCTATGATTAAGTCAAATTGACCATATTAAGTTCTAGAACTGTAATTATGATCATGATTGAAAAAATGTCATAGATGTACTGAAAGAGTGATGGTAGGCAGACATCCTCTATCATTAAGTACGCCTATGAACTCTGAAAGGGAGTTTGAATGGATATATATGCATTGCAAAGTTCCTTCTTGTATGCATAGAGGTAGTCATGCAAGCAGGCTGGAAAGAGGCCCAGCAGCATGTAATTTAGTGTGTGTGTGTGTGGGGGGGGGAGGTTATGGGTATTTCCTTACTGGCACAATGCTGGCACTCTGGGGTGATGTGTAACACAGTGTTCCCATACCAGCAAACTGGAGGCCCTCTTTTTTCAGTGTTTCAGATCATCATATATGTTCATACTGGCCATTATGTTGGAATATTCCTATTTTCTGTACCTTGTTATGGCAAGATTATTTCCTGTACTGGTGTACAGGGACACCCACCCACCCCCTCCTCCCTTTCCCTAGGTACAGGCTATCCACTATTTTTTGAGTCCCACTTGTGATCTTCGACTACAAGTTGGGCCACTGCATAAACAGGCCAACCACTGTTAATTGCATGGAGGTGCAAGTGGTAAATTGGATCATTATTTGTGGTGTAGTACTGTATTGTGTTGACAGAGCTAGTCAAAAGCTGCCTCAACCTGGTAATGGGGGGCCAATGCAGCTAGTAGGTGATGGTACTGGTATACTGTGCATGATCATGGACTAAAATGAAAACCATGTGGAGTGAGGGGTGGATGGAGTCATCAAAACAACCCTATGCAAATTACTGTCTCAATTATCAGCACTTATGTTGTAACTGACTACAATGCATACATCAAATACATCCTGGTCGGTATCAAGATTTTAAGTTTCAAGAGTTTCAATTTTAACATTTTATTGACAAACAAAATCTGAGACCACATATTTCTCGGGTTTGATGCACATGCTGCATATGCATGTATTTCTCTTAAACAGACTCATACGACTGGTAAACCATGTTGTTCAAAATAAGCCAGCACATATTAGACCCCCCCCCCCCCCATATTACGTTATACCCTCTGCTTCCAGGGCAGTGCTGACTACTCAGTTTTGTGCTCAATACAATATGCAATGCGATTTATATTGCTCACTTGGGTTAACTTTGGGGTGTCCACAACTTTGTGGCTAATGTCATGCACTTTAAAACATAATGAACACCCGTCGCCCCCCAACCCCGCCCTCTCCCAAGTTCAACAGGGATCAAGCCTGTGCAAGTCCTGGTCTCAGAGGTACAGTAGAACTTGCAATTTATGACCACTATGGTGATGGAACAACTGACTTGTAACCATATTTCTGATGGCACAACAGTCTAACTTGTTTGCAAATTTACCTGGAATTGAAGACCACCTGATGCATGTGACCACTTTAGGTTGGCATAAGGGGTGGTCTGGTACAGTAATATTCAGCAGACAACTTTTTGTATGGTTGCCTGCTTTAAAAGCTGTATGTCAGGCCATATGTGTGGCTGGTGGCCCCCTGTCATGAAATCAGTCAAAAACCCTAGGTCTGCTAAACAGGCAATTTATATGGCATTGACATATACTGTAAAACACTCCCTCTTGATGTAAAAGCAACAATGACCATGGCTGAAAACAGCTGGTGTCCACCCACTCACTCTGGTATGATGTAATCACTGAAATAACCAACTTTGCTCCTTGCAGGGAGCTGCTCTGAAGTGTCACCCATGGGTGCATGTGTGCCCACTCCACAGGCTGCCAAATTAAAAGCTCTGATCAGTTTAAAAAATAAGATCCACTGGAAAATGAGATAATCAAATATGCTGATAAACAGGTGAATGGGGCAAAAAAGCATTGTTGATGGCCCCTGGACCTGGTCACAGTACCAAGTGGGATGAGGGGAGGGATGGCATATTGGCCAGTGATAGATGGGTGAATGTAAACATGGACCCATCAACAAGAAAAGGTCCATGGTGTAAAATGTGGTTAATTTGGCTTGTTGATATCTGGTCTGAAGGGAGGTCCATGATCATTTTCAATAGCATCTCCCTTATATAATTGGTTGAAGCAATTTTATTGAAAAACAATAATGAAATAAAATAAAAGCAAACACAATTGGTCATTTATCACACTTGGCCTTATCATAATTAAGTGCTTTGCTAAGCTGTTGTCTGCTTAGGAGACCTGGGACCTTTGACTGGTGGACTGGGGCGCTCATGCCCTCACAGGCCACCAGCCAGATAAAAAATACCCTGATATCCAGTGAGCTAATTATAACTATAAGCAGGTAAGCTTCAGGAGGCAAGCAAAGCTGTGACAATAAATAAAACATAGCTTCATGCATATACAGCCATTTTGACATGAGACTCATGCAGCATTCATGGTTTCACTTTGAACAAAATTACGATCATTTGGAATTTTTAACATATATATTCTCATTTTGACTATAACAGGGGTAGACATTATTTTTTTCTCACCTGTTTGACAGGGCACAAAGGGGTTAATTTCACCTGTCCAAATTTGGTTTTACCTGTCCCCTGCAAAAGTCTGTAGGTTGTGAAGTAGAACTGTTGTCTGTCACAAAGTGACACTATGTCACTCAGTTACAAGTAAATACCAAACAAAACATGCCACTTAGAATTGTGTCCCACTCAAGTTAATGTTTGAATCTTTGACTTACTCAATAAGGACCTTTGAAATATTTAAAAGCTATGATCCTGTGTGTAACATTACGGTGTAGGCCTATGGGAAGCCCAGTCCATGTAGTAGAGTGCAACATACTTTTCCATTGTAATTTTTTAGGGAGCACCCCTTCCGCCAGCCTAAAGTGGTCACATATACATCTGACAGGTGGTCTTAAATTACAGGTAAATCTACAAAGAAGTTAGACTGTTGTGCTGTCAGAAATGTAGTTACAATACAAGTCAGGTGGTGCCTCACAACAGTGGTCTTAAATTGCAGGTTCGAGTTGAACTTGGGATGTGGGGTTTTCAGGGAGTTCAAAATGTTATAAAGTGCATGGCACCAGCCACAAAGTTGTGGGCACCCAAAAGTTAACCCTGGTGAGCAATATAAATCATTGAATCACATCTTCTATAGAGTACAAGACTGAGTAGCCAGCACCGGCCCTGGAAGCAGAGGGTAAATTGTACTGGGTGCCAGCTTTATTTTGAACACCCTGAGTTAACAACATTAAGTGTCTGTTTAAGGGCAATACATTCATGTGCAGCATGTAAATCAAAGTTCAAACCAGAAAAATATGTGGTCTCAGATTTTGTTTGTCAATAAAGTGTTGAAAATCTTGGTCTCTGACCAGGATGTATCAGTTACAACATAAGTGCTGATAATTGAGACAGTTATCTGCATAGGGTTGTTTTGATGACTCCAGCCACACCTCATTCCACATGGTTTTCAATTTAGTCTATGATTATGAATAATATACCATCCCCTACTAGCTTCATTGCCCCCCCCCCCCCCCCCATTAACAGGCTGAGGCAGCTTTTGAATCCCAGTGTCAACACAATACAACCCCACAACCACTGACCCAATTCACCACCTTCACCTCCATGCAATTAACAGTAGTTGGCCTGTTTGTACAGTGGCCAAACTTGTAGTAAAAGATCACAAGTGGGACTCAGATATGCTGAAGATACTGTACCCAGGAAAAGGGAAGAGGGGGTGGGTCCCAGTACAGGAAATAATTTTGCCACGTTAAAGTACAGAAAATAGGAATATTCCAACACAATGGTCACTATGAACATATATGATGATAAGTGATACAGAAAGAAGAGGGCCTCCAGTTTGCTGGCATGGGAAACACATCACCCCAGAGTGCCAGCATGGTGCTAGTAAGGAAATATCCTTACCCCCCCCCCCCCCAAACACACACACACTAAATGACATGCTGCTCTGCCTCTCAGCAGCCAGCACACAAGATTACCTCTATGCATGCAAGAAGGATCTTTGCAATACATCCATTCAAACTCCCTTTCAGAGTTCATAGATGTACTTAATGAGCGAGTGTATCTGTCTATCATCACTCTTTCATTACATCTATGACATCTTTTTTTTTTTCAATCATGACCACAATAACAGTTCTAGAGCTTAATATGTTCAGTTTGGTTAAATCATGGAAGTTTGTTTTTCCAATTACTTTTTCTTTCTTTCTTTCTTTCTTTCTTTCTTTCTTTCTTTCTCTCACTCTCATATTCTGTCTATTCCTTGCTTTACAACCAAATTTGTCTGAAGTTTTTCTCAGACACTATTAATCTGAAAAACACCAAATTGGCATGGTGACTGACCTATCGGTGAAATTGTGTATATCTTTTGGAATAGTCATGCTGTTTATATAATTATGCAAATTCAGGGCAATTAAAATTATAAAAGCTCCATATCTTTCAAACTATGGCAGATAGAATCAGAATTCCAATGTGCATTTGTAGGTCAGTGACAGTTGCCAAAATTATGGACAGGACATGAAAGATGTAGAATTTTAAATTATGCTAATTAGAACTATGGAAAATTTTAAAGTTGAATATCTTCTCCACTATTACACATGTACATGCTAATGTCATTCCAACTTCAAATTATATGTTTGTGGCAAAGCCACATCCAATGAATCACAGACCAAAGTTCTAGGATTTTAATTTATGCAAATTAGGTGAATGTGTAAAACTTAAATCTTGAATAGCTTCAAAACAGGCCACCAGCCACAAAAATGACCTCAGAGTCAGATCAGCAGGCACCCATATAAAAAGTTGCCTGCTGAATAATATTACAGTACATAGTACCTGCTGTTTAGACCACCCTATCAGGCAACCAAAAGTGGTCACATATACATGTAACAGGTGGTCTTAAATTGCAGGTAAATCTACAAAGAAATTAGACTGTTGTGCCATCAGAAATGTGGTCACACAACAGTGTTCTTAAATTGCATGTGAATTGTATCTTTGAGACAAGGACTTGCACAGTCTTTGTCCCAGTTGAACTTGGGAGGGTGTTTGCAGGGTGTTCAAAATGTTTTAAAGTGCCTGGCACTAGCTACAAAGTTGTGGGCACCCCAAACTTATCCCAGGTGAGCAATATAAATCACTGCATCACATCATGGACATATAAACGAGGTCGTTTACATGTCCATGATCACATCTTGTATAGAGTACAAGACTGAGTAGCCAGCACCGGCCCTGAAAGCAGAGGGTAAAATGTGTTGGGTGCCAGCTCATTCGAACACCCTGAGTTAACAGGCTTAAGAGTCAGTTTTAGGGCAAAACATGCATGTGCAGCATGTACATCAAACCAGAAAAAAATATGTGGTCTTGGATTTTTTTACCATCCCCTACCAGCTGCATTGACCCCCCCCCCCCCATTAACAGGTTGAGGCAGCTTTTGACTAGCTCTGTCAATACAATATAACAACAGAACCAATGACCCAATTTACCATTGACACCTCCATGCAATTAACAATGGTTGGCCTGTTTATGCAGTGGCTCAATTTGTAGTAAAGATCACTCAGATAAACTGGATAGACTGTACCCAGGAAAAGGGAGGAGGGAGGGGGATGTGACAGTACACCGGCACAGGAAACAATTTTGCCATAGCAAAGTACAGAAAAATAGAATATTCCAACATAATGACCAGTATGAACATATATGATGATCAGAAATACAGACAAAAGAGGGCCTTCAGTTCACTGGCATGGGAAACACATTACCCCTGCATGTCGGCGCTAGTAAGGTAATACCCTTACCCCCCCCCCCCCCCCCAACACACACACTTATTGACATGCTGCTCTGCCTCTATGCATACCAGAAGGTATCCACAAGAGGGATTTATATAGGGCTACGCCTTCCTTCCCAATTGTAATTCTCCGAATAAAATATGTTTAAACCACACCAGAAGGAACTTTGCAATATATCCATTCAAACTCCCTTTAAGAGTTCATAGATGTACTTAATGAGTGAGGATATCGGTCTATCATCACTCTTTCATTACATCTATGACATCTTTTTTTCAATCAAGATCATAATTACAGTTCTAGAACTTCAATGTGTTCACTATGACTAAATCATAGAATTTTGCTTTTCCAATCTCTCTCTCTCTCGCTCTCTCTCTCTCTCTCTCTCTCTCTCTCTCTCTCTCTCTCTCTCTCTCTCTCTCTCTCTCTCTCTCTCTCTCTCTCTCACCATATTTGTCTGGAGTTTCTCTCAAACACTATTTTCCAAAAACCACGAAACTTGCCATGGTGACTGACCTCCTACTCAACTGATTCATTGTGATTGGCCAAATGACCTGGCAAACAAGACTATAAAAACAAAACAAAACAAAACAAAAACCAAAAAAAAAAAAAAAAAACCCAAAACGAAAAAAAAAGCAACAAAAAAAAAAAAAAAGCAGTCAGCAGCGAGTTGCAAAGTTGCTTAAATTGGAAAAATCACTACACGTTTTCATGTGTGTGTGGGGGGGGGGAGGGTCGGTCGCTGATACAAATAATTTTGCCCTAGTACAAGGTACAGAAAATGAGAATATGTACAAATAATGGTTGCTACGAAGTACATAAATTAAAATGGATTCCAGTTTGTGCGTAAAGCAAATAAAAATGCCCAGTACGCTAGTACGGGGAGCCCCTTACCTCCCGCCCCCACCCCTTTTCAAGTGCTCGGGAAAGAATCGGGGCAATGTCATAATTTCACCATTATTTTGCTCATCTAATCTACATGTAGGCCACTTGTTTCCAAATGACCTCTCACTTTTGCCTAGTACAGGGGTATTTCGTGATTTGGAATGGATTCCCGTGTCTAACCAATGAGGCTAATAAAATATAGGCTCCGTGTCCAACCATGGAGGACAGAGACTCGAGAGGAGGGCAGTCTCTGGGTTTCAAACAACTTTGTTTGGAATAAAAAGTAATAATCCAATTAATGGGTGTTTTGCTTTGACCTTACTTGATCGGTTGAGTAATTACTGAGATCGTTATCAGCGGCCGACTCGGCCCTCCTTGGCCTAACTGTTGCAGTTTTCTCTCCCTCGCTCATCTTGCATAGCCCATGGATTTGATCAGTGGACGGCAACATGTCGGCTCTAGTGACTGTAGCCGTGGCGACACTGCTACGTGTGCTCTGATTGGCCAAAAGTAAAGGCACCTGGCTGTCTGCATCAACAATGCAGCCAGCCCTATCCATGATTCATAGATCACGAATAGGCCTGCCGGATAGTGTTTCCTCAATCAGGTTATTGTTTGATCTGAAGATCCAGTAGACTTTTAATCAGAATGAATTTCCAAAGAATTTGACTAAACATTATTATAGGGTTTAACCTATTATTATGAAATCATTAAATTAATAGATCTACCAAGGGTATATAGTTGATGTACCTATACTCGATTTGGTCCTTTTCAGACTAAGAAATCCTTTATTCGACCATAATGTTTTGAACAAAATACAAATTAGGCGTACTGTTGATTGGGTGGGCAAAAACACTGTTCTTTCTTTATATGTGATGAGTTGCCGGTCTCTGAACTGTGAAATTTGGTGCAACGATGTCTATAGCTCCCTTCCCTGCGTCTCTGTCTAATTTTGCGCAAAATCTAGCAAAGGAAAATTTGCGGGAAATGAATTTGATGTGAAGAAACATTAAAGTTATACTTACTGCATGTACGCATGTACTCCTCATACGTTACCTGTTATTTTAAAATTCCTGGGAGTCTGAATAAGGCTCCCAGGAACTTTAGTCTCAATTCCTGGGACTTAAGTTATATTCCTAGGAATTTATAATTATATTCCCAGGACGTTTTAATATGTTCCTGGGAACTTGCCACTATGTTCCCAGGAACTTGCCACTATGTTCCTTGGAATTTACCACTATGTTCCTGAGACTTCGTTACATTCCCAGGACCGGCCTTATGTTCCCAGGAACTCGGCTTATATTCCCAGGAAATTGTCTAAATTCCCAGGATATTGCCTAAAACCCCAGGAAATTGCCTAAATTCCTGAGAATTTATTAATATTCATAATGCCATAACTCAATTATGAGTGTAGTTATATTGATAAAATTGTGCCAATGTACTACAAGAACCCATGTTTACACACTGTCCAAATTTGGTGCTTCTACCATGAGTAGAACTGGAGATATAATGATGGGGCAAAATTGTCCGAATGGAATGGACAATTTATTTTGGAATGACTTATATATACATATATATATATATATATATATATATATAAATATATATATATGTGTGTGTGTGTGCATGTATATATATGTCTATCTGTCTGTCTGTGTGTCTGTCTGTCTATCTGCCTCCCTGTATCTGTTGATATATTTTTTCTGAGGATATCATTTTTTCATTTGACAAGTACGGAAGCTTTTGATATAAGGAGAGCATTTTTTTCTTTACGGAAACAAACTTTATGCTACCTTACCGATGAATCATTTGATAAAATAATTGCAATAAAAATGCCTACCTATATAAAATATTACGTAGTAAAGACATCGTTTTTGCAGTCAGATTTGTGCGTTCGTTTATATGTATCAGAATGCTTAACATATATTCCTCCTTTTGCCGAATAGTTGAATTGAAGTAAGAACATTGCTCATAATGCGTATGCATAAATGAGTAAAAGTTTCTGCTGGAAAAGTACCGCATTGAAATATGCATTGTTGTTTTTGTATCGACAAGAAGAGCAACAAAAGGGGAAAATAGACAAAAACTCTGATATAGAGAATTGTGTTTAGTCGTATATCCTATCATTTGTAACAGATGCCTACCGCACCAAACTGGGATTCCGTGTGTCACTCTCTAATTACTATGAACAAGTTGCTGCTACAAAATTACTTTGCAAATAAATGCCGTATCGGCTATAATAAAAAGTTCACGAAGTAACACACACATCTTCCATTGAAATATGCTTTTGAGAGTTATATCATCAATGCAACAAACAACACTGCTAATAAAAAGACGAACATTTCACTTGTTAAGTTGACGCATTTCCATTGTTATAGATGGCTGACAGAGAAAGGTCAAATGGCCATCGAGACAAGGCTGTACCGGGTCCTCTTTCGCAATTCACCACAGTCTTATGTCACATAGTCCCGATGTTCTTTGTGGCCCTAAGGTGGGGTGAACCCCCTGGGGGTGAAATTGTGAACGCTTTGGTAATGACATTGGAGCTCTGCTGGCAGCGTGAAGGGTTCCACTGTTGATCTATACAATTACACTTACTTAGAGACGCCGAGGTCTGGCCCCTAACGGAAAATAAATCAATACCGATCGCGTATTACCGCGATTGGATGAAACCATGCAATGCCGACATAATTGTTCCGTGTATCATGTCATTCGATCTTAGGGCATGCTGTTGCTAAAGTGGGGATGAATCGGAGGCATATAGGATGTGGACCGTATGCGAAAGCAAGCTCTTATTTGTCATCAACTCTTAAATGTCAAACAGCCATTCCAACATTGTAACCCCTGTATACACTTAAGTGGCAGTTTCATCCAGGCTTAAGACAGATAATGTCTCGCATTTCGCTGCAAATTCTGGAATCCAAGATTCGCGGAGTCATTCTTTTATACGACAGTCACATCAGACATCACATTCGGACAAAACGACAGGGCACGCGCAGCTGATTGGCATGAAACAAGTTGCGATCGGTTTTTCCTACTTATTTCAAAATTGAGGCTGTCAGCAACTTAAGTATAAATGTAAAGCAACTGTGCTTTGGAATGGAATATATCACAGAATAATTGACGCATTTAAAGAAGAATCACACAAAAGTGTTCCAAGTGATTGACCACTGAAAGTGTAGCATCCAATAGTTTGGCTTCACTAAACCTCGTCGAGGGAGCTTTCCTTTCACTCAATAGATTTTTGCGTACTCTCTTGAATATTAATGTACTGTAGTCATGCCATTATACATTGTTCCAATGTTGACCCTTTGGTGTGAGTAAAGTATCTTTTTAGGTACATGGTGTTAAGTGTGTCCAACCAATGAATGCTTCATTATGCTCCTGTTTGAAGAGAACGAAAATTGTTTTACATGAATTTTCAATGAAACGGATGTACTCCCCTGGTTTCAGTCCATAACCCCATGCGACAGGGCAAAGTCATTCATTGTGCGTCAAGGTCAATCCACATGCGCTGTAAAATAAGAATGGTTTACAGGTTTTACAAACTGAATTGTATTGCATTAAAGCGTCCATGTATCCATTTGGACCTCATCATCAATCCTTGTGCTTATTGATTCACAAAAAAACGTCCTTAACATTCAGCAATGGAAAAGATCTACTGTATACTAGAAAGGTTGTTATAGTCCACAATAATTATTATTATTATTGTGTGTTGGTTATCTTGTAGAGTCGATCAAAGATACCCTTCCCTGGTGCCTCACCTTTCCAGCTTTGAAATCCTGTATCCTAACAAAAGTACTAAAAAAGTGAAAAACGCAAAGACACTAGCTTCCGTTCACACAGTGTTTTTCCCCGAATTTGCATATTAAGAAAGGACCTTGGTGAACAAACAGGTGTCACTTTCATGTGGGTTAAGATATATAAGCACCAACCGAGCTCCTCTTTGACCTTTCACTTCTAGTTTGCAGGCTGCGTCAACGACTTCCTTTCCCGGGTTTTAGACGCAGCGCCGAAAAAAAAAAAACCACTTCAACCGAGTCAATTTCGGAACTATTGATGTAGGAATTTTTTTAGGTCTTGAATGAATTTTTTTTTTCTTGCAGGATGTTTCAACTTTGACTCTATAATCATGATAGTCCTTCATATGAAAAGGACTTTTGCCGTGATACATAAGCAAAGGGTTTCATTTCCTTTCCATAATTGATGTGTCAGTATTGCGAGGTTAGAATACTGCAGCTTCGTCGTGAGCTGAATCTAAAGTCACCAAATGCTAAAGAGGGTTGTTTTGGTGCTTAACAGTTCACATTATGCTTTTCACCAATTATGACATCTCCAAAATATAATACGGGAACCATAGTTATAATTACAATATAATTGTGGTAGGCAGGATCTTGAGGTACAGGTGTGATACTACATATTATAGACTAGAAAACAAGGATTTGCTTGACAGCAAATCTGTCTCTGTGTGAACATTTTGATACCAATAACGGATATGCCTATAGACAATATAAGATATAAATTTATTTTTGAACTAAACCTCGCTCACTAATAGTCCTATAGATATTCAACATTGAAATCCTGCATCTTAATTCACTGCAGGCATACCTCAAACATATAAATTGAAATTGGAATAACACCTGTATCTAAAATGGCTTTTAAATATTCGTTTTGAAACTCAATTTGCATACAAGCCGAAATGTGCATAAATTGAAATCTGGCAATTTTTGATCACTGTTCTCTGGTTGCGCCCTCAGCACAAACATACAGATAGCAGTTGAATGACATCACTATCTGTAACAATTGTAAAAAAATATCCATCTAATTTAATGCTACAATTTTCTGTATGGGCCAATCTCTGCCTAAATTAATATCTGGCAGTTTCCTGCCTTTGTTTATTTGATGTACCATTGAAGAGCCATATAAAATCAATTGGAATTGCGCATCTATCTAGAACCCTTTTAAAGATATTCATCGATATTCAACACTTCAATTTTGCGTATTGACCGAGGTTTGCATTAATGGAAATCTAACAGTGTCTTAGTCACTGTTTGCTGGATGCGCTCCTACCGCAAACATATAAATTAAAGTCTCAATAGCACTTATATCTAAAATAGTTTTGGATATATTCATTATTCGACGCTTCAGTTTTGTGTATTGACTGACTCTTTGGAACGATATGCAAACCTGTGCTTTAGGTGAGATACCCGCGCCAAATTTGAAGTTTCTGGCCTGCGCAGTGTCTGAGTTTTAGCTGAAATAAGGTGCTAAGATAGGCAAAAAGAAAGAAAAAAACAAACAAACAAAGAAGAAATATTGGGGGAATTATATGCCTGTGTGTGAACACAGATATAAAAATTCCCTTTTACAAATATAGTTTATTTTTATTGCTTATTTGACATAAGGATACTGCATTCAAATCCTGTGTAAGCCGACCTTGTATTTCGTGTACCAGCATGCATATAGTACAAGCTGATCCAGATCAACAATTACTTTATTATGTATACTATACGCGATGTAGGCGCATTTCGATATTAGGCTTCTTCTTACAATAAAACGAGCTACGAGGTACGCGGCATGTCATTTGATATTTTATTATTTACATATACAAAGAGAGACAGACCGACAGGAACTGAAAATCAGTTGATTTCGAAGGCAAGGGAATTATTGTGGTGAATGACAGGATTAATTATTCTCGTTGTTGATCAGAAAATGCATAAGCCCTTTGCTGGACCATGTCACATATGAATTAATTCATGGGTTGTAATATGTTTGCATACAGTGAGACCTGGTTAAGCCGTTTATCATGCGACCAAATATCAAGCAATACCTCCATATCATATAACGACCTGAATCTGTTAATTGCCCTGCTAGTCCTCCTTGTCCATTTCTGTCACTATCCTTCAATTACAGAAAATAAAGATATGTTGATGAGTTTTAATTCAGCCCATATCACGTTCAAGAGGTTTCTTTTCAAAACAGCTTACATAGACCTGAAAGTAATCATCGGTCTTCAGCGGGTACTGTCAGTACACTATGAAAGCCTCAATGTCCTCATGCTTATCTGTGACAATCCCTCATTCTTTCAGTTTTCCAGCTTGGACCAATCAAAATAGCAAATTGCGTGGCCCGGTCAGAGAATATTATAAAATAATGAAACCACTCAAGCTGGCAGTCTCAGTCGTAAGAGCAACATAGTCACAGATGAATTGTTTGTGCCTGAAGGTAAAGATGGCATGGCGAAGCTACATGTATGCTGACCTATATGACTGCAAGCACAGGTTATTTTATCTTCATTTTACGTTTGAAAAGAACAATAAATTCATGTTTTCTTACTGCAACGCTAAAAGTCCACCAATTATTTACTTTTACAATATTGAGGTTGTTTCCCTTTTAGAACAGCAAACGGAGTGCTGTGCGCGGTAATCTTAACGTAGATCGTATAATTTAATCATAAGGAGAAAAAGACAGCTGGCAGAAAATGATGTCCCTTTAAAATTGCAAATTTAAATGTTGTCCACGGAAAGAAGGTTACTGTAGAATGTTCCCACAGTGTGCCTATCTTATGGATTGCTTATAGTCACATTGCCGTCGAAAGCTGTGCCAGGAATAGGCCTACCAAAGAAAATGGGCAGTAGCTGGCGAGGGTAGGCATGTCTCAATAGGTGTTGTGGAATGCAGAGGCCTCGAATAAGTGCTGTTTAATGAGACCAGACTCCGACCATTTGTGTGCTCAGTGGCAGTAGGAACTGCGAGAAATTGTCCAGCAGAACCAGATACAGAAAGTTATTGGTTGTGTGCACGGTTCCTTATCGTATGTTGTATACCTCGTATTCATGATTTAAACTAGCCGCGATTGTACGTGAAAGTAGTGCCACAACCTTGGTAGCATGGACTCTTAACAATTGTTCAGGAAAAAGAAGGATAGTATGGATTAACAACAACCAATTAGGGATAACAGGGGCAATGCAAGAAACATTACAATGCTCAGTTCTTTGCCATGCTGTACAAATATAATTTACATCTTTGTGTGAGCAAATCTGATCAGTGACAGCCACGGAAACACACACATTTCAAACTGTTGATATATGTTTGATAGAAGTAGTTTTTTAAATTTCGTCCTACGAAAGACCATCAGAATACCACATATGTACAGCTGTTCAATGTTGTTATAAATTACATTCGAGTCACTACAATTGCAATTGCAAAGTACGGATGCAAATCAATACGATGACGTATGTTAGTCTTTTGTGGATCAATGTACATGTAGTACAGTGCTTCCAGCCACTGTTCTCAGCATTTTGTGTGTGTGCTGGGGAAAAAGCATGCCTATCCTATGGCACTGAACTCCAGGCATTTTCATAATAAACGAAGTCCTTTCTGAATAATTTGTGTAAAGTTAATTTTTGTTTTAAATGCCCTGCCACTTCTAAAATTGGCCTTGATCGCGTATCATGAAAAGACACCTAAAGTGGCATATTTTGGATAAAATGCCCTATATTTGTGTTACCCTAGGTTTGTATTTTTTTGTGTGTATGAGGAGAAACCAAGTGTCCTAGTTATATATTGATTAGTCTGATATTAACTGTATGTTAAATGCCCCGGGTATACTTTATTAGCCTTATATTACCAGTATATCAAATGTATACATTTATTTCGTGAGTGGGTAAAACTCCCCCCCTCTCTCTCTCTCTCGCTCTCTCTCCCTCTCTCTCTCTCTCTCTCTCTCTCTCTCTCTCTCTCTGTCTCTCTCTGTCTCGCTCGCTCTCTCTGTCTCTCTGTCTCTCTGTGCATGTATATATGTATGTATGTATGTATGTATGTATGTATGTATGTATGTATGTATGTATGTATGTATGTATGTATGTATGTTTAAATATCTGTCCAGCCAAAATTGCCTCACATTGTGTATAGATTATTTTCGGTATCGTTAGCGACTACTCAGCTACAGATTTGATGCGCCTGTTTCCATATTAAATCCATTCTCTACAAGAAAAAATGGTAAAAACTTCAATTGTAGGCCTACTTTAACTCCTTACTTTTTGCATTTGCGGAGCTTTATGTACAAAAGTAAGTATCTGAGAGTGGTATTTCTGACTTCTATAGTTTATGCTTAATGCTAGGTCTTCTTTTACCAACCGGGTTTTGCTTGATCATTTATATGTAAAAAGCGTGCGTGTACAAAAATATTTAGAATGGTTAACTGAAAATTCATTCTGCTGTTAATTCAAACAAGAAAACCATGTATGTAAAATTATGATTGTGGATGACCTGTGTCGAGATATAAAGATGCTGTTTAACAGAGTCAAGGCTGATCAAAGAGTGACAGACTGTTGGACATGGGACGGAAAAGTAAAAATGAAGACCGAGGACAACAAAGTCCTGCAGGTCAAATATGGCTAACAACTGGAAGAACTGCTCAGATCATCATAATGGTTGTGTATCAAGGAAGTATTCCCTTTATCGGGAGGACCGCAATTTTAAATGGGGGGCAGAAGAGTTTGTTTCTTTAAAGACCAAATGTATACACATTTGAACATTAGATTTGTCGGCTTAGTATCTATGGTGCCACTTAATAGCCGTTCAATTTTTATTTTCTACAATAGCTTCATTCAATTTACCAAGGCTGATCAATGACCAAAGTCCACTTGCTTTTATAATGTGTATCAAAGTAGTTTTTCCCTACCCCAACAATATTAGACCCATACGAAGTGTAGTTGTTACTATGATGACAAAGGTAAATACTATTAGATATAATGGATAGCAACTTTTCATTGATGGTTTTTCCCTTAATGTTGCATGTTCCACTGGATACCAAAATTTCCCAAAGGTATATGTTTTTTACAAGCAAACACATACCAGAAAGGAAACAGAAAGTATACGGAGAAATGAGTAGGGAGCGAACATAATATTATCACATGGGACCTATAATAGTTGTGGTGTCGCTAATATAATCCCTAACAATATTGATTATAATATACATCAGATAATTACAGATAATGAGGGTAGATACATTATTTAAGAAGTTGATATTGACGATACAAGATTCATTTTATAAATATTTATGCACCCACCAAAATTATGAAAGGGAACTGTGTGAGTTTATAAATGAAATGTATGAAAAAATTGTAGATTTTAGAGGCAAAAATATCATTATAGGGGGTGATTTTAATACAATTATGTCTCCAAAGCTAGATAAAAGAGGGGGAAATCCAAACTTAATTACAAAATATATGCATCGTATACAAGAATTGCTGCTCAATGAATTAGACTCAACTGACATATGGCGTCACACGAACCCAGACACATTTATGTACACTTGGCAATCCAGAAATCCACCCATTCAATGTAGACTGGATTTCTGGCTCATTGCATCCTTTATATCACCATATTTTAACGATGATAAGATCAAATCATCAATTAAAACTGACCACAACGCGATATCTCTAGAGCTCTAAGGTAAGTAATATAGGGATATGAGGCCAGGGTTTTGGAAATATAACTCTGATCTATTAAAAGATACTGAGTACATTCAGAGACTCAGAGGGATTTATAATGATTTTGCAAACAGAAATTTGCAAATGCAGAAAACAAAGGCCCAGTGTGGGACGTAATAAAAGCTGAAATTAGAGGAGCAACCATACAATAGTCAAAATGGAAAGCAAAGAATAAGCAAAACGAATAACTCCTGGTAGCAGAGCTACAGGGAAATATGTCGATTGAAAATCCTACAACAGAATGCAAAGAGAGAATAGATGAAATTAAAACAAAACTAACGGAAATAGACGATAGACAAACCCATGGAATAATGATACGATCCAAGGCCAGATGGACAGCGCTGTGTGAAAAAAGTACTAGATACTTCTTGGGCCTAGAGAAGAGGAATTTCAAAAATAAACATATAAGCAAATTAAATAGATCACAGAGATCAAGAGAGGGCAAACCCAGAGGTAATCCTAAAGGAGGAAAAATACTTTTATCATAATCTTTATAGTAAAAATAAGGATACTTCCATCACCGGCAATTTCCTGAAGATGAAAATTGAAAATAACTGAAGATGAATGTTTGGAGGTTATTTAGGCCTTCAAAAATGGGAAAACTCCTGGTACAGATGGATTTACCATTTAATTTTACAAAGATTTCTGGCCAGAAATAAGATACTTTTTTATACAAAGTTTAAATTATGCTTGTGAAACAAATTCATTATCAATCGATCAAAGAAGAGGCATAATAACATTGATACAAAAAAATATAAAAATAAAATAAAATAAGAACCGAACAAATTTGAAAAATCGGAGACCTATATCTTACCTAAACATCGATCATAAAATAATTGCGAAAGTTCTAGCAAAGCGAATACAAAAGCTGTTGCCAGCATTAATCCATGAAGATCAAACTGCTTATGTAAAAGGTCGGCTTACTGGAGAGATTGTAAGAACTGTGTCAGACATTTTACATTTTTCTACAATTAAGGATATGCCAGAACTGCTTCTCTTGATTGACTTTGAGAAAGCATTTGATACTATTGAGTGGGAATACATAAACAAAAATAAGCCTGTGCTTAGAACAGGTCATTTTTGGTTGTTACCAAACTGTTAATAAAAAAAACTATTCTGTTTTGAATAATGCAATATTGCAAGGCAATTACTTTATTCACAGAGACCTGTGTAACACCAAAGAGGTAACATTTGATGCTTTTATGCATTTCATGAAACTTAAAATACAAGTAGAAAAACACATAATGTATTTACAAGGGAAGGAAGGTATATTTAATTACCGTTGGGGTAATCTGCCTTACCTACTGAAAACTTTTGTTCCGTTAATGGATTTATTGCTTAAAGTATACATTTTTGTTGATTAAACTGTTAGTAGCTTGAAATTCACACATCCACGTACTGACTTGCCTGTTTTGTATTAGTTTACTGTAAACGTATCAATCAAACGGATCCATGACCGATGCGCATTACTTTGTGATTTTAGGATTTGCCCATTTAAAGGTGGTTGGTTACCTACTCTTTCTTTCTGGTTAATAAATAAAGTTGCTCTAACACCTGCAATACAATGCAAGAGAGCAAATTACGTCAACAAACAATTCAGATACCAGCTTCCAAACAAGCCCATAGTATACATTTTGGGGAGTATAATTTATATGCTCACTGTTTTACTGTGTGTATACAGACTTTCTCGATGGTAATTGGTACGCGTTTTACTCATTTTCTAATTTGTGACATCAAAATTTTGCATATTTCACTCTCTATGTCATAACATCGCGATTATCCACAAACACCAAGGCAAGCATTCGCATATCAACTTAAAATACAGGCTTTTACTGAAAGGCACTAGTTTCGACCTTATACTGGTCGTATTTAGGTATGCAGAAGTGGCAAAAGCAGTGACTGGTATCCCTGCTTAAACAATTTCCAGAAAAATCTTAAATAACTTAAAACCATCTAGTCGTGTTTGAAGTGAAAATTTGCAACCAGGAGTCCAACTACCCACCCGCCCACCCCCGCTCCCCGAAAAATGCGTGATCAGAGTAACAAATGAGCATTTCATATTCAGAAGTTATAGGTGTGTACAACATTTGGAAGCCTTGTAACAATATATAAAAGGACAAAAAGCACAGCTCATATTTGATGAGTGTATTGTGCAAATTGAAATTATTTCTGATAGCTACGCGATTGCACATATAATTTGCAAGCACGTGCAGCTTGAAAACATGACATAAATGTTGATCTAATAATACTTTTAATGGCCATGATAATTCATTGTGATGCGTGTCGACAAATGTCACTCGGTGTTTGTCAAAATATCGTCTTCTAATGTAACTTCCTTCCATATAATGTATCGCTCATCTGGTGTTCAAACGTGGATGGCACATCATGTAATGATCTTATAACACAATAATACAAGCAAAGGTTTCTACTAAATTGATCATAAACGTGATTCAAGGATACGATAAAAGGACTGACATAAAGCCACTTAAGAACCCAAAGTAAATGTATCTGTTTAAAGTGACATTTATTGCAGTTAGTTGCCATTGCTTTGCCACCGAGACGTGTGTATATGATGACACGGACTCGAGAATTAACGACAGCATAGACTAAATCCGCACTTGGGTCTCTGCAATGTATATGCAATAACTGTCTCCTTGGGGTCCAATCGCGCTGAAATACCATTCTCAGCCATATGATAAATTAATCTTGCTCATGTTATAACCATTTGAAAGTCAAGATATGGGCATAATATTACATAAGATTCCTCCAGGTAATAGAGAGATTGGGTTTATTATGGAAATTATCAGTTGTTTCAAACATTTTCCGGTCAGTACAATAACCGTGGCGACTGAGGGATCTTTGATATGGTATTTTGAAATTTTACGACCTCTTAGGAGTGATTAAATGGATTTTTCTTTTTTATGAATGACGCTAACTCGCCGTCCTGAAACACGTGCGGGCGGAGTCACTTTCAAATAAACATGCTGATAATGAGTATATGTTCACTTCTTAAAAACTTAAGCTGTTCAGATAAGATCAGATTATTGACCCCCCGGCGTGAGGAGGAAAATAAAGTACAGTGTTTAGAGAAATTAAGCATGGAATATGTACCCGCATTGGACAGTGAGTTAGGCAAATATCACAGGGCAGCTAAAAGGGGCTACTACCTCCTACTATTCTTAAGTGCGTGGCTTAACCAAAAGAACGAGTTTGCAGCTTAGCGGTGAGGTACTCCTCTCCTTATGGCTTTAAAAAATTCTCACTAAAAATTAGATCATGCAGGGTATCAACCATCCTCATTGTTTGATTTGATGCTGGTGTACGATCTGATAGGGGGAAAAGGCTGCAGTTAACCGTTAGGTGCCGCCAATAAGCAGAGTGACTTGTTAGAGGGTTACTGGCACCGAAACAAGTCGTGCCCTGGTTCCCTGCTGATGACCCTATTTTATATAAAGGTTAATAAAGCCTGAAACTTTCTTCTACATGCCACATTTTATGAATATGATTTGTTCCTTACACAAAACGATTTGTTATAATAATTTAGAATCATACAATTTTTCAGTGAGTGGTACGGAATAGGACTTTGCTGTTGGAATATCTGAATTGGTAGTCTTCAAACTGTACTTGGGCTTACAGATTGGGGTTTGTTAAAGTTTCTCTTTAGATAGAATATATCAGTTCAGGTCAACAGCTTGGGTTAGTGTAGTCAACAGTCAGGGCGCTTTGCATTGCACCCAAAGCGCACCGAGGAAACTTGATTCAGCTCCAACTGTGGCACTGAAAGGTTGACGACGATAAAATACATGACAGATTGAGAATGTGTCAAGCCTGGATATTTTAAGTTCATCCGTGAATCGTAAATGAAAACAAATGAACATAAGGCCAATAGAGATGGAGCATGCCGCCACATATTTCTTAGTTTGAGGGAAGTAGTCATGAGCTATCCCGATCTAGATACAGAGAATAAAAGCTACCTGTGGAAATCTGCATGTCTGCCATCTCAACTATATGGCATGGATAGAACACTACGATCCACCACCAAAAAAAAAAAATATTTATGTCTGTAAAACTTTTACCAGTGTTACGTGTTTTACAGAAAAGTAGGGTGTTCCGAGGCTGGCGCATTGCGAGGTCGATTCTCCATCCCGTGATTTATTCATGTATTTTCGTCCTTTTAGAAAGTACTCTAGTCTTTGCATCTAGAACCGGGATAGCTCAACGCGTTGACTTTACAATGTCCAATATGTCTGTAAAGGTATTCAGGCGATGCTAATTTCTCCAAAAAATCATGAATAAAAGTACTAAACATGTGTGGAGACAGTTTATTTGGAAGATTTTTATGGGCAAACTCGTTTAAACAAGCAGGATTGGATTTATCAAGTCCCTCCCCCCTCCCCCCCCCCCCCGAATAATAGTTGTCGGATATTTTTGATTCATTGTAGGCGGCGGTTTGCTTAAAGTATGTTTATTTTTACAAAAGCACCTTATCTACTCTTGTAATTGTTATAATGTTTAAACTTTGCCGAACTTTGTGGTCAATAGAGAATATTTTCTGGATAATAGTTCAAGTAACGATAAGAAGTAATTGTCAAAGCTTTTCGTTGGTTTTTGTAAGGAATAACATAAATGAGTGAAAATACACATTCATCACCAGGGTTTGTTTAAAACTTATTACGTGTGTTCCTTTCTGT
Organism: Hermodice carunculata; assembly: GCA_964020975.1. Taxonomy (NCBI): domain Eukaryota; kingdom Metazoa; phylum Annelida; class Polychaeta; order Eunicida; family Amphinomidae; genus Hermodice; species Hermodice carunculata. Next base: position 65,295,945 of record OZ026617.1, read on the forward strand.
ACTCCATGGAAATCCCAATACTAAATAAAGTGACAGACTGGAAATTTTTTTTAGTCTGAAATTACTGCACGTCTGAGTTCGTGGGACTGCATGCATTTTCAGCACGGTCAATGACGCGTGGGTCACATGGGCAACATTGTTTTGGAAGTAGGTAAGATGGTAGTAGGCAAAAACACGGTCAAAGGTCACGCTAGTTGCTTGTGGGACTTTGTAACTTGATTGAAAACAAAAACAAAAAAATGCAAATATATTCTAAAGGTGTTGGTCAAGCAAGCAAGAAAGGGTCACGGTAATCCCGACTTAGTACAAAATCTTTTGGAAGGATATTTGAAAAGAAAGCATATAATTCAAGATAAGAAAAAGGCCAAAAGGGTCAATGGCAAAATGTATCTCTTGCAACTCACAGAAAGGTACGAAAAATACTCGGGCATATTAGCGCATGTTGAAACGTCTAAATGGCAGTAGGGACTAGACCCACGTGACAATGCACGGTATTTTGAGGATCCGAAAGAGATCAGTCAAGTCTGAAGGGAGTATTGGTAAGGTTTAGGGGTTTCAAATTACCAAATAAATCATGTTAACAAGAAATAAGGTGAATCGAAGGACATATTGTCACGTAAAGTGGAAGAGTTACATTTACAAACCGGTGAACCAAAGGATCTCACTGAGGTTTCAATAGACTTCGATAAAGTAAAATCTGCCATATGAAGAATGAAGCAATGGAAGGCCCGAACAACAGATGACATACACAACGAATTTTTAAAGAACGGTGGTGGTACATTAATCAATACTTTGGTGGAACTGTTTAATTTTTGCAAACTTATGTAGTGTTTTCTAGATCAATGGTACAAACGTTTTGTTGAGCCTATGCATAAAGGAGGTAGTGGAGAGACTCTGAATAATGACTGCGGTTTCACCTTAACGTCAAACGTTTACAAACATTTCACTTCTGTTGTTGAATTGCAATACGGTCTATCCATAAGTTCACCAAGCCGGAAACCCCAGCAGAGATTCCGATGTCAGAGCCAGGCGCGCACAGGTTTCTGGGTTATTTGCGGGCCACTCAGTCTTACCGCACAGGCTACAGCGCTACTGAATACAGCAATTAACGAGGAGTGAAACACGGACCATGATTTCTTCAAATAACAAAATGTAGGGTGGCTGAAAAAGTATTTGAAAGGCAAAGGAATATCAATTGATGGACGGAATAAAGCGGCACTTTTGTTTTTGATATATGTCAGTTTGACGTTTCTTCCTGGTATCAACATTACAGCCCACTACACAATAGTCAGTGGTGGTTTACCATGATAATTCGCCTTGTCATTGAACGGTCTAACTATCAATGATTTCCTTACTCCCTCCGCCAAGGATCTACAATGGTAAACTTCTATACACCTCCTGTATTTGGTCCATTTCCTGCTTTTCTGTTCATGTTGACACGAGCAAGATTAGTGTCCGCCATCATGCATTATCGTGACCACTTTTGAGAAGGTGCACAGCGCGCCATCTGGTAGCAAAGATCAGCCCGCATACCTCGCTTTCGTAATGGAACTACTGCCGGGATTTTCCCACTTGGTGAACTTATGCATAGACCGTGTTCATGTCATTTAAAAAATGAGATTTTACGCGAACCTCAGGGAGCATATCGGAAATATTGTCGTTTGGAAGATCGGTTCTTTACTCTGAAAGGTTTGTGTTCTTTAAGAAAAAATAGTCGAAAATTGAAAACTTATTTTTCTAGACATCTTTTATGCCTTCGGCACGGTCGATAGGGACAGACTGTTTGTTCATTTATGGGAAAAGGGAGTGCGAGGTAAGGCTTGGCGCCTCATAAAAGACCTCTAGAGTAAAGTTGACAATAACGTAATATTCGGTCCATATGAAAGTTAGAGAATTGAGGTAATGAATGGAGTAAAACAGGAGTGAACTTTGTCAACCACATTATTTTCACTGGTAATTTCTGATCGTGCAGACATGCTATATTGGCATAATCTTGGAATACCATGTGGTAAAGGCAAAATTCATTGTCTTCTCCATGCAGACGATGTATGCCTTTCAGGTGAAAATCCAGAAAACTTACAGAAAATGTTATCGGTTTCTCACGCCTTTGCATGGAAGTGGAATATGTCGTTCAACAATAATAAGTCTAAAGTAACGGTAATTGGCAAAAGTATCAATCATGAAAAGAACTGGAAATTAGGTAGTTTGTACATCACAGAATGCACCACTTGCAAATATTTGTGTATTGTTTTCTCATAATTTTTGAATGATTCGGCATATGTTAAGTCACACCTAAAAGACAATGTATCAGATTTGCGAGGTTATTTACGTAGCATCCTGTCTTCTCGTGACAATATTAATAGGGTTTTGGTAACAGCATTTAGAAAAGTATGATGTTACCATCTGTCAAATACAGAACATCTGTATCTGTTTTTTAATCAAAATTAAATGTATATTTATTTTTATTTGTTTGGTATTTTTTTTTTTACAATTTGATGCTTGGTTCCGATTGCCTTTCGTTGATTCAGATTTTCAACCTAGTGGTCTACGTGACTATACGATGGCTTTTATCAGGAACATGTGCGTGTTACACAGGATAAGAATTGAGGATGTAGGGTAAAATCAGTCATCCATGCTAGGTACCCATATATATATATATATATATATATATATATATATATATATATATATATATATATATATATATATATATATATATAGGCTTGGGGCCCGTAGGATGTGTTTTTGTTTTCTCATTTGCCGAGTGACCGGTGACGTTGTTCAGGGAGCAGGTCCAGGGCGCATGTGCAAGTTTAAGGCGCTTCCTCTGTAACATTGGGCAGCATAGAAATAATGAGTTTTTGGTAATTAAACATGGAGAATCAAGGCGCTGCACCGGTTTTTGTTGTTAGTATCTTGAAATTTCGAATGTCTATTTATCGGTATCATATACGTGAATTTCCAGTATATTTAGTACGGGTTTAAGTCGTTTTGGGGCGTACGACACACACACACACACACACACACACACACACACATATATATATATATATATATATATATATATATATATATATATACATATGTATGCTTGATTTGCAGTTTGCACGGGTCTCACTCTGCACGAGTTTACTAGACTTCTCTGTCATGAAGGATTGGCTGGGATAAAGTATAATGGGCTCAGTATATTCCTGTAGGTAAACAAAATATCTCAGACTGGTTTCATATGGTTGAGTCATACACATTTGTAACTTTGTGCGCTTAATGTATTGGTAACGAGCGTAGCTAATGGTCGAAGGCGTAAGAGTACATACTTTCCATTTACGCATTCTCAGACATAAAGGTTTTTAATATATCTACATGGATATATAACAGCGGGTTTACATCAGGTCATAAAGTGTTTAAATGAAGTTATGTATTTCTTCTGCGGTGTAATGTGCAAAAGTACGATACATACCAGTAAAATGGTTAAACAGAATATACAATCGATATCCATATGGTTACGTTAATGAAAGTCTGAACAGACAAAATATATATGGTCAAGTATGAGTTTAAAAATGCGGTTAAAATAGATTATGAAATGGCAATATGTTTATTGCAATTTAATCCGTTGGGATGGTTTAATACACGCGTTGGAATGACGTAATACACTTCTATGGTATAGACACGCGGGGTGTGTTATCCTTGGAAGCAGAGCACACGGGGCGTGTGTCATACGTTGGTATGTCTGTTGAAATGGTGAAAATGGTTTAAGGCGCACGGGGTGTGTCAAAACAAGTGTCTACTGTTTTACGTCAGATGTTTCAAGCCTAACCGGTATTGAGGAATAAAACATCATTTTGTACCAGTGTCTTCACGCTTTTCATTGGCCCTGCCAGTCGTCCTAGATGACAAAATCTGTTTCTCACAGATGTTCTGTTTGGCTTTATAACACTAAAGACAGTTTGTTGCTTTTTGTTTCATTTTAATATTCCATTGCAAGAGCAATCCTTTGCATGGAATCATGTCCAACGATGGCAGCTCCTTTTGGAGAATTAAGTTGGTTACCGATTGATATTTTGAACCGACATCGTGTTAGGTATTTTCTCAGAACGAGGTACACATAACCCGATACAATGTTATGTAAGCAAGTTTTTGTGAATTTAGCAGATGATTATCTCCATGGCTAAGGTGCGTCTTGGCCATATTGTTCGGATTACACAGTGTACTTACAAATGTCGGTTTAGATCGCGCATTTTGCGGTCAGCCTGAGTTTTGGCTAGAACCATATATGAAATTAAGTGTAAACAGTTACGTAGTTTCATTTTTTTTAGGATATTGATGACAGCTCTCCATTGTATTGGTATCGGTCGATTAGCAGATTTACTTTTCGTGAAGATGAAATGTTTACTCGAAATGAATTTTTATGAAACCAAATAAAAATTTAAAGCACGTTCTGGTTGCCTAGGTATTTAAGAGAAATTGACAAAATGCGAAAAGACAGATTCAAAATTTGACTTGTGTAAGGATGCTATGGAGGATCTTCCTCCCTTTCTTTTTTTGTCCCGCTCTGAATGTAGTAAGAAGGGCATGTTTTGGTAAATTTGAAAGCGATCTTCAACACCTGGGACACGAGGAATTATGGAATTGTTACTGGGGGCCATCGATTTTAACGAAACTTTCCTTGTTTCTAGGGGCCATGGGTACTTATTTAACAACGTTGGGAATTTGTTCGATAAGATTAGTACGGACTTTTTTTAAAAGAAAGGTGTGAAGTGCAAGGTTCGCATTCTATGCGCACAAGCCCACACCGACCAGTGAGTTATTTTTATATTTCAGTCTTATACATTTTTTTATATTTTTAATGAGCTTTTTATTTTCTTGGACGTACCAGTAGCTTACCACGTGCCTCTGGTGCCCGCGCTGTAAATGAGTTGAGTTTCCAACAAATTGTTATTATTATTAATACATATTTTAACCACCCTTGGACCAATAAATGACATTATACACCTGTTACGCTGGTTTTCTTGGCCTATATTGTTACCTGCAAGTCGTGTTCGTAGTGGTTGGAATGAGCTTATGCCCATACAGAAGTTATTGCCCATTGAAGCCGTAAAGATTCAGCATTCTGCCTGTTCGAATTTCCTCGATTATCCATTGAAGCCTTTCCTTCAAAATGGAAAAATGTTAATGTGTCACCGCTGTATAAAAAAGGCACTGAATCCTTATGCAACAATTATAGACCAATATCTCTCCTTAGTTGTACTGGCAAAGTTTTTGAAAAAATTGTGTTTAAACATGTTTTTAATTTTTTTCGTGAAAACTTGATAATTTCTGCCCACCAGTCAGCCTTTATACCAGGCGACTCTACAGTCAATCAGCTGCTTGCTCTTTACCATCAACTATGTCTTGCTGTTGATCAACAAAAGGAAGTTAGAGTTATTTTTTTAGATATTAGTAAAGCTTTTGACAAAGTGTGGCACCCCGCGTTATTGTACAAGCTCAGTAAAGCCGGAGTTTCTGGAAATCTCTTGCATTGGTTTGGCAATTATCTTTCGAATCGTTATCAACGGGTGGTTATCAACTCGGCACCTGTCTTGTCTTACCCAGTTTTTTCCTTTTGTTTTTTGATTATGTTCGTGTGAAGAAGACAGTTGTCACAGTTATTGGCAGAAAGCGTAACGGTATCAACCTCTTTTTGTGTGTTCTGTTTGGATAGGATGTAGGTCATGCTTTCCATCTCCAGTCTTGCCTGCTCTTATACGCCAGGATAGGATGTACATCACATTTCGATCTTCTGATAAATGTTATCCCAGCATTGACATACCCGAGTAGGATGCAGGCCATTCTATCTCTGATAAGGCTCTTTAAGAAATCCTTCAGTGTCAAGTGTGGACTGAGTCAATGGCTTTATCCAGCACGCTTGTGGCTAATAGTGTGGGGGCATATGGAGTCCCGTGTGCTTTTGATGAAGATTTTATAAAACCTACACAGAAATGTTAAATACATCTGAAATAACAGAAAAAAACATGTTGGCACTTTGCCAACCTGTTAGATTCAAAATGGCCGCCATTTTTCAAAATGGCTGCCAAATTTCTAATTTTTGTCCAATTACAGGTCCCTTAAAGGTCCTTGCAGTATAAAGCACCTTATTTGAGTATTTATTTTCATAACTCCCAGCTATAAAGCTATCTTCAAATTGAATCTTAGTCAATTTAGGCTCATATTTGGCTTAAAAGTATCAAATCATTGGATCAAAAGAATGTAAACCGAACCGAGATAGATGACTATTTTGAAACAATATTATGACACCAATATATTACTACAATGAAGGGCATCATCACCTCCCTTACCAAGTTCATAACAGTGTGACTGGGGACCTATTTTAAATTATTATCATTGTCACCTTCATCATTGTCACTCTCATATTGTGAGTTTACATTGGAACAGTATTATGAAACAAGTGTATTGCTACAATTAATGGCATCATCACCTCCATTATATAGTTCATATTTGTATGATTAGGATAATTATTTTAACCATCATCATTCTCATCTTCATCATTGTCATTCTGATATTGTGAGTTGATATTGAAACAATATTATGTATGACACATCAAAGTGTATTGCTACAACAAATGACATCATCACCTCCATTACCCAGTTCATATTTGTATGATTAGGATAACTATTATAACTATCATCGTTCTCATCTTCATCATTGTCACACTCGTATTGTGAGTAAACATTGAAACAACATTATGACACATTAAAGTGTATTGCTACATTAAATGACATCATCATCTCCATTACCAAGTTTATACTTGTGTGATTAAGATAGCTATTTTAACTAGCATCGTTCTCATCTTCATCATTGTCACTCTCATATTGTGAGTTGTAGTGTCCAGCTGGTGACTGTCCTACACAGTGGAAGCTGGCCGTATCTGGTGATTGCCATATACAGTGGCAGTCTGCCATAGCAGTTGGCTTGTTCATTTGGACGATGAAGATGAAAGCAGTTCATCATAATTCCAGAGTCATCAATATGTTGGATCTACTTTTGGTACTTCATCCAAAATCTATCGTTTATGCCAGTTGAGCCACAGGCAAGTTCTCCAAGATCAAACTGTAGTACACAAGTGATATGTGAACTGTTCTACATGTGCTGTACATGGCAATGAACACCTAGTAAGATAAGCTGAGATGCACCTTGCATTATTATTAGGTGGGATGAATGTACTGGGTTGAGGGTGGGGGGAAACCTTACGACCAAATTTAGAAAATTTCATTTTATAAACACATAAATTCTGACTACAAAAGTTTCCGTTCTGTTAGATACTGCCAAGATTTGATATTTACATGGGTGTTTAACCCACTCTGGCTGAGAATAGGCTAATAGAGTTGGTATGTTTTTACATTCGGCACATAAAGTGCTGGAGGGTATCGTCATCTACATCGTCAGTCCATCGGTTCATCCGTCTTGTCAATGTTACCTTGATATTTAAAAAAATATTCACCATAGTTGTACCAAATTTTTATCGGAGATGCAACTTGTAATGGACCAGTTCGCTTTTGAAAACTAGTATCCTCTTATTATTTTTTAACTTCTAATCAAACTTTTTAAGAATTTATTTCAAGACAGTCTGAGGGACGATGTTACCATATTATCTCCAAAAATATTCACCATAGCTTTACTAAACATTTGTCACAGAAGAACCTTATGATGGACCAGGTTCCTATCGAAAACAGGCTTCCTCTGATCATTTCTTCACTTTTTATGAAACTTTTAATGTATTTATTTGAAGGCCGTCTGAGTGGTGTCAACCCTGACGATGCTACCGCGATATCTCAAACAATTTTGATCACACCTTTACCAAATTGTTGTCAGAGATGCATCTTCTGATGGACCAGGTTCATCTTAGACAAAAGCATCCTCTTGGTAATTATAAACTTTGTATGAAACTTTAAAAGTATTTATTTTAAGGCCGTCTGAGTGGCGCACGAGGAGACAATGTTACCATAATATCTCAACGAGGATCTATCGCAACTTCATCAAATTTTCATCAGACATTGCGAAAAATAATGATAGATTGAATATTCACAGAAAAAAGTGATGGTTATAGGTTTGGGGAGAGAAGAAAATTAATGTATGTTTAGTTCTATGGTTGAATTTTTAATCATTGACCGAGAGCGTGAAATGAATCAAGCCAGATTCAGATAATGTACAAAACCAGCGTATTTATGAACATTATAATTTTCTGTTGTCAATTAAAAAATTATAAAAAAAGAAACAAATTTCATTAGAGATGCACATTACAAAGGACTATGTTCCTATTGAAAACTTGCTTCCTCTCATTATTTTGAAACTTGTTATAAACTTTTGAAGTATTTATTTGACGCTCTCTGATCATGATTCAGATTCAGATTCAGATTCTTTTATTCAACAATAAATTCAATACATTTCAATTGTTAGGCAATAATGACAGAAATATATATACATACATACATATATATATATATATATATATATATATATATATATATATATATATATATATAAACAAATGCAAAACAAAAAATAGGAGAAATAGTACATTATTACCACAGAGAATAGATAGTCAGGATGACCCAGCTAAGGATGAAAGCATCCGCTCTCGCATGGGCAACCTAAATAAATTTACTTGGTAAGTTAAGACCTTGCTTTAGAACAAAGCACCACATGTGTGTTAGGACAGTTGAACTGACTGAGACAAAGATAACATAATTACATACAAATATACTTTATGAATCCTCATTACAAACAAAACAAATTGGAATAGTACAGGTTTTAGAGTATTGGTCTATGTAGAGTGTTTTAACATATTGAGAGAGAGAGAGTGAGAGAGAGCGAGAGACAGAGAGAGAGAGAGAGAAAAAAAGTGGACCATGTTACCATAATATCTCAAGAAGGATTCATCACAGCTTCATCAAATTTTTGGTGCAGTTACACCGTATTATGACACCTGCAAAGTCTCTCTCTCAAAAAAAAAAAATTCAGAATTGGGAAAAAAACATTGTGGGCGCGGAGGGTAATCCTTATCTGAACGCTATTTTCTTATTATGAGGTGGGCACTAAACACCTATTCCATGCTTTAAAAAGCTGTAAATTCATGGGGCATGTTATCTCTGTTTAGCTCTCATCTATAATTGTTATTCAAAATGTTTTCTGTGGACAAAAGTTAATTGAAGACATGAAAGGAAATGACTTTCTATATAGTTGGCCACTTTTAGGGCAATTAGAGGACTAAACCCCAGAATTATTGGGGTTAATCAAGAATATCTAGAGGCCTTGCTACTGTCATTGTGGAAAAAAGTCTTTGCAAATAACTGTGCTTGGATTATGGCAAGAATGTGTTCAGTCTTTCAATATAAATGAAGACTCAGCAAGTAATCTAAAAGCACTTGCGACACTATTTCTCCAAGCAATTAGCTCATGCAGATCCACCCATCAGCATGCCAGCTCCATGCATTAGTCCTGGACCCCCACTTTAGCTACTATACAGGGAATCATTCTTTCAGCACACCAATACTACCATACAGACCTGCAAAATACATTCAAACAACGAGTAAGTTAAAATATGGAACAATGATCTGAACTGATGATCTTGGATCAGATGAGGAAAAAGTATTGATCTAGACTAAAAGGGTAATGAGAGATATAGTCAAATATCAACAAGTTTTGATGCATAGATTATATGCATGCATTTTTATCATATCAGCCATCTTGAAATTTGGTTGGTAACAACTGGGGTTAAGTTTCAAGATTGAAAATCATGACACAATGTTGTTACATGGTTGGAGTATGATATATAACTATTAGATAATGTTAGTTGGAGAATATTGGTTCTTTATGTAAAATGACATAGTGGCTTGTGGGGGGTGGGGGGCAGTGGCGGTAGGGCAGCCATATTGAGGAAAATGTGGCTATCTTGAATTGTGATAACTACAGTGCTATACATACCCTCACTGATGCCAGTAACAACCAAAATAAAGGCCAAATTTAAATCAACTATTCTAATGCTAAACATTTATAAGAAACATGGAAAATATAGATACAATTTTTCAGGTATTTTAAATTTTGGTATCTAATAATATTCAGATTTTAGGTAAAAGACATGAATAATGTTCCTGGATGACAAAAGGTTAAAATTTGATTCTTAGATATATTAAATCGAACATTTCGGACACATTATGGAACATAAAATATCATTATGTTTAGAGTTTGGCGGCCATTTTGAATCTAACAGGTTGTATATTCTACGAGTCAAGGTACTAAAAGGCCTACTTGCAAAGAACATTAATATGGTATTCGTTTGATAATTCACAGTAGAATAGCTAGTTCTTCGACTTAAGTCACAATTGGCAGTGAGAGAGTTTTACAGTATAAACATTCCTGGGGAAGAAGAACCCAACCCCCTCGTGCAACATTGGGCATGTGGGAGTGGAGAAGTGTGAAAATTTGGTTTTTATTTTCATACCAGAACTTCGGTTACCTCTTTTATGAAAATATGTTAATTCAATCTCCAGGCTGTTGACACCACAGTATTCATGCAACCTTGTGAGCGGAACCGATGGTGGAAAGTGCACGAAGATATGATCTCAGTTTTGCTGACGCTAATCTCTTGTTACTGGTTGACAAAGATGCATTGATGTTGCAGGCCTGACGCCAATGTTGACGAAACCTCTGCGCTGAGAAAACCTCCTTTCACAAACTGCACCACGATAACGATCATCTTTCTCATCTGTAGGTGTTTGTCCTCTAGATCCAACTTCGCGCTTGCATCCTCCTGTGTGTATAGAACGTTTCGACCACCTGTGTACCACTGTTCTGGTACGCCCATTCTCCTGCCAACTTCACGCTGGGAAATACCACTCTCTAGCATGTCAATGATTGTTCCTCTGGCAAAGTCAACAATCTACGAGTGACAAGCCAGCCTTGTCATAGTGCATTCACACTGATGCTGCAAGCGATTTGGATTTGGATTTACACTGATGCCTTTATGCTGCCAGTGGTTCTGTGTAGAGCGCATAGCGCATACCGGCCATACTTTTCACAGACTTCTGGCCATCATCTCATTCCAAGATATTCTTTTATACTGTGGTTGTTCAGGCATGAGCTCAGTTATCATGTCTATGTACCGTAACATTTCATATTTCCACACACATATAAGTTCGTCTTCAGCGCAGCCTGTAGGTTAAATCTGCTGGTTGGGGGGGTGGGGGGTGGTCAAGGTATATATGGATAAACAAGGCAAAGATTTCAAACCTGAATAGAACGTCATCATTTTAGCTAGCGGTTTAATTAACATTTATAATTTAGACATACATACTAAGTGTAATATAAAAGTTAAGGATATATGAAAATTTCGTCAATCCCTTTATCATATATATATATATATATATATATATATATATATATATATATATATATATATATATATATATATATATATATATATATATGTATATGTATATATATGTATATATGTATATATATATATATATATATATATATATATATATATATATAAAATCCATCTGTACATGTGATCAAAAAGTGTTCCATTGATTTTCTCTATCTGTGTTTTGTCATGAAAACATAAATTTGGTTCTTGTTATATTTGGGTTTTTTGTTTTAACGGTGCTTTTTGGAAAATCTGAGCTAAACATAGATATTCCAGGGATTTGTTAGGCACATGGCTCAATATATTATAAACGAGAACGGAAGGTAGACATGTGACAGCTCCTAACCTTTCACCTGTGGGCATCTCATTCAATCCTGGTAAGATTTACTTGTTGGTGGGCTTTTATTCTTCTTTTGTTATTCTTTGTCGAGTTGACGTGGTTGTTAACTGTTCTCTCAGAGAAATATATCGTAATGCTGTACTAGGAACTTTCATGCTGTCATTAGTGCTTGGCGTGAGCATTAGATCATTGAGAACACTGTCCTGTTCCTATACTGGTTGCTCGCTTGTGTGATTCCCTACCGTGTTCACATCATTTAATGTTTACACATGAGTAATATCCATCTTTGATATCATTGGCGGTGCAGTGTGGCAATGATGCTTTATATGCACTAGCTCGTCCAGAAGGCCATGCAAGCTGAACAGGGCCGAAACTTCTTTTCGTTGTGGTGACAATTGGGTCACTATATTTGGTGGGCCAGAAAGCCTATTGCTATATAACCTAATAAACAATTAACACATATCATAATGTACTCAACATTCTTTGTAAATGAACAGCAACAAACATATCACTTATTAGCATTCCTGACAACTACTTTAATACACTATGTTATCGTTTGCTGTACCTACTACAACATTTCATTAGCCCCCAAAAGATAGCCTTTATCTTTAATATGTAAAACGCCAACAAACAGACATGAACCTTACATTAAAATATGACTGCACATTACTAACAAGAATATCATAATGTAAATCACGATTGTAGTTCTCAAAAATCAATGGCTAAGATACTGGTCATGTGTTTATTCTGCATCTTCCATCACATATGATCACCAAATGATAATATTTCCACACAAATGGGCACCATGTGTTTTGGTAGATATTAATTCAGTTACAAAGTAGGAATTTCTTTTGTAAATATCAGCTTCCTTTGAAAAATTTATTTTCTATGTAATAATCTCCAAAACAAAAATTCGAAACAAAGTCATATGAGACGGCATAGTCCCAACGTGGAGGTATAATAACAGTGATGATGATAATAATAATAATAATAATAATAATAATAATAATAATAATAATAATAATAATAATAATAATAATAATAATAATAATAATAATAATAATAATAATAATATTCATACTCACTGTGGAACATTTGATTAAAAAATCGCCATATTTCAGCACACAAACCCTTTCAAATTTTGTAGGTATGTCTATTAGATGACATTTTACCTCTGGAAATAGATATTTGCTTGATTGTACTTGTTTGATTGCATACATTATGTTACAAACTAATAATGGAAGTGTCTCCTCTTTTCCCAAGTGGCAAAGTTTTTTTTAATTTCTGTAAGTATGCCGGTTATGTGATATATTGGCCATTGATTTTGAAAAAGCAAAAATAAATAAATCCAAAACATCATGTATACATTCTCTTCCAATGATGTTTCATCATTGAATTTTAAATACAACTTTGAGAAGTTACAGAATGCTTCATCAGTTTAACCAGTATCCCTTTACAAGTTGAGCATAGATCAGACTCCTGTAATCAACAGGCCATTTAAAATTTGTACCAGCTTGCTCAGGTTGCTTAACTTGCCTGTACCTGTGCAGGGTAATGTTTTCTCAAAAAGTACTATAAAACACATCCTAATTTTTTTTGTTTTTTTTTGTTTTGTTTTGTTTGTATTATCATACATTTATATGTGTAGTCCAGAGTAACCGTGGACGTGACATACTACACGCTGTAGAATTTATTACTGATCGACGCTGTCGCGCATGCACGTGACCGACCCACACACCATGGAACTATTTTAATGCTGACCCACCCTGATCCCTGCCGAGCTTCCAGGGTGATACTTTATCATCTGCTATTTATGGCATGGCTACTCTGAACTACTCATGCATGTAATAACAATGAAAAAAACTGTTGTGATTTCCTGGCTATAAATTATGCATTGCACACGATACCGGTGGCACGGAAAGACATATTTGATGGTCTGCTCTGGACTCACTTCACTTGGTGTATTCTTCCACTCTGTTGGCCAGTGCCATAAAAAATTTCGGCCGGGCACTCACACTCGTTTTGTTATCACATCAAATTAATACGTTTGAAAATGACACCCAGATGCTTTGTTTATGTCCACTTGTCTTTTGCCCCAGGGTCAGTAGCTCTGAGCCCACACTGGCTGACAACGGTAAAACGGCGTTTTGTCCGTTTTTAATATCTGATGTGGTTTTATTTTACATTTTTTAATCATGTCTCCTACTTCTGAAAAAGAAATAACTAACAAAAGGACAGAAAAAATAAGTCAGCTTTTCTTTGACCTTTATGTCCCAAGGAATGTTTTTGTGGTCAACCTGTTGTACCAAACAGCCTCAAAAGTAGTCCGTCTTGCCTCTGTGCTTGCAAAAAATGTGGTAACAAACTCTTGCTAATGAAAACATACATCTACAACATTCTCGTGACGAGCTGCCTTAATCACGTTGCTGTGATCAGGGAGTTGGAGTATTGCTCACACCACACAGGCTAAGATAGGCATATAATATGGTAGTCGAACTTCTTTGTGCATGGTGGTCGTCCTGAGCAAATCCAAATCCGAGGCCTTTTAGTTATACTGCTGCAACGAGGCTATTTCAATATTCCTCGTTTCAAGACTTTATTTGAAACACCATAAGTTCCATTAATGCCAACAACAACATAATCAATCATGTTCCCTTAAATCTTTTTCTTTTGTTAAGCATATCAATGTCTCTTTATGCGAGACCAAAAATGCTTGTCATCACCGGAATGTCCAAAGCCTGCCAGCATAGATTCATTTGCCGAAATACGTGTCTACATAGTGCACGTATGACTGGACCATTACGTATATTTTCAACATTCAGATAGTTTTCTTGCTGAGCTCTCTAGCTGTCTAGACATATAAAGCTCCAAAAATCTTCATTGGAGAGTAAGACCGAGTTTTTCACGTTGACTTTCTTCAATGCCTTGTCTAGGTGTATCTATATCTTCCATCTTTATTTAGCCTCTTTTCTTTACCCTCTGCTTTGCTTTGACACGTAACAGTGTGTGCGAGACCCAGTGTCGCTTGACATGCAGTCGACACAATCGAGTATTCAAGCTTTCAACTGATCAATATCGTTTTCCTTCTTTTTCGCTTGTTGTATTCACATTTCTGACATAACTGAAGTTCCGGTTGAGAATCTGCGGCTAATAAACCGCGTTGGATGTCGTGATGACATAGAATCCATCGTTGATGTACTGGTCCGCCGATATCCAAGTCGACTGCGACTATAGCAGCTGCATAAAATGCGGCTGAATTTCCTACGGAAATTTTGACTGAATATACTGTACAGAATGGGATTTGCCGCGGAGTTAATATAACCCATCGTCATAAGAAAGACCAAGAATGACCAGTTCTGTTTGAAGGGATGTCTTGAGAAGGCATTATAGAAAAGAGGAACCTGCGTGGGAGCATAGCTTACAAAGTAAATGACCACGCAAGCAATCAACATTTTGATGACGCCTTTTCTAGCTTTTATGGCGTCTGAGTCTTGCTCCTTCTTCACCCCGTCTTCATTTTTGATGGCCTGCTTTCTGTGTAGTTTTTCCGTACTTGCAAAAAGTCGTCTTCCGATGACAGTATACATGCCCATTTGTATAACCACGGGCCCTAAAAAGAATATTATAAATTCCAGGAACTTAAACACCATGTAGTATTTCTTTGGATGCCCCGGAAACAGTATCATGCACAGCTCAGCCGGAAATCTAGGATGGGGGCGCTTCACTTGGTTGTACAAAGCAGTCGGTAGCCCGCAGAGAAGAGCCAGAGGCCAGATGCAAGCAATGGCGATCAAGATTTTTTTACGTGAACAGAAAAGGTGCGCCTTGAGCGGGTGAACGATGGCAATGTATCTGCAAAGAAATGAAGATAACAATAAATAATGTACTTTAAATGATGTACAGGGCACGGTGGCCCTAGGTTGTCATTGACATCCCAATTTTGTAAGTACGCTTTTGTTGCGATATTGGTGCCTAAGCTGAAGTTCAACGCATTCAAGGTGGGCTTCCTGATGACCTGATTGCACCACATTTCAAAATTAAAAAAACAAAAAAAACAAAAAAACAAAAAACACAACAAAAAAAAAAAAAAAAAAAAAAAACAAAACAATTAAATTCACACACCCTTTACCCAGTGGCCAGTTTGTTTGAAATGCATTCCTTGAATATCGTTACATATTAACGAAATGATTCTTATAACATGTGTAAAAGGCATATCAACTTAACAATCTTTTTTACATTGTATTTACGTGGCGTGATTTAACGATATTTATCCATTTTATGTACCAGTCAATTGGTATACCTAACTCTAGCCCCGCCCTCTAATTGGGAGGGAATTTTAAAATTGCAATTTCGTAAATTAGAAATCCCCATCCTATTGCCGATGGCATGCAAAAAGTTACCCTAACTGTTGGGGCTGACACTTGTTGAGGGTAATGTTTCAGCAAAACTCCAGTGTACAAATTTCCCCAACTCTCAGCCTATTCAAGGTAGTAAAAATTGTTACCACTGAAACTCCCGAAAAATCCCAACAGTTTCTGCTTCAATGAATTTTTAAGCAACTTGTTTTTTTCTTACTTTAACTGTTTTGCCAAATTTAGATGGATCTAGTATTGTCTTAATAAAATAAGTGATATTGAAATAGTCTAATCTTTCAGATTTCATGTTCTTGTTTTTGCTCCAACTAAAATTCCCCCGGGACCAGAGGAACTGATATATAAATTTCAGGCACATCTTCTTGAGACCTACGCTATGAAATTTTATTGTAAATGCCCGAGAAACCCAAGCTACTTAACAAGGAAAAACTCTGGAATTGTTGCCTGGAATTTCCTCACGATGCCTATATATTCATGTCTGGGGTGATGGGGGTAGAGGAGGAACGGTCGTGGGGTTACCACCGACCAGTGCATTATAAGCTGTCGAAATTGTGCGTGCTCGATGGCATTAATTTGCCAATCAAAAGTTACAGACAGAAGCCATTTGGTTAGTCGGCGGCAGCTGGAGTATCATTAATAGTAGATGGAAGAACATTAAATCATTAATATAGTTCCCAAAACAAACACTGCGATAATTAAACTGAATATATCACTGCAAATATGTTCCACTACCTGCATCCCGTGTCCCCTAGATGTACTGACCCAATTATATAGCGTGACGCACCCCGGTATCCGGATACAGATGAACTTTCATCAAATAAATCAAAGAACAAATGAGTTATAGACAGGTGCGAATGTGTGTGGTACACGCACTCATGCATGGTATCACATTTCGGACGAGAAGAGGCATAATGAGGCATATAAATAGATAACGTCAAGATCAACTGGTTCAAGTGGGTTCTCAGAAGAGCGCTCTGTAGACAGGCGGCCTGGGTATGGGTAGTTCCATTAGTTTCCATTGTAATTTGCACTTATGTAACTTAAAAACTGCTCCACTTAGTAACACCAAATTTCTTGTGGTAAATGGCAGTGTGCAGTTAAAATACTCTTGTGAATCTGGTAAATTGTGCTGCAAAACTGTTCAACATATTGAAGGTTACTTTTTTAACATGGAATCCTATGGGAATACATATCCGTTGCCCGCAAGAATTCTGTGTATTGAGTTGTGTATTCAGCCAAATACACACATAAGTGCTAATTGTGACCTCTCCTATTAAAATAGCATAACATGCAGTATCTTAGCATCCTTCCGCCATGATCTAAATGCTAAACTAGATATGCCTTCAGTGCAAATCGTTGACTGAAGGGTCCGCCAGGAAATATGCCGATATTTGCTCAAAATTAGGTCATACTGACACCACAATCTAATAAGTCCATCTTGGCATGCTAAATAAGCGTACTGCCAAATTTGAGCAAAATACATTAGAGCATCCTGGAGATATTGCGATGACGAGCCCTAACGAGCATGCAATTAGGCTGCCATTTGCTCTAATTAGGTCATGGTGACATAAAAATCTAATCAGTTCATCTTGCTAGGTGATATAAGCATATTGCCAAATTTAATCAAAATACATTAAGGCATTATGTAGATTTCGCGGTAAGGAGATTGTGTACATCCGGACGGACGTAAATCCAGACGGACAACCTGAAAACTGAAATGGTACCCCATTGGGACCCTTAATATTACAGAAGTGCAGACCAAATGGCAGAGATTGCTATGAAACAACAGAACACTGGCTCACTGGAGACTGCTTACTAAAAGTGTGAGGACTGCCCAAAACTGTGCATTAAGCACCATGGCATTATGATGCTATTGTATGTGGTTGTTGATGGTACCAACCTGAGGTCACCAGGTCAGTCTTTTTATGTGTTCAGATCACATCACAAGGTCACGAAAATGTCAGTCACAGAAATCGATCGTGTAGGTCACTGGTCGTCTCCTAAGCCCTCCCAGATTGCAAGTCACCATATACCTATCTGGGCCCTCCCTAGACTTGCTCAAGTCTCACTGGACTGTCTTCCATATTTTTTTCCAATTAAATTCATTACAAAATAAAACTTTAAGTGAAACCCGTCACTACACGTTGTAGCCTTATACTGTTATAAATATAATACGGGTAGGCCCCTAAACCTAGCTAATTGGCTTGGAACGTGTCTATAACCAGATAATAGATTAGCACCGGGTGGTCTGCAGTGTGTTTTTGTAATTACACAGACAAGCGAGCACTCATAACGCACCCCTCTTCCGAAGCTGTTAATTGAGCAACTGTGTAATGAAAGATTAATTGCAGTGCACCACGTCAGGCGGAAGGCGTCCAGTCGGCAGCCGCAGGGAGACGGTCAGCTTTGTCTCGCTTGAGTGGTCAGTGACTAAAATAACCACACATTCATCAAAGACCACTTTAATTTCGACTTAGCTTGATTACAATAATAATGGAATTAGAGCTGACCAGGACTCAATAGCTGCTACTGTTGAAACCGGCACGGCGGCAGTGTCGACCAGTTAAAAAAATGCCAGTAGGGCCTACTTAGTAACTCTATACTGTGTGGTTGGCATAATATTATACACTTGACTTTGTTGGGGGGGGGGATGTATCGCACTTCTGGGTGGGACCGAGGGATGGGAAAAGAGGGACATGCACCAGGGACTGGTGCAAGTCTAGGCCCTCCCCACTCTGTGTGTAATACCAGTGTTACCGAATAATTGGTCCCGCGATTGGGACCCGGACCTAAATATTCAGGGAACAGATGGGCCCTAAAATGTACAAACATAGTGATGAATCATGCGAAGGCCATTATAATTGATGCAGGATGGGGACCATATGACTTGATCCTTTTAAAGTGAAAATTGATTGCAACCTTTTATTATCACTTGTACATGTACGGTGGACTGCATCCACAAAAGCAGTATGTTGTAAGATTTTAAATTTGTGCGCAGTTTTGCTATATACAGGCCAATGAATCTTTAGTTTCCAGTAATGCAGATAGGAACTTGGGGGGGGGGGGCTTTTGGTCCCAGAATATTTGGGCCCCTTGACTCCTGAACAGTATACAAGTGCCATTAGAGGGGTATAAATTGGGGGCAATGGCCCTTTGGTAACAAAATTTTTGTATCAAAGTGCCTTCTTGTGGATATAAATGGGAAAACAGCCCTGTGGTTCCAGATTACTTGGACCCCTATTTGTATTCAACTGCCTTGAAGTCGAATAAATAGGGAGGGCCCTTTTGGTTACAGAATATGTGGGGCTCCGCATTTGTATCCAAGTACCTACATATAGAATTGGATATGAATGGGAAAGGGGGCTCTTTGGTTCCAGAATATTGGTCCTGCCATTTGTATCCCAGTTCCCTGAAGGGGGTATAAACAGGAATAGGGTCCTTCGATTCCAGAATATTTGGATCCCCCTTTTCTATCTAAGTTCTCTGAAATGGATATTAATGGTTTGGTTTCAGAATATTTGGGCTCTCTATTTGTATGTGAGTGCTTTGAAGTGGCTATAAATGGGGAGGTGTCCTTTTGCTGCCTGAATATTTGGGCCCCTATATGTATCTTAGATCCTTGATGTGAGTATGAATGGGGAAGCAACCTTTTAGTTCCGGAATGTTTGGCCCCTATTAAAAAATTCTAGTTCCTTTTTTTGTTGCTATATTTGTGGAAGCTTTGGGCTTCATGACAATTGGCCACCTTGCATAGATCCAATTACCTTGGTATGGGTGGGGACTTAAGTTCCAGAATGTTTGGGACCCACAGTTCATGTTTATATATATACGCAAACGTACTTGTAAGGGAATGCCTCCTTTTCGTTCTTGTCATACACTATTTGTATATGTGAGCTTGGAGGTGATCACTCTCCTCGATTTAGAAGCACACCAGGAATGTGTTTGGCATGCCAGTATACTGCCGAGTACCGTAGAATCTCCAATGAAGACAACCTCCACAAAGGGACTATGTCTGTTTTAAGACCACCAATTTACAGACCCATTTTTAATTATCCTTAATTAGATGACATCCACATTAAGTCCCTTGGGTGGTCTTAATAGGGAGAGTCCACAGTATTTGCTTTTTGGTAAAAGAATATTCACCAACACTTTGTCCACATAACCCAAAGTTAACATTCTAACTGATCTCATGGGCCCATTTGAGTTACAGTCATACATTTTATATGCTGCAATCAGAAAAAATATTTAAAATGCATTAAGCTTTGTGGCATCTAAATCAGTGCTCTAAAAGATGAACAAAAGAGATATTAGGATGCAAAAATAGTAACATTATCCACAAATATAGCATAAAAAGCAAATGAAGTGTCAACTTTTTTATCAATGACCGCCCTACTGATATCTCTTCCTTCCATAATGCTGTATTCTTCCCAGATACATAAATCAAACCGTAACTATATCGTATCTCGAATGAGCGCATCACCAGGGCGTTGGACTGGTTCGAAAGAACCCTTACTGGAAAAACAAAAAGGAACTACCAAAATCAAACAAACAAAACACACACACACACACACACACACACACGAAAACAAACCCTCAATTAAATCTCTCTAATGTCCCCCATTTCTAAACTTTCGGAAGCGCCTATAGGTCTACTAGTAGTTGTGAAATCTTTATACTGATTATTATTGTATATTATTAACTCAAACGTCTTTTTAGCTTGCTCCGTATTCATATCTGAACAAAAGAAATTAACATGAACCAATCTTTACATTCTTCTGCATGTATGTATGTATGTATATGTGTATGTATGTATGAATGCATGTATATGTGTATGTATGTATGTATGTATGTATGTATGTATGTATGTATTTATGTATGTATGTATGTATGTTTAGAATACTGCACCATAGCATGGGGTGGCTTGACAAATTTAGGCCTACAAACTTCTGCACTTTAACCCAAAATATTGTGGATGGTGAACATTAGACATGCTCTTGCTCTAAAAATATGCAATTAATTATTATCCCGTGTCTGTGCCAACAGAGCTAGGAATCGCAAGGTACCATACAAATGGTTAGCCTGTCATTGCTTGTTTGGGGCATAAGTTGAATGAGCAAAATCTGGTGACACTGCACCAGACTAAGCGGAAAACAATAATTGTTTGTTTGTTTTTTTACTCAAGTCTTAGCTTTCAATCTGGCCTGTTAATATTAGAAATGTGCTTACTCGTATGCATAGATAGATAGATAGATAAATAGATAAATAGATAGATAGACAGACAGACAAACAGACAGACAGACAGAGACAGATAGATAGATAGATAAATAGATAGATAGATAGATAGATAGATAGATAGATAGATAGATAGATAGATAGATAGATAGATAAGTTTATCAATATAGATATTAGGATATTTGAAATAGAGGGGCTAAATGGTAGGATATTTGAAATAGAGGGCTGCGTGAACAGCATATGCTCAACTGACCTAAGCTTGCCCCGTCAAATCAAGGTTATAACTGAAAAGACCCGTGTTGAGCTTTAGCTCAGTGGATATGACATTTAGAAGTACTTCTTTGACGTACGACTGAGCCCCGTAACAGCTCAGCATGACTAGCAAGTCAAATGACCTAAAGGTTGCACCACCACCTGGTGAACAAATTCAGAACTAAGAGTCGCTAGGAGTCTTCCTGATTGATATCGAAGCAAGTGGGTGAGCGGTTTAGAGAAATTTTTTTTTTAAGATTTGCCCCCCAAAAATAACCAAAAAAACATGAAAAATAAAAAAAATTATTGGAGAGTGACCATTTGAACAAACCTGGTAAAAACCCACTTAAGGTACATTGCCAGCATATTCAAAGTCAGTTTCAGAGAAGAAGTCGAAAATGTCAATAATCATTAGAATGCCCTTTGACTTATATAGTAATCAAAAGAAAAGGTGCATTTACCGGTAAGTACCCTAATAAAAAATTTTAAAAAATTAAAAAATCAGAAATCCACAGCAGTGCAGCCCAGTGAACAGTTTTGCTAGACCTTTTAACAAGAAACATATCCACCACGTTTCAGCTGAATCTGAATGACAGTTCCGGAGAAAAAGTCGAAAATACCGAACACACACACACACACACACAAATCTTTAAAAAAATATTTTATAAAAATTGCAGCGTCATCTGATGCAAAAAAATAAGAACTAGAACTCCATGGGAGTGTTCCTGTGTGATATCAAAACAATTGGGCTAGCGGTTTTGGAGAAGATTTTTTATGACATGCCCCAGAAAGTCATAAAATAACAAAAATCACTGGAGCATGACCCCTTGAACAAATTTGGTAGAGACCCACCCAAGGTACATTACCATCAAGTTAGAAGTGAATCAGGCTGACGGTTTTGCAGGAGAAGTCGAAAATGTAATCGTGAACGGACATATCTAGTATGATACACTAATGTAGAAAAACATGACCCATATTCATAGAATATGGGTCAACAGATAGAATAGCTAAGGCTAGGCTAGGCTACTGGGGTTATTTGCAACAGGTGAATGAAGAAAGATGGTGTAGGAAGGCGTACATTGAGGCTGTCAGTGAAAAGACAAAATGGGTTCAAGAAATATATAAGTTAGCTGAGAAATATGAGCTGAAAGGGCCAGATGAAATTGAAGTGGCGTGGAAATCCTATGTAGGAAAGGTGATCCAAGAGAAACATGTGGAGCAGTGGAAAAGAGGGGTTGAGGAAAAAAGCACATTGAAAGCATATAGAGTTGTAGACAAGCCAGTGAAGACTAAATGTTGGGATGGTAGCAAGGGTTCTAGACTGTTGTTTCAGGGCAGAGCAGGAGTGATCAATCTGGAGAAGAGGAAACAGAAGTGGACAAATGGGAGTGATGGGAAGTGTAGGGTGTGTAGGGAGGATGTGGATGAGACCATTGATCATATGATGACATGGTGTACAGGTTATAGAGCGCTTAGAGACCAGCTGTTTGTACAATGGAGAACAAGAGATGGGCAGTGTAAAAGCTTAGAGCAAGTGAGGGACATGGCAGAGAATAATAGGTTAGCATGGATACTAGGATTGAAGGGCGATTTTCCAGGAAGTAGAGTTGGTTTAGAGTCAGTGAAAGGCTTCTTGGTGCAGTGCTGGGAGAGTAGGAATAATATTTTAGGATTAATCACGGAGGAGAATAGAGGACAAACTTAGCAAGGGAAGGGAGAAGGTAGCCCTTATTAGGGCTCCCATGACCCTGCCAGGTGGCATCATCAGCAGGGGCTGTGGGCATGTCGAGCGCAAAGTTGCGACAGTGGGATAGGGCTTGCTTGCTTGCTTTTTTTTTCCTTTCTGAAGGCCACCTGACTAGCTACTAAGCTAGCCAGGACCGTGGCAGATAAGCGGAGTGCCACAGAATATTATTATTCATAAATATCAAACCCAACAATGACAGCAATGAGATTCCAGAGTTACCAAAGCATCAATATTCATCTTCCAATACCAATGTGAAGAAACAAATTTCACTCCTGACTTGAGACATGAAGTCATTAACAAAAGGCAACTGGGTTTTAAACCGGTCCTCTCAACCTTTGAAATATTCTTCATTAAATACAGACTATAGTGTTTCCAATATGTATAGGCCCAACAACTCAAAATCCAAATCTTGTAACTTCTGCAAAAGATAAAGGAGAATTATTAGACCTATCACTATTTTGGTTCTTCTGACTAGTTCGTCACCTGAGTTTATTGCAAAAGGAGAAAGTAGGCCTATATCGTTTTTATGAAATCTATGAATCAGGAATATTATCTTAGTAATAAGTTAAGTGATTGAATCACTGTTATGGAGTATCAAATGCAAGGAGCAGCCTTCTACAAGTCTCTCACTAAAGAATTGAAATTCTACAGACGGACGTCTCTAGTATGATACACTCATGTAGAAAAACATGACCCATATAACAGACGGACGACTCGGGCTCCGAAAAAAGGTCAGCCTAACTAGCAAGTCAGCTGCGCTAAAAAAAACCCACATACACTACCTTTATAATTGACAAAAGTTAGGGTGCCTACGTTATAACTGCATTAGAAAATCTGTCCAAGGTGTTGGCTTTATGTGGTCCACTTTTTGACCGAAATACTGCACTTATGCTACGAACACCATCAAAGACGGCACGCGGCGCTATCCTACTTAATAATGAAGACAGATTTTTATTTTCTGATAATGCGCAAACTATTTTTTTTCAAAGTTTCTCTGAAAGCATTCTTTTTGTAGGATTGTTTGGTCTAAAATTCTTAGTATGCCCAGTTTACAAGGGGATATATTTGATATCATGTGGTCAATCAACGTGAACCCTACTGAAACTGTCAACTTGCCTTGTCTGCAGGCTGCCCTGCAGAATTGTACTTTTAGGCTCGAAATTTTATTTGTGTCTATCTCAAAATTTTGTAACACCAAGTTTAATATTTTTGGCAGGGACTGGTCCTTCAAACCTTTTGCCACTTGGTCCGTTTCATTCTGTTATGATCTAAAGATCAAATTCTGACATAACTTTGTGCAATGGAATCCCCTTTGCCCAAGTTTGTACCTCTGAATTTTTCTACGCTAAAAGAAAAGTAAACTTCTGAAGTAAAATTTTCAAACACTAAAAGCTTCATTTTATTTATCGAAGTCAGTGATATAAACATGAAATACACTTCGCTAACATTTCGACCCTTTAGATGCTGACAGCTGTAAAAATATACAAAAATATATGCTTGGGATGAGTTTCATAAATAGGTCGTTTTCGGTCCTCATTGGGGAGTACAGTCCTACGAGTACGGACAAAGTAGTCACCTAATGATTCATTTTCAAATGCAGGGCATTGTGCTCACCTAAGACCAGAAAATTTCACTCGATTCGCATAGATTTGCCAGATTTTTATGTAAGCCTAATTAATATAGTGTGACAAAGGCTGAGAATAGCCAACTCTGAACTTATTTAGAATCACTATGTTATTTGGATGTGTCTGTCCAAAAAAATACTAAACTTAATGTAACAAAGCAAAGTCTCTCTCTCTCTCTCTCTCTCTCTCTCTCTCTCTCTCTCTCTCTCTCTCTCTCTCTCTCTCTCTCTCTCCCCCCCTCCCTCAGAAATGAGGTCAAGGTCACACATGAATTGTCTAAACACGACATTCATAGAGAAACATTAACGATAATATGCAACATCGATGTCCTAACTCAAAACACATCTTTGGTTATCTAGTGAACAGTACATTTCATGTCAGTTGTCCTATGACCTTGCAAATGAAGTCAAGGTCACTGATGTACTGTATGGGCGTGGCCCTCAAAGACGATCATAACCATGTAAAACATGAAAGTTAAGGATAAAATAGTTCTCAAGTTATCATCTGTAGAGTTAAATACACCTACGTGACCCTGTGACCTTGAGAATGACGTCAAAGTCACAGAGGTACTGTGTAACTACCGCTGTCATGCCCTCGGGTGTTCGTATGGAATTTGGAATCAATTGGCCAAGTGGTTTTGGAGAAGAGTTTTCAAGATTTGGCAAAAAAATGAACTAAAGATCTTTTAAAAAATCCAAAGATCATTGGAACATGACCATTTGAATAGAATTAGTAGAGACCCACCATTGGTACATCCCCACCAGGCTTGAAGTGAATCCGGACATTTTTTTTATTATAATTATTATTTTTTTATTTATTTATTTATTCGTTTGTTTGTTCGTTCGTTCGTTCGTTCGTTCATTCATTCATTCATTGATTTATTTATTTATTCATTTGTTTATTTATTGAGGCGAAGTTCAAATCAGGAATTACTATTGCAACCCCCATTCACTTACATAGTAAGCAAAAGCGCTGCATGTATTAAGCGATAAGTATTGAAGTGTTGAGCAATTCATTAAAATTGAGGGATTCACAGCAATGCGACTATTTGAACAAGTTTGTTCAGCCCTTTTATAAGAACCATTTCCACTAAGTTTCAACATAATCTGAGTGACGGTTTTGGAGAAGTCGCAAATAGTGAAAACACACTTTTTTACATAAAAAAATATTTGAAAAATCACAGTCCCATCTGTAAAAAAATAAGGTGTAGGCGTCGTTAAAAGTCTCCCAAAACAATTTCGAAGCAATTTGCCCAGCAATTGACTCAGCCCAATGACAAGTCAGCTGAGCTAAAAAGCAAGATATAACATCACAGACAGTAAAGGTCATTGAAAGCATGTGATTTTTGGGCAGGATGATGATAAATATGACATATTATCTGCTATATAAAATCCAATTAATAGCTTTTATGTAATCATTTAATTACAACATGCAATTGCCTTTTTGTGTCGAACAAGTGCCTACGGCTGTACCCAGGTCAAAAACTGCAACTGATGTCAAAGGCGGTAATGTGTAATAGGGGAAAGAACATCCGTTTGAAACATGTTTCGACAAATGTCGACACGTTACCTAAAGCCGAACAAAAATATTCATATGTGTGGTTTCGATAGCCCGACCGACCACACTGAAAAGGCCCGAGTCCCGCCCCGAAGCATTTTTTATGAATCGTAGATTAAAAAAAAAAATTCAGGCCGCCCTTGCTTTATAAAAATGACTGACCCTGGCTGAAAGATTTTATCCAGAAAGTGGCCGTCGTGTGCCGTTATATTTCAGTAGAGTAAACTCAAACACAGTAGTTTTTTTTTTTAATTTGTCTGCAGCGGCGGGCTGATGACAAGTCGGGGAAAGAGCATAGCTGCATAGCCACAGTGTTCGGTAAAACAGCATAGCCATAGACCCGGTTAAAAGATTTTATCGAGAAAGTGGCCGTCGATCATATGCCGCTATTGTGCAGTAACGTCAAATCAAACACAGCATTTTATTTCAACTTGTCTGAAGGGTTACCTTGGGCCAGGAAAACGGCATAGCAACACAAAGTTCAATAAGGCATGGTTCTTCGGTGAAACAGCATAGGCCATAGACCCGCTTGTTCGGTGATCGTTATCATAGTATTTTGCTAAGTTCCAGGCATCTGTTTTCTGAGTTACCAGAGCAAACGGTCATTAAAGTACTTTTTAAACATGACTTACTACATTAACTTTAATCTGCCCGCTCGCGTATGTCGGAAGCAGTTATCATTGTTAGTTCAGGTCCAAATTCAACATGATAGACCTTGAACCAGCACGTGGTGGTAAGCGACAATTTGAAGGTGATGCAATGCTGCACAAAAATGCATTTGATTGGGATAGCAATGTGAATTGCAGCCACAGCATGTATCATATCATTATTGATGCTCTGAAATATTTGCAAAATAAATACTTTTAGTTGCACATATTACAACCCCTCCCCCAGATCATCCCAGTGCTACCTTCATTTATTGAAAACCATTGGGTGCGGAATCCACAATATTTAAAATGGCAACCATTATGGGTTAGTCCCAATTCGATATTTTGAAGTGGTAACATCCAAAATGTATGTGTGATAAGTGTTAAGGAAAAGTTAACTTCTCGAATGAATGTAATGTACAGTGCATGGTGAGACTTTTCCAGGGTGACCATTACCTGAAAATGTAAATACAATACCGTACAGTTAGCAGTTGTGGGCAGCGGTGAGCCCCAGAATACGGATTTTGTATCAGACACGGAAGGCGTCCCCAGGCTATAATTAGCCGAACTTGCCAAGCCCCCCCCCCCACCCACACCTGTTGAGTGAAAGATAGAGCTTAGGGAAGAAGATCCCCTATAGTGAATACTGGTCCAAAAGCACCGGCGGAATGATAAGTGGTAATTAAGGCAGTTTCCCGGTCCACTTAGCATGGTTGTGACAGTCAATGGAGTGTGGAACATTTCTGGGATTCTGGATTCCAGAAAGAGTTTCTCTGGGTGACAATCTGGAAAACGATTAAACACATTGTCATCTGAATGACAGTTATGGCGTTCAAATAGCACCTGAGTTGTATTTAGACAAGTCAGTATATTGACAGCTGGATCTCTGATGTGCAGTGATGCCTGATGGGAAACTGTACGTGTACCTGATTGGAAAGGACGCTGCATACGCTAGCTTTATCCCAGTTCATCTCTGGTATTAGTAAAAAAGCAAATGCAAAAAAGTTGCACTAATTCCGTGAATAAACCAAGTCACAGTAACATCCTTAAGAGGACCTCATTTTCAAGACCTCGCTCGCTCGACTAAAAGGAGAGCTCTCGATCACGCTTACTTCTTCTGAGTACCTCTTACTAATGGTCCCTCACACTATTAAAGGGAGAGGTGTATTTCAGCTGAACGACCCTTTGCTTGGAAAGCGTGGTCGATACAGTGGCTCCCTAAATTCGAACCAAACACATCTGCGTTACTTTAGCTTAACAGCCTATGTGAATACGTAATTATCGCTCACTCAAGCATAATGTCCCGCCCAGGAAGGGTGGTGGTGATTACGGACAACCCGTTACACCAGCGTGACAGCCACAGATCAAAAATTGCCAAGGAAGTTTTCTCACAGATAAAGTTCAAGGCCTGCTTGCAGACAGGTACTTTGTTAGAGACATTGATTTCACATGTGAGGATGATCACCAAATGTACCTGTGCTAAAACTCTTAGGGGGTAAAAAGGCACAATATTGTGCTCGTCATTTGCCACTTTACTGATGAAGCATCGATGTTTTTGCATTTGGAGCAACTTAATGCTTGGGGGTGGGGGTGGGGGGCACATGTTATCAGCAATATGTCACTCGTAATGTAGTGTCGTACATAAAACTTTGAGAACAAGAACCTGTCTTTGGCATGTTTGGAATCTACCTGAGTGATTAAAGTTTGTGATCCTGGCAGAGCGCCTAACTTAGCTACAAAAAATGATCGAGGTAGTTGAGTCTACCCCCAACTCCACTCACAATGCATAATGTCCACTGAACAATACACGAACAGAAAGGGCTACTAGTCAAACATTCATACTGGACACAGGTCATTTTGTACCCTTGCCTACCTTCCTACAGGGAGCGAAGTGAAATAAAATGAAAACAGAGAACCAGCCCAGAGAAGATGATTTGTTCCGTAGCATATCAGTGCGTGTATCTTCAAAGCTTATTGGTATGAGAATGTACAATTGGTATTTCAGTATTACAGTGTATTATCGGTAAGACAATGTACAATGGGTACTTCAAGTACAACAGTGTATGATCTACACGACAGTGTTTCAACAATGTACAATGGGCACTTTAGTGTTAAGTGTATGATCGGTACAACAATGTTATGACAGTGTACAATAGGTACTTCTGTACTCAGTGTATGATGGTACGACAATGTATTGACAGTGTACATTGGGTACTTCAGTACTACAGGGTATGATCGGTATGACAGTGTTATGACATTGTACAATGGGTACCTCTGTACTACAGGGTATGATCGGTACGACAATGTTACGAAAGTGTACAATGGGTACTTCATTACTACAGTGTATGACAGATGCAACCAGTTATAGTAATCAACTGGTTTTTAGGGACAATGTTGGAAAGCCACACTTGATACAAAGCAGCCTCAGTGTAACAAGCTCTAAGTCTCACACCAATGCACCCAACTTATCTATTGGATGATGGAAAATAATGTTTTCGAATTGCCTCAAAGAATTTGAACTCAACTTAAGTTCAATTTGACTACAAAAACCTCTATGTAATCCCAGTCGTATGTCTTACACGGCCCAACCAAACTTGTGTGCAAGCCTCTCTGGTGTATGTGATGCAGGCACAACCTGCCAGTCTGCATACAGAAGTAATGCAAATTTTATGCATACTAATTGGCAACATCTACAAATAGAGCTCTGTCCCAGCTGAGGTACCTAAGGAGTAGGGAGCTGGAGGGGAGGCTCCACCTGACTTTTTACCAATGGTTGTGCACATGTAAATTAAGCTCCTTTTTGGATTTCAGTTGTTATATTCCTTCCATTTAAGATAACATATTACTCAAAGCCACACTGCATCTTCCACCATACCCATACCCTATGGTTTCCCTTCCAACAACATGCCCAGTCTGTTGCTAGGCAACTGGCCTTAACCCAATCTGAGACTAGAAATTCCTAGTCTCAGCTGCAATCCAGATCCAATGCACGTATCCATACACCCAGAAACTGATATTCCCTCACTTCATTTTACTGGATAAATCAGCTACACAGTCATAGAAGGTACAAATGGAAGTTAATAGTGGGTTTAACTACTATAGTTTTATGGAAGATTCAATGTTCAGATTCTGTTGCATTTTTAATTTATCTCACCAGGTATAACCACCTACCAGAGAGCTAAACAAATCTATCTGTGTGCATACCTTTGAAGATATTCAAGATTTGAAATTCAAATGCCCTTAATTTGCATAATGTAAAATTGTGCAGCCTCCATTACCAATTCTTCAGATGCGTACCAGGCTATAACATAGGAGTAGAAGTTGGAATGGCATCTCTATCTATTATAGCTTTGAGGTTATTCAAGATTTTAAATTTCAGACGGTGCTACTTAGCATGATTTAAATTGCTACAACTTTTGTTTTTAATTCATTAGGTGTGCAATGGTCAATACCTCCCCCCCCCCCCTCCTTGGAAAAGTTGGAATGACATTTCCATCTATTATAAATTTAAAGATATTCCAGATTGAAAAATCCTAATACTGGTAATTAGCATAATATCAATTGCTACAACTTTTGTCTTAGATTCATCTTATGTGCAATGGTCAATAACCCCCTAGTAAAAGTTAAAAGGACATCTCTATCTATAATAGTTTTTAAGATATTCAAGATTTGAAATTTCAAATGCTGCTAATTAGCATAGTTTAAATCGCTACAACTTCTGTCTTAGATTAATTGGATGTGCAATAATCAATAACTCTCTAGTAGAAGTTGGAATGACATCTCTATTTATTAGACTTTTGAAGATATTCAAGATTTAAAATTTCAAATGCCACTAATTTGCAATTTAAACACCTTCATTCCTCTGCATTAAGAGGTGAAACACTGTGTATGAGTGCAATCATGCCATGCTTGGGTGTCCTATGTGTAATAGTGTTGGAGAAAGTGTCGGACAAATTCACTGGTAAAGAGGAAAGAAAGAAAGAAGAACTTTGGGAAAACCAGAAAACTGTATGTAGACACACATACACGTTAAATAGACTCATAACAGTGTGAATGCTCAGAAATCAATGTTTAGTTCACACGTGAACAAGAGCTCGAAACATCTCCCTTGAAGGATGAGAGTTGCGAAGCCTCAGAAACAGTTGCCGCGTGATGTGCACCTCTGTCGTGGAGGAGATCTCGCTGCGCCTCGCCCACTTTAGACTCTACTTTGGAGCAGGACTATCGTGAAACGGAGCTCTATTTCCACGGGGGGGGGGGGGTTGGTCATGTATGGATAGTTTCTTCTTACGCACAGGAAACCTGCTGGCAGCGATGTCCTTCGCCTATCGGGAGTCACTTGCAACACCAAGAAGGCTTCATTAATTTTATCAGATACTGTCACAGGATCCTTGACCGATGCACGTTGTAAAATATCGACAGCAAATCGACGGATTTGTATGATAATGTCATCTAATTATCATCAGTGTAGACGGGATCGAGAAATAGAACCCCTGGGAACAGTGACCTCCATGTGGCCCCACTAGACCATTTGGCATTCATTATCATCCTTTGGTATTTGATAAATTTGATAATTCTTCGTGAAGTCAGAGGATTTAGCCCTTAAAAGGTCATGGCATTTGGCTGAATCGACAGCTTTCCTCGGCCGGGAAAAGGTGTTGACTATTTGCATGTTATATTGGTAAGCCTTATATGAAATTTCATTTAAATATTTTGAAAAGAGAGCAATGTTTAATGACCAAACATCCATTCAATTGCCAGTCGCTGCAGACCAACTGGCCTGGAAACTTACATTAATCGAGAATATTTCTGCCCATCTGTGATCCGATGTTTTAAAGTCACCTGGTACTCCTTAATTAAAGTCCAAATGCAGGTTATTTTGATGAGCTTGGCCATGTGCATCAATATTTCGGCACGATATTTTGCTGATACATGTTTACGGCTACCGGAAACAAACCGTAGACATAAGTATTACAAAATCAGACGGGAATACACAAACAGTGTTTGGAGTCAGTGACTGACTCATCGATATAGAGAAGGGGAAAGAATCGAACACTAGATAGTTCAAAATGATTCTCTTTTGCTATTGTTTTTGCCAGAAAAGTATGTATATTCTGCCACTTTACTGATCATGCTCACTGTTGACATGATCATCGTTTAACACATGGAACAAGTGGCGATGGATGTGAACAAATAATATAACTGACATGTCTTCCATCAATTGACGATGAAAAAATGGCTTCTGACACATATATGGATTTTTTTAGACCAGGTATAAATAAAAAAGAAAAAAGGAATTCCCCCCATAAGAGAGCACATGTCATGCTGAAGATTCTTTGTTAAGGTAAATGGCGGAATCGACGCACTGAATATATAAATATCGAATACCAGGGCCCGTATTCACTAAACCGACCTAAGTTTAAGTTCAGCTTTCCACCTTAAGCCCAAAAATCGAACTCACCCCCCCCAAAAAAAAAAATGGGTACTGACGAAGTGACCTTAAGTCGAAATTTGCGGAGTCAAATATGTGAGCGCCATGCTGTTTGTGACATCTGTCAGTTAGATCGCAATTTAATTTTTTTTTTTTTTGGGGGGGGGTCATTTCTTGGGAACTTTATGAAGAATAAACGTAAACAAAGATCGTCTGCTAACCACATGATTCGGGCGCGAAATAAACATTGCGATTTACTTGCGAGCATGGGAGGCAAGAAGCGAGGAAGTAACTGGTCCATCGAGGAGCAATCCAAGCTCTTAAAGGAAGTGGAAATTCGCATAGATGCCATAAGGGGACAGATGAAGGGCAGTGGAGGTAAAGGAGGAATCAACAGAACAAAGCAAAAATGCGTGGATGGAGGTGACTGAGGTACTAAATGCGTTAGTATCGTAAACGTCGGAGGACGGTAAGGCCTAATTGATCTGAAAAGGGTATATATTCGCCCTGGAATGCATAAATAATATATACTTCATGCAAAACTTCTTTTTTTATTTATTTATTTATTTATTTATTTATTTATTTATTTATTTATTTATTTATTATTATTATTATTATTATTATTATTATTATTATTATTATTATTATTATTATTATTATTATTATTATTTGAGAAATAGTGTAAAATGTTAATTAAACGGCGTGAAAATCGGAAACACTGCACAATATGCTCGTTAATTATCATGGGTGAAAGTTTTCAGTTAATACAGTGAAAATTTGTTTTTAAACAATTGTTATGAATTTGTCAGTCTGGACATGTTTTACAACATGCAAGTTTTGAATTAAATTAAAGAAAAATATCGTGAAAGGTTGCAATGTTTTGTTTGTTGTCAAATTGTGTGGGTGTTTTATGTTTGTGCAATATTGTTTGCTTTCTCCAGGCTTTCTGGCGGCACCTGTTGTGAATTCGTGGATCTATAGGCTTGCTCACCATTAATTAATTGTTCCTTACAAAGATTCTCGGGGCGTTAAATACATGATGTCAAGTCACCTTGGCGTAATAATTGAGCTGTCTTTCTCACGCAATATATTTTTAATGTAAGTGTTTTCTTTCTCTCTTTCATTCTTCTTTCTCTCTTTGTTTCTTTCTTTCATTATCTCTCCCTGTCTTTCTTCTTTCTTTCCTTCTTTCTTTCCTTCTCGCCTTTCTTTCCTTCTTCCTTTCTTTCTCTCCTTCCTTCCTCTCTTTTCTTTCTCTCCTTCTTTCTTTTTCTTTCTTTCTTTCCTGCTTTCTTTCTTTCTCTCCTTTCTTTCCTTCTTTCTCTCCTTATTGCTTAATGAAAACAGTACATTTTTATTGATTAGGCCTATGTAAGTCAAAGGGGATTGCAATGGTAATTCACCTTTTTTCACATCTTCAAAACCAGCAGAAACATCCATTTCAAACTAGGTACGTATGTACCTTCTAGCGTTCATTATTAAAATCTTAGCAATATTTATGCAACAAAGATGCTTGGATTTTTCAAGGGTTTTTTGGGGGGGAGGGTGTCATTTTTTTTCTTAGAAAATTGTAGTATTCTCTTAAACCATTTATTACTACGCTAAAAATGAACAGGGACACTTCTCCGTATGAGTGTAATGCTGTTGCATGCCATGGATGAACTTAACTTCCTCTGCAAGGTCACAAGTCTACTTGCATAACGTTTATTTTTTACTTGCTACACATTATATGTTAACATATTTTTATGTATTGTTGATTAAAAATTCTCTAAAGGGTAGGGTTACAACAGGTGCCTTGATCAGAAAAATCAAAAGGGAAAAGGGGGGTCACAATACATCTATATCCATTTATATGCTCACATGTGGCTGTACTCGTAAAAGTTTGGGGGCCATAAAAACACGGAATGGCTATTCTAATTTTATGACTTCCCACCCTCCCACCCCACTCCCAAACAAAATAATGGTCAGCCCCCACATACATTCATATATGAAAAAAGAAAAGCTAAAAATTCATTATACTCGTTATTTTTATTGTCCAACGCAGACGAAAATTGAAATATGTCATTTTAAGAGGAAAATAAAAAATGAAATATTTGTATTATATTTTTTTAATCCAAAACAAGACCTAAAATTTTGTATATGCATTTTCATGGATAGAAGGGAAGAACAAATCGTATTGGACAGGTAAGTGGCCTCTAGGTCTTATTTTCTTCCTGGTTATAATGGAAAAATGAAAAAAGAAACGTTCATCTCCTCTGCCTTGCTCTTGTTAATAGAGGACGCGT
This sequence comes from Hermodice carunculata, assembly GCA_964020975.1. Lineage (NCBI taxonomy): Eukaryota > Metazoa > Annelida > Polychaeta > Eunicida > Amphinomidae > Hermodice > Hermodice carunculata. Next base: position 65,330,856 of record OZ026617.1, read on the forward strand.
AAAAGAAGAGGATATATCTATTAAAAAAATATGTATTTTTAGTTAAAACGAGTACGGATGGGTATTTTTTTTCTATGTAAAATATCGTAAAAGATTATAATAACATTCCAGGACAAAGTTGTCTGTCATTAGAGGGAAAAATAACTAAAATCCACGGTTTCAAAATATTAAAAGGTGCGGTAAATAGGTACATCTTTCATTATCTTATAAAAAGACGTATTTTGCGATTTCAACAAAATTATTCTGTTATTATAATTATAATTTAGATCCTGTAAAAATAAAAAATCAATAATTGCGAAAAATAAATGATTGTAATCTTTACAGTCATGCATGAAATCGTTAACCAATTTGATCATAATTATTAAAATTAACTAAGAGATGACAGCAGCATATGACAGAGGGAACATTTTCATGAGAGGTGCGGGGGGGGGATCAATTGCTCCGAAAAGAAAAGTTTTAACAAAACCCAAAAAAATCTATTTTCCTCCTTATTATATAATCAATCTCAAATTTATTCTTTAATTTCACATTTACTACATATAAGGCGATAATTTGGGATACTGATACGTTGACTCGAAAAACTCTTTTGTAAATATGCAAACAGAGTGACTCCCCTGTTGATCCATTCTGCAATCGAGGTGTGTCGCAAAAATAGCTCATTTCAAAGCAAAACGGGCTTCACTTGTGCGTGTGCTCAGTGAGTGGATTTACAAAAGTAAATGGTTTGAATCAGGTCATCATATTATCATTTTCATATTATTGCATGAATGTTTTGTGTAACAAGGGACTGGAAAGATCCTGATGCGAAACACCTCGATCAGGGACACTAAAACTTATAACAGAGGGAGCAGCGCATTTGATCTTTTCGTTTGATGTGCCAAGGTATTCTCGACTTTCCCAACAATATGTAGAATGGTTTCCGGTCTGAACCGGTAGAACTTGCGGATAACCTCAGGCCGTTGCGCTTCCAGCGGGTTTGTTCTATCTACGAGTGACCTTTCCGCCGCAAGGCCTAACTGTCGACACCGCCAGTGTCTGCGGAGTCTTAGCACGGCCGCCATTTTCTCTCCTCAAAACTTGACTTAAGCAAAGTACCAACTGGACTTGAAAATTGAATTCAAGAAACTCGACTAAGGTGGAAATCTATTTTTTTTCTTCGTAAATATCAACAAAACTGAACTTAGGGTCCAATCTAAACATAAGGTGGATTTTGAACCCAAGTCGAACACTATTTTTTGTGAATACGGTCCCAGGAGGTTGACTTACTTGATAGAGAAAAATCAATTATGATTTGTATAATTGTGAATTTGTAACCATACTAAACAGGTGTGCATTGACCGAGCGATGCATTACAATTTGCGGTAACAACAGCATCAAATTTGCAAAAGGACAGACGTCATTGAATGAATGAAATGTAAAGTGAAACTATTTTCCTCAAAGTAAAATAGTTAATGGCTAATTTGGATAAAACTGATATCGTTGGGAAACTTCACAGGCCTCTGCATACTGCTACACACCAATTCAGCAAACCAATGAAACTGGTACACAGAAAGGTTGAATCTACAGATCAAACAAATCTATAAATTTCGCAAAACTTTCAGGGAATTTGTTGCTATGCAAATCAGTTAAACTATGCAAATGATCACCTTTAATTGCTTCACTCTAGGATCCTTAAAGGGTCTATCGAAGTTAGGATGTCACCTGTATCTGTAACCGTTTATACGATACTGATCCTTCTTCAACATTTGAAATTTATGTATCAGCCGAAATTAGCACAAATTAAAATCTTATGGCTTTCAGTCGCTGTCCATTGGATGTGTTTTTATAACAAATATTCAAATTTTAATTTAAATGGCACCTCTATAATAGTTTTCAAGATACTCATTATTACTGAACACTTTAATTCTGTATATTTGCATAGATTATCTTAACCTGACATGTTCAGTCGCTGTTCAGTCACTGTTCATTGGGTGTGCATAGAGCGCAAACATATAACTTTAAGTACAAGTGGCACCTCTATCTACTATAGAATAATACTTCAGTTTGTGTGTTGGCTAAAATGTAGACAATTAAAGTCTGATTTTAGTAACTATTTACTGGTTGCATCAATAGCACAAACATGTCAATTGTAGCTAGATTGATACCTCTATCTGAAATGGTTTTGAAGATATTCATTAACATGCAACAATTCAATCTTGTGACGACATTTGTATAAACACAAATTTGAGGTTAACAATCACCTTTCATTGAATGCTTTATGGCACAAACATAATAATTGAAGTTGGAATGACATTCTATCTGTGATTGTTTTCAGATTATTCAACTTAATTTTTTTAAGCATGAACATTAATGACAATTTTGAATTCTACAACTGGTATAGTGTGTTCATTATATGAACAGCCCCAATCAAACCAACCATAGGACTAACGGCTGTAACTGTATGTGGAACAGTTTGGATGTGAAAAGCAAAACTGGAATTTAAATGTACATAATTTTCAACATCTTGACTATTCTGAACGATATGCAAACGTTCACTATAGGTGCCATGACAATGCAAGAAGTTTCTGGCTGGCGCGGTGTCCCAATTTAAGCAACAAAAAATTCGAGTTTAAACATCCGCAAGCAAGAAGAGTATCTTGGGATAAAGAATATGTCTTTATTTCTACACACGCATAATAAAATTTATTATCTTATTATTTATTTGGGGATTAGAACAATGAATTGTCGTAAGCATATTAAAAAACCGTGTACCAACATAAGAGTTTGTTTTTGTGACGCGGACCCGCGATTGAGCCAATGTCAATGTGTGACGACCACAGCGATTTCAGGCCTGAAGAGAGCAGCACCACAGTAGGTAAAGATATGATAGTTTTTAACAATTTACGAACAAAATAACCTGGTTCGTAATTTATGAAGGAATTTTATCCGCCAATTTACTGAAAACGATAGGAACAATCATACTAAGGCACTATGACAACTATTAGAAAATATATTCCCTACAACCTTACAGGGTACATCTGGTTTCATCATTGATGTTGTCAAAATGATGACGCATCCAATGTGGCTAAAGCCTTCAAAGGATTTTTTCTGAATGCTTAATTTTTTATGTGTACTCAACCTGTATATGTTTATGTTTACACTGTTTTCACTTCCGACTTTAATACTCTCACTGCCAATTTTGTTAATGACCAGTTCCTTCATGTACCTTATATAAAAGCCACTGGACCTGAATGAATACGTTTGTCTGGACATGACGGCATACATTTTAGACCTGGCAAAATGCGTTCTGGATATTCCAAAATATATTTGTCTGGACATGACGGCATATATTTTAGACCTAACAGAATGCGTTCTGGACCTTACTGAACACATTTGGCTGGATATGACGCCATACATTTTAGACCTAACAGAATGCGTTCTGGACCTTACAGAATACGTTTGCCTGGAGATGACAGCATGCATTTTAGACCTAACAAAATGCACTCTGGACCTTACAGAACACGCTCTGGTTATCCTCAAGATGGTGAATTGTGAAGCCCGCTGTACACGACCAGCTGTACTGTATAGTATATTTACCGATATATGACTACACAGGCCGTCGTTGTATTGTCCTTTTCTTCGACCTGGAGTAAGCCTTTGAAACGAACAACCAGTCAACCGTGTGTCAAAAAGTATATGTTATATAATGTTAAACATGGCTACATACCTGGCATCTTTACATTCATTCAAAATACACTGTGATAGGAGATTCCCCCTCTGACCCACAGAAATGCTAATGATAATCCACAAAGATACATTTGGGGATACCTTTATTCTCAACATTAATGACCTCTGGACAGCTGTAAAATGCTACAAGATTTCTTATATGCAGACACTGCCATCTACAATTCCACATATCGTCATGCTAAAATAGTAAATATTCCAACATTTTCCAGCCAAGAAACGTGTATGTGCATATATGTGGAATTAACTGAATCGTTTTCATGGAAACCCCCTTTAATCATTGTTATTCATCATCTGCGTTGAAAATGTCAAACGCATTTTACTTACATTTTGCAATAAGTATGTGTAGAAATGTGTGAACCGTTCACAACATATTAAAATTTTGGTAGTTTGTGCCTTTTTTGAATAACAATTATGCAATTTTATGCAAAGAGTGCAAAATTTACGAGGAAGTCGGTTGCCATGGCAATAGTGTATTTTTTTCCCGGACCGACTTTCCACATACAAGAGTATCAGCTTCAATCTATTCTGCTTACAGCTTTGCAACAAAAAACACATTGCATTGATTTTCGGCACATGGGACGACTTTGTAATACATTGTGTTTTACTAATTTGCTAAAAAAAAAACAAAAAACAACAACAGACATGATGTAAAATAAATTTGTATATAAGAAAAACTTTAAACAAAGAGCTTCCTGCTGTTTCAGAATGCCCTAAAACTGCCAAACCCACACTGAATATCAAAGGAGCCAAATTTATGGTTTGCGGATCACCAAAACAATACCCATGAAGAAATAAAAGTGGCCAATGATATAGTTGAATTTGTTTTTGCGTTTTAGTATTTTACTCTTATACTGAAAAGCACTCTCTTCCAAGCAATATATAAGTTATCTGTTCAAAAATGAACTGGAAAATATCACACTTCTGGGACGCAGAAAGAAACACTTTTAAGATATATTGATATACCTGCGTACTTGTAAGTTTCCAAATGTTACTTACCGGGAACACACACAGGTAATATTACTTACCGAGCACAAAACAAGGTCTGCACTCTTTTAACAGAATAACACCCAGGTTGTTTTATGTTACAACATACTTAGCAAATAACTGGACCAAAGCTGGACTGCAGAAATAGCCCCTACGGAGTTAGAGCTAAAAATTTAGATTATTCCGATTTACACATTCCCTTCTTTTAATATAATGAATTTAAAGGCTGTCATTAATTTCTTAAATATGTGAGCCCCATAACATGCCGCTTCATCTCCCATCTGCTACCTTGAAATGTGGTAGAAGCACTTTTATGTTCAGAGAAATGGCAATCACTTCACCTCAAAATGACACAGTCTCCCCTTCTTCCTCTTTTTTAGTGGCTGCTAAACGTTGACAACACATCATTCACGTGTACCCGCTTTCATCGATATCTATCCTGATCAGACACCCCTTATAACTAAACGATTCAACCCATACAGTTTTAGTTTGCAGTATTCTGTTTGCGTTTATATAAGTTTGTGTAAATGTTGATATTTTACAAGGCATATCTAATTATGATTATGCTAGTCTGCTTGTATTTATTCTATTAATTCTATCATCCTCTCATTGCCATGTACTAATAGCGTCCATCCTGGACATTATGGGTTACCGGTGATTAACCACTGAGTCCGTAACTCTGCCTAAATAGGAATCAATCAATCAAACCTTATTATTGCATTTCTGAGAATGAAACCATTACATTCATGAGGGCACTTTCTGACAGCGAGTCCTCTGGCTTACAAGTAGTACTTCTGGCATATGGTGTCAAGCGGACATCAATTACTCACACCAACATCCTGGAGCGGATGCTGCCACTTGACGAAAAGATCTAAATTGTGTTATAGCGGTAAAGCATCCCAGACGGATCCGTTTAAACCACGTGAGATAAATTTTAACTAGCCCTTCCATTTTGTCTCTCGTAAAGATTCTGAACCTTTTATTCTGGACGCAGACACAGATCTTTCTTATTCTTCTCTATCGAGATGGTTTCTTTATGCAGAAGATTGCTTGTAAGGACTTAGTTTAATTTTCTTGTGGGAACAAATTGCTCGACGAGACTCCAAATTAGACCATGATAGATTTATCTGCCAGTATTTAGCAGTGCCACTGGAACTGTATGATCTCAATTGGGCCTTTAGCTTCATTTCCTTTGCTGGTTAGAAAAGAGTCGCAAATCGACAAAACCTATTGATTAAAGCTTATGTGACGATGAAGAGAGCAGTTTTGATAAACGCTGGTACCCGTGATTATTTGTTGAACACATATCTCTACCCACAGCCTACGGTATCCCTCATAAAGTCAAAAATTTACTTTACATGCAATAAAAATCGATGAGACAACATTCAGTTTGCAAAGATGATATACTCTTCCGGATTTGACACTACATGACGTTTAGTTTCTTCCAACAACATTTAAAAAGTATTCCTGATTGACACTGAAAACCTTGGCCGTTGATCCATTTCCACAGATGCAAATCACTTTCAAATAAAATCCATGAAAACACGCGCACAAATTTCATCCTACTGCTCAGAATTAGTAAGAAATTAACAGAACCCATCGATTAAAAGTAATATGATGAACAAAAGATTTTTCACTTTCGTCATTATCTCTAGTTTTGGTGCGTAGGACGCGATCTATTACTTATATATACTATATATTTCTCTTAACATGCACAGATTATTTGTTTGTCAAAGGATGACTGATTATTTGAACATATCTTGGACGCATCAAGGAATTTCCCCCGTTCTGTTGGTGCCCCCCCCCCCCCCCTGTAAAGGGGAAGTTTTCCTGATAAAATATTATAATCATCATCATCATCATCATTGTAATTATCATTATACAAAGGATTGGATGAATATGAACGCCAAAGTTTTAAATGTCTGAGGAGGCTCACATAAAATTAAATTTTGTGGTAATGTCTGCAGGCCTCCATAAGATATTGTCACAAATAACCAAACATTTATTGATTGATTCCTGCGGGCAATTTCTCGACTACAAGAAGGATATAAGGCAGTCGCCATTTGGGCCGATAACAATATAAATATACAAAACTAAGTTAACATGAAATATATCATTATTTGTTTGACACAGTATGCGCGCACAGTATTTTTCCTTCAATTACTTTTCCCATAGGGTTTTCAAATACAAGTAAACCATAACAATTTTTTAAAGTGAAGGTACATTAATCAAAACATGTGGAATATGGCGCAAAGTTGTCTGATCAGCAACAACATTATTTGTTTCCACATTTCTGGTTCAGAAGTGGTGATCACCAATATTTTTCAACATAAAAAATAGTTTCCATTGAAAATCTCAAAGATCGCCCAAGGAGCCAGAGCAACTAATTACAAAACGTAAACGAAGATCCACAAGCTGATCTGAATTATATGTCATGAATAATGTAATGAACTGATCAAAATGATAATGGCGATAAGTATGTCAGATTTCGTAAACGTCACTTTTTCTTTTATACAAGAGACTCAAGATACTCTGCAAACGTCCCTATTTCATATAATTTTAAAGAGAAATGTGTCTAATTATATAATATCCCGTTTAAAACAATAACAAGAGCAAAAAGGCTACCATTAGTATGGGTTCAGAACAACACGGGAAACGATACTCGGTGTTTAGCGACTATCGATAAAATAATCATTGCCAGCACGTTTATAACCCTTGTGCACGTACAGCGATTAAATAACCATTATCGGTAAGATTACTGATTGTTTTTTTTGGGGGGGGGGGGGTGTTGACTAATAAATTAAGGTTACCAATAGTTCAACTACTGTTCATGAAGGTAGATCCAGACAATATTTTACACACATGGTCTCTACGATTTCGTTAAGTACACAAAGATTTCACATTCTCGCAACATCGGTTCTTGTGTTATTCCTGACAGATACTTTGCTTCAAAGCTGTGATATCTTTTGTACCACCGAAATTCAAACACAAATGTCTTGAGTGGAATAAATATCACAATACCTGAACTTCGAATACATTTTGACGTTTTGGGTAATTTCAGTTCCCTCCCCCTGCAAGAAAGTACATGTAAACGGGTACCCAAAAAAAGCAGAAAGGAAAATCCATGAGGGATTATAGTCACCATTTGTTGAAAAGCAGCTTGACTCAGTCTCAATCAAATTTGAATCAAGCATCGCTACGATCCTTGTCCGGTGTCGCACGATTTTTTTCAAGTAGACAGTCATTAAGTGGGATGACCTGTTAATACATGTATGTTCACAATATGATGCAATTGCATGTACGAGGGCTGGCTGAAAAGTTTTAAGCCTAAGTGGGATATATCAACCCAATTGAAGATTGAAACAAACTTTTGCCACCAACAAATACAATCATTTGATGAATCAAAGACATAAGAACTGCAACTGTGGTGTGATTAGTCTCTTTATACCAGACCATCTTGTGAACCTACCCATTGAAATCACCAGAAATGGACGAAACTGACTATAGGGCAGTCATCAAGTACCTGCTACTGAAAGGGATAACTCCAACACAGATGTATGCTGACATGGTATCCACTTAAGGGGTTCATGCTCCTTCCTTATCCACTGTTAAGAAGTGAGCTGTGGAATTCAAGCGTGACAGAGAGAGCCCTGAAGATGACGCGCATGCAGGAAGGCCATCAACAGCAACCATTTCCGATAACATTCCTCGGGTGCATGGCATGGTGATGGCTGAACAACGATTGACCACTCGACATATTGCCAGTGTTATACTCATGTCTCATTAGAGGGTTGAGCACATTATCACCAAGGAGTTGGGAATGACAAAAGTTTCTGCAAGATGGGTGCCAAAGCCTTAACAGCGGATCAGAAACTTGTCAGATTCATGTCGTTCTGTGACAATTTATGCCGTTTTGAAGGAGATCCTAATGATTTTGGCCCGAATGGTAACCACATATGAGACATGGATTCATCACTTTAACCAAACTTAGTCTAAACAATAAAAATATTCGGGACACCCCCACCCCCACCCCCAAAAAAGGCCAAGTCAGTTCCCTCTGCTGGAAAGCCGATGGCTTCAGTCTTTTGGGATTTCAATGGTATTCTGCTGATTGACTATCTTGAAAAAGGCCAGGCTAACAAAGGAAGATATTATGCGGACCTAATGAGACAGTTCCGTGTAGCGATCAAAGCTAAGCGACGGGGAATTCTCACTAAAGGAGCCCTGTTCTACCAAAACAATGCTCCTGTTCACAAATCGGTGATTGTGGCTTCGAACGCATTGACTTTACCCTTATCCGTCCTATTTAGCTCTGTCAGACTTCCACCTGTTTCCCAAAATGAAAAAGAAACTAGCCGGTCGCCCTTTTCCTAGTAACGATGACGTCTTTTTCGCTGTGAATGACTGTTTTAGGGTGACTGAAAAAAGGTGTTTTCTTGACCAGCAGCAAGGCCTTGCAACATCGCTGGCAAAAGTGTGTAAACCTGGGAGAGAACTATGTAGAAAAATAAATGAAAGCCATCAACCTCGCACAGGTCTTTCACAGCTAGGCTTAGAACTTTCCAGCCAGCGCTTGTATATATAGTTTTCTACATAAACTCTAAAGAGATCCACATATTTTTTTCAGGTTGATACAAATTGCATTTAATAAGTCATGCTCCCACAATTTCTGTCAGTTTTATGATCTTTTTAATGATTTGGGAAGATGTTTTTGCTTAGGCTGCTTTAGAAAATTGAAGAGGTACACTCCAGGGTACCAGCAGATATTACTTTTGTCCAAAGGTGGTGCTTACTTTGCAGGTGGGGCGACTAGCCCCGCTTCTCATAATGTGAAGAAAACAGTGGAAATGACTCAAGGGCTATTTGTGCAATTTTTCTTTAAGTTTAAGATGTTTTTACCCGGCAAGCCTGGATTTATATGTGGCTTGACTTCATTCAAAACATTTGTTATGGGTGAAATAAATGATTGTTTTGCTTTAAAGGTAAAGCGGGAGAAAATCTGTAAGAAAAAGAAAGGTAGGTTTCGCATTATCGCCCATGTATCGATTTGGCGCACATGCGAATGTTGTATGTATTCTGCTGCAAAGAAAAGATATCTCCAATGTGTTGTGTTATTTGTTAATGTATGTGGAGTTTATTTGTATTGATGATGTAAATACTTTAAAATATCTTTTTTTTTTTCGTTTTTTATTCACACGGAAACGTGTCAATGATGTGACAAAGTAATTTGACAGACGTAAGAAATATCATTAACGTCATGAGATGTTGATATTGATACGTTAGTTTTGGTGGAAGTTCTAAGTGAGTCAACGTAAAATGCTCAACGGAACGGAAAAATGCTGTGTACGCGGAGGGAATTGTTTTGTGGCGACAGATTTTTTACATGTGGATGTTAAATATGAATCTCAAAGAGCTTAATGTTTTTAGCTGTGTCTTAAATCACTTTCTTTGGAAACAGATACGGTATCGTATAATGATCTAAACTAATCTATAACACCTATAATTAACCCTGTCCTCTTATGTAGTTCTCGGTTTTGTTTTATTTTGTTTTTCGATCGGGAAAACAAAATATTTACGTCCAGGTGCTACTTTGGGCTAGGAGAAGACGTGAAATGAATATGTTTTCTTGACTTACATGGAAATTTGTTGTATTTCCGTTGAAGTCTGGATAGGATACTATGAAGTTTATACGCTTATGGACGCTCTAGTCATGTAAATACCGACCTTCTGAACGCTTGCTTCAGCGTGCAAGATAGCGGTCTTGCGAATGTGTAATAAGCTTGCATATACATAGAGGCCAGTGACGACACCCCGTACAGTCTACAGAGTTGTGATTGTGGAAAAGCACAAGAGTTGAAAGATGCGTCAAGTACGTGCACCCATTATATATATATATATAATGGAATACTTATTGTATAACTTTTATTGGGCAATACGATATATGCCTCGCCAGCATCACACTTCTTAGGTAGAAAGTCTACCGTCAGAGATCCAGGGCATATATTCCTGTATCCCGTTTCTGGTCAGGCAGCTTAAAAGTTGTTTTTTTTTTTTTTTTTTTTTGTTTTTTTTTTTTTTTTTTTTTTTTTTGTTTTTTTTTTTTGTTTTTTGTTTTTTTGTTTTTTGTTTTTTTTTTTGTTTTTTTTGTTTTTTGTTTTTTTTTTTTGTTTTTTTCTTTTGTTTTCGTTTTCTTTTGTTTTTTTTTTCTTTTGGTTTTCTTTGTTTGTTTTTTTTTTTTTGGTTTTTTTTGTTTTGTTTTTGTTTTGTTTTTTTGTTTTGCACATCTACATGAGGAAATTTGAGCGTCTGACCTGCACTTTCCCAGATATAGTGTAGTTCTGGCAGTGTCGCTGCCATGCTAAAATTTCATTACTACTGCACGACGATGTCGAAAGTTGTATGTCCTGTAATTAGTTATAACATATCTTTGTTTCTTCAACCAACATGCCCGCGATGATAAAATGATAGTGCAGCAATCGCAATGTCATTCAAATATACCATCATATGTGTACATCCACTCACTCTTTCGGGCCTAGTGGTTTTTATTGACAACATTTAAGTGTTAATCAAAGAGACAACGTTCTAGAACTTCCTTGACAAGACTATCAGTTTATATAGCGGAGCTTTTCAAATAAGACAATGTGTCCGAAGACAATAGCTGAGCACTCAGAAAGTAAAAGCGTGTTGTATGGAGCCGTCCTGGAAACTGACGCCTCTTTTATAATGGTGCCTTGCCAATTATATTTGTGCATTTGATTTTTTTTTAAAAACAATGCGCAATCCATCGATTTGACTGGGAGGAGTCATAGCCCTGCAACGAGTCGTAGTCAAGAAAAATAAACCAAATATCAGAGGTCCATGGAGAGTCATTGCATTGCCATTACAAAAATATGAGTATGTTGAACATTCCCTCAGGCTCATCGGATTGCACATCAAAATGAAAGCACTATGTTTTCATTGCGGATGGATGTAGGATGACAACTGGCTATATTTCAGCCAAGCTGTTCGCAACAGTCACGTTTCTGTCTGTTGGTGAGACTCCCGTCACTTTGATTGAATGAACTGCTTGACAGTAGGCCATATACCCAATGAACGAGATATGGCATTGCTAGGTGGTACAGATATTGACTCAACAAACAGTGCAAATCCACCAGGTTGGCTTCAGGTAATCACCCATTTTCGCTGTATTCTCATATCAAATATCTTCGTTAGCCTGAAATATTTAATTATCACCCTTAATAACATGAGAATGGCTGAATATATTATCAGAAATCCATTTCCTGGTCAGATTTCGTACTCTCAGTATGTGGATCTCGCTAATGCAAATGCAGGTGACTTGTGTGTCGTAATTTATTGGTTTTCCTAAGATCGATCGAATGCTGAATTCTGCATTATTCATGTCCACAATGTTAAAGGCATTCACAGCAAAAATAGCAGATAGGGCAATGTAGATACCCAGTGAAATATTTCCACCCAGTTAATGTTTCAAATATTGTTTAAATCTGTAACCCCCGGCCTCTTTGATATGTTAGGTGACCGAATTTAAAAGGCCTGAATTGTTGATAGCAACCGCCATCCAATGTTACATTTTGTTTCTCAAATACCTATTATGACAAGACTTGCGACAAAATGGTTGAATCCAATCAGTTATATCGCGCTTTCGCCATTTTGTCAGCCATTTAAGTAAATGACCAATAAAGACACATTTGCAACAACTAGGATATTTTTTCCACACCGCTTGTGTCTGTAACGATAACTATGGTCCCATGCAAGCCCCCCCCCCCCCATTGTATGTCCTACGACCAAGACCTGAATGCGTCCTATTCCTCGTGCTTGCTGTATTCTTTTACGTGCTATTTGATTTCTGAGGTATTTTTCAAGTTTTAAAACCGTAAATTGCCTTGAAGGGAAAAGTCAATTTGGTGCCTTTGAGAAATTTAAAACAACGTAACCACCTATGCTTGAGGGTGGCGGGGCTAAGAACCACTTTATATCGATTTATGCCGTGGCTCTTCTTTTTCTTATTTCTATTTATCCTTAAAAATATCAATGTATCATACATTGCGAGAACAGCGCAAATTTGTATATATATATATATATATATATATATATATATATATACATATATATATATATATATATATATACATATATATACATATATATATGTATATACATATATATACATATATATATATATATATATATATATATATATATATATATATATATATATATATATATATATTAGCCTCGCATTGAATGCAAACCAACATATATGTAATATGTTATGTCTTAGTCTCACAGATAAGTTGATGGCTTCCTGTAACCACAACCAAAACAGAGAGGAGCGGGTTTACGCCATAAAAACTTGACAAACATAAAAAAAACAACTTTGAAATGCTATGTGCTGAAATACTGGAGCAATTGTATGTTCAGCGGGGACTTTTTTCAGTTTACATCTCTGCTTTGTTCTGAGAGGAAATCAATTTCTAGATGCTAGGAGATTTCAGGCATAAAAAACCTGCTGGAAGCAGATAAGCGCAGTATTAAGGCAAGGTGAGAGCTGTAGATGGACTACCAAAGTGACACCGACCTAGCCCCTTCCATCCGTTATGTAGGAAGTATCAGTACATTCCGAAGCACCCAAACTTATGTTAATTCCTAACTGTGAAGCTGCTTTGGAATTTTGGATTATGCTACAGATTAGTAGTTTGTAAGCTCTCAGCATACAAATTAAAATACATAGTGTATCTACAAGACACTGCACAATACAATTAGTACATGTATATATGCAACATACACAATGCGATAATTCTGCTGTATCTATAAGATACACTGCACAATATGATGAGTGTATATGGAAGATACATTGAGCAATACAAGATTTGTATATACAAGGTACACTGTACAACGCAAATACTGTATATATTAAATACTGTTCAATATAAGCAATATAAAGAGGAATCTTCAATTACTACCACCGAAAGGACCCTACAAGTGTGGTCCCAATAGGCTGCGGTCTTAAAAGAGGACATGACTTTATTGAGGATAAACAAAAAACAGGATTGTAAATTGGTGGTCTTTTATTTACCTTATTGCTGCTAATAGAAATACTCAGTTGGTTTTACAGCGATTTATCAAAATAAGGCCTCGCTGGTAAACTACTTTTCCAGCTGAGATCTCCGAGATATTCTTTTTGTAGGGGAACCTGGTTGAGGAAATGATAGGCTCAGCATGAAAAATGTCTGGAAACATTTAAACTAGAACCTTATGTTGGTTGTCACGGCTTGTTAAATCCTCAGCGGGCTTGACTGTGAAGTTGGGTACAGTTCTGCATTTCAGTCGCTCTTGCTTATCACTACTCTAGGTCTGGTGCAGCCACATATTCTGCGGCAGCTTCATTTTTTCTAGGTCTCCTATTTTTGCTGACCTGTTGACGGAGAATTATCGGGGTAATACGTAGTTACATTGGTTACACTGGTAAACTGAGCTTTCGGTTTAGTATGCAGTAATGTGCATTCAAACATATATGACGTTTCACATGAAACATCTCAGAGAGGATGTCGCTTATTTTGCATTATAATCTTGATTGCATTTTTGTCTGTGTGTTCAATTTTATCCTTCTTGTTGGTCATACATGCAATTTTTTCTGTCCTCATGTTTCAAGATTATCAATAGCTTTCGTGGTTGGGTCAAATTCCATGACCTTGTCATAAAACATGCAACACTTCTTTTTGCTACATCTTGCCAAGATGCATAGGTTAATGCAAAAGTATCAGGCATCAGTTCATTGACAACACTTTTCTTATTGAATAAACATCCCATCTAAGATAAATACGCAACAGTAAAAACAATATCTTACACTGAGACAAAGAAACGTGCTTCAGCAGCCTGTATATCTGGAGAACCTCTATATTAGTTATATTTTATGCCCTATCGGGCAATCCAGTGAAAATAAATATGTTTTTCCACTAAACTAAATGCCCAGCGTGGCAGGGACACAACACACCTTACGAGTCCTAACAAAGTTGATTATACAAAAAAAGGTAAAAATTGGAAATATTGGTTGATAAAAATTTACTCATGTACGTGGTAACTGTAATGTGTTCAAATTGAAAGCATTTCATGTACATGTTATTTTCTCTACTGAAAAACAAAAACAAAACAAAACAAAAACAAACAAAAAACAGAATCGTACATTAAATATTTATTACATATCTTTATTTCGTACACAAAATGTACACTTTAAAAAAAATAATAAAAGCAGTATGCAGATAAAAAAAACCCACAAGTATCAATACAAATGTCACTAGTAAGTTAGTATGAAGGCAGAGGCTCATTTAGAGTTCCATAAAATTCAGGCAGTTAAGAAGTGCACATGTACTCAACCATATCATTACGTTCAGCCCATGAAAGATTTGCTCTTATTTTACCATCTGCGGCCTTGCAAAGTTCGCGGATGAATGTTGCCGACTGCTCTTGGTCGTGACTGAATTCATGACCAAATTAAGAGCTAGAGGTTGGCCAAAAACATGAATACTGCAGTGCGTTTTTTGTCAATTCCATGCTTAGAGATTAAGAAAACTAAATAGTTTGATGCATTAGACTGGCTGTAACTTATAGCAATATTACCACATGTCTTTACAACGATATTGTTACTGTGAACCACCGTTGTAATGAATTTGATAAGCCGTCTATGTAATTGTACATGTGTTTCAATATGAAGATCATCATATATCAGAGGTAGCAGATCATTGTGGATCCTATGTGGAATTCACCAAATAAATCGTATGGCTTTACGCCAAACTAAAACAACTGGACTTCCTTACGGGAGAAGTCCCAAATCTGGCATCCATACAAAGGTCATGAAATATGTTTTAAACAGTCGGTACCTTACATCAGGGAACGCTTTTGCAGAATGAGCCATTAAAATATGAACTTCCGTCTGAAACCGTATAATCGTATTTTTGATATTGTCAGAACCTGCATTGAGAATCGAGACCAATCACGTTACCGAGATTCAGTAATTGATTTACATGATCATTTGGTTCCTCATCAAAGAGTAATGGAATACATGGATTTTTGTCACCAAAAGTCACGTGTTTCCTTTTTCTGGGAATAAAGATGACATTTTATACAGAGAAAAAAAAAAAAAAACAGAACAAGTATGGCACATGTTCGACATTGAAGGTAGTGTGACGGACAAGAGCGCTATGTCCGCGGCATAACCGTAAAACATTACCAAAGTGACATCCGAAGCCTTATTTCATAAACGTTGGAGTAGTTGGTCAATATAGACACCAAATAAGATTGGTGAAAGAACCCTGCCTTGCTTTACCCCATTACTATAGCCGAGAGGAGGGAGCTGAGGCACTACCTCCTCATACAACAGATATTTTTTAATCTGATACATTACCAGCAATCCGGCGGTGGCATGTCATATGTCTTTCTTTAACAAGTTTATAAATAACTTGAAGTACTCAACTAGGTCGAACGCCTTGGTAGCATCCGAGAGGAGGACATATACATCAGTGCTATTTCTGTTAACAAATTGATACATTCTCAAAGGACAAAGGTGCACTGGGTTGCAGGACTATTAGCTTTGAAGCCAAATTGTAATTTGGAGGAATTCAAAGCACGATGGCTGTCATTCAAAATTACTTCATCGAGTATCTTACCTAATATGCTACTGAGAGCTGTACCTCTGTAGTTTACCGAATCGTTAGTAGATTTTCTCTTGTTTTTCGGAATAGGATGACCAGCAATACTTGATATACCCTCATGTGAATATCCATGCGTAAGCATGGAAGAGAATAACAATGATATGTAGCGTATAGCGTTTTTTATATCATGAACAATATGGTAAGAGTAATGTACTAGCTGGCCATCGTGTTTGCCGAATGTAAGAACTTGTACGGCATCTTTTTCTTTATCTGCTGTAATGTCATGAGTATTGAGGGATTTATACTCTTTGCAATAGTGTGACCCAGTGCCCTCCCCAATTTCATTCTTGAGGGCCGCCATTCCAAAATTGCACTGAATTATAGAGACGTGTACTTATCAGCAAAAAGATTGGCTAGTTCAACTGGACTTGACTTCTCATCTACAACTACTGGTTTCCTATAATACGTAGTGCTGATTTTTTTTACCCTGTTCCAAAAGTCCCTTGGTTTGTTATCAGATAGTGCGTCTGCTAATTATTGACGTCATATATTTCTTTGTTATTCTTTAGAAAACGCAGAGCAAAATGGTATTTTTCTCTCGTTCTTTTCCTAATTTCACCTAAAACAAACGTGCTTAGAGAATCATTGCATTTCCACAGGTGGTTCCAAAATAATGCGTCCTTTCTGTATGATTCAACATCGTCGTTCCAGTTGGAAATTACATTTATAGGATTTGTATTAGAATATGGAATATTATTGTAGCCTGCCTCGAGACAAGAATTGATTATTGCGTCCTGAAATAACTCTATATCCAAATCATGCCTATGACCAAAGAGTCCCTTACACAGCGTGGTCTCCCCGTGAAATTTCAATATGATTCAGATTATTCTCAAAGGACAATTTGTAGTTTTCAATGTTTTTCACCAAGGCAGCATACCACACGGGTTTGGGCTGCTTCTTTTCTGCAGCACAATTTGTGGATACCACAGGAATATTAATTTTAGAACGACGGCTTACTGGTCTGACAAATTGCCACCTTCACTCATACTGTAATACATAGATTCGTTATTTTATAAATTTCGTGCAACCATAAAATGATCAATTGTTGATCTATCCCCATTACATTTAGCTTCAAATGTGTAAATGACTTACCTTATAGTGTGTGACAATAAACAAGGTAAACCTTTATTCTGTAAGAACGAGCTTAACAGTGTGGTTTTCATAAAGAAATGGCGGCTAGAGTCCTTGTCAAAGTCTCAGCCAGCAATGGCCCTATCGATATTTAACTCGTGGATTTTTCTGGACCCTTCATTTAGAACATATTCAAATTCGGTAAAATTTACTGAACCATTTGTGTCGGAGGAGACAATGTTATAGACATTGACCATAAGTACTAAATATTTATTCATAGTCATGGCACATTGACATTTCGATGTAATTGGACAGGAAAAACTTAAATTCAATAGCTCTGTTCCAAACTTTGGCACATCCGTCATATGGTTTGCTTTGCAGACAATCATGGAAAATTCCATGTATATGTTTATGTGAGGTACTTGATTCTCAAATGCAGGAAATTGTTTATTAAACTACCAGTGTTTTTGCAGTTATAAAAAGTCGTTGATATTAGACATTTTAGTTTAAATTCAAACCTACTATCACCATGTCCTTGTGAATTGTACATACAGAGACTCCGATATGTCATTGCAAAAGAAAATAAACCCTAGTTGAGGGGGATAAATTATAACGTTTAGGACAGAATCTCTACAATTATTATTTCTTGTCATTATATATGTACTTTCGTTCAAATGGATGTAAATTTGGTTTGCTATCACGTATTCGGGCATTGCATTCCACTTACAAGGTACATATTTCATACAAAATTAAGCTCTCTCCCTTGTAACAGTTTTATGTCATTTTTGTCTTATATTGTTTTGTGTTATGTTTACACATGTTCCAATTGTAACAGAGAAATCAGGAAGGCCGGGGGAGGGAGGGAGTCTTGCAAAACTTAAATTTGTGAACAACAATATCAGTATAGTATTGGTAATGAATTGAGACCACTCCTAGGCATGACCACATCATGGTCTGCAACACAGATGGTCTCTCATAGGGGGTATTAATAACATTAAATGTACTAAGTTAAGCTCTTTAAAAGGTGGTCTATAAACAGGGGTGGTATATCCTTGGAGTAGTATCCTAAGACAGAGATCAGAGTATTGCAAAGGACATGATACGGAGTAACTGAAATAATGGTACAGTATGGGTTTGATATTATTAAAACGTAATAATTCTATTGTCTTTTGCAAATATGCTAGCGTTTCATATTAGTAGTGTGGGTGTATGAACATAAAATAGTAACTGTGTATGTGATTACTGTATGCAAATGTATGAAACAAATTAAATAATCTCTGTTAGATAAATGTGGTCCTACTTCAATCAGTACTGCTATACATGTTGCTAATTTGTTTGCGGTATATTCAATATGTTCTTTCCAGTTTAGCTTCTGATCAACGAGAACAGCAAAAACACTCACTTTGATATGTTCTCTCCAAACTTGAAATTACTCAGAATCGAAATTTATAATTGGAGAGTAAATACAGCCTTAGTGCTGTCCGCACTTTCCCTGGCCCGCCGACAAATCTTAGTACCTTTTTATTTTTTTATTTTATTTGGTATTTCATTTTGCTCCTTTACCCGATCTTACTGCATCCATCTACCCCTCCTCTGTTCTCTGGCTCCTTCTCTCTTCGCCGCCTCGTTTTCTGTCTCCTCGTCGTCCTCCTCCTCTTCTGTTACTTGCTGTTACACCGCCTAAACACTTACACATTTTTGGTTTGTTGATGTAAAAAATTTGAGGTCAAATATTAAGCATGACATCGAGGTTTTGATATCATCTCGAGGGACTCTAATTCCACTCTAAACTCCAGGAAGCGTTCTCTTGCATCAATACGCAGATACGTTGTGGCGTTGATAAGGCGGACGGTAGGCACAGTACTCTGCCCTGGAGAGCCCCCACGAACCGCTGTTTCTCATTATTCCATTATTAGAACTTGTAGTCGGTCTTTTTATAGATGCATGCCCCTAAATGTGACACCTAAGGCATCATCCCACAGGTATAGCGCATCCACTGATGAAGATGTCCCTTATTCTCATCCAGGAAGTACCCATTCAGGTTGTCAAAGCATCTTCCATAAGGTCTTCCGCTTGTGGGACTGCGCGTACGGTGTGGATATATCATTATTTCTTCGAATGTATTTAAACGTATTCCTGGCTGACTGGATGGACAGGATATCAAGATGAGACTGGAGAGTCTTGATGTCCACGCGTTCTCAGGTTTCAGTACACGACTGGATCAGCCTTTAATATGGTTTATTCACAATCCACAAGTCTGACGTGGAATCCTGAATTTCTACTCATGAGGCCATTATGCAAAGGACATTAATAGAGAGACCTACTAAAAGTGCTGTTTATTTGCATTTGGCTTCACGATACTACTACTACTACTACTACTACTACTACTACTACTACTACTAATAATAATAATAATAATAATAATAATAATAATAATTATAATTATAATTATTACCCAATTGAAATAATGCACACACACACACACACACACACACACACACACACACACACACACACACACACACTCCACGAATATGTGAAACAAATGTCTTGTAGATTGACGTCTTGTTTGTGAGAAGGCAACCAAGTATAAAAGTTAAACGGTATCCCGTTTAGACCTGGGATCAGCAATCCGTAATTTAAAAGGTCATCTGCTTTTCATGTTACCCTCTATTATTATTGTTATCAAATCATGAAAGATAAGGTAATCAGGATTAATATGTCTAGAAACAACAGCATTACCGGGCTTGCCCTGAGTACCAAGAAAGCAGTCAGTAAGACTCATGGCTCAATCCCACTACACGGTGGCAGTAGGGTTTATCCTTTTACCCACTTCATGCAGAGACCTAGCTAGAATCAACATCCTTTCAAAAGACTATGTGTTGTGAAATTTTTGCGTCAATTTACTGGTTCATATCCCTTCCTTTTTCATACAGTGTGTGACTGGTTTTAACCCCGTTGAGTATATGTGCCCTGTCTCCAAGTGAAGTTGTCATTACTCAGTAGCAAATCATTTTGGCATTTTGGCACAATATCGTAAACTGTTGACAATAACAGCAGATGTTTACAATGCTTCGTCTCCCTTTCCGTGACGCACGTTCCAGATTAACAGGAAATGCCGGTACTATACGAAGCTGGTGTAGTAACAGTAAGCGACTGAATGATTTACTTTGTAGAAATATATTCTGATGAATTGCACATTATGCACAGGATTTTTAGTGATTTCGTCCCATATTGCAGCAATACCGACAAAGAGTTACACATAAATGTCTCATAAAGTAAGCATTGATCCACATACAAATCATTTACTTACGACCCAAGACCAAATTGCACTTTCGTGATTGTAATCTTTCTAGCAGTATGGGACATCAATTTTACATTTAAAATCTATTTATCTCTATATGGTGGTTTAAACATAAAGCCGCGGATAAAATTTGAAATCCAATGTTCATTGACTCAAAAGATTTCTTTAAAGCCGTACTTAAAGATAAAGTAAGTGTTCGCGCAAACGCATGAACTGATAACTTAGAACGAAATCCTAAATTTAGTGAAAATATATTTTTCTCCTCTGACAGGGAAACAAGCAAACGCAGTGCCTCCATTTCTGTAACTCGTGGTGCGGTTACATGTAAATGATTTTAAATCTGCCACTACTGCTTTATTTATTTACTTATCTATATGTTTGTCTGTTTGCTTATTCATTCATTCATTCATTTGTCTGTCTGTCTCACTGTTTGTTTCATATATTTGAACATATAAATATAAAAAATTGTTCTTTCAGGCCAGGCTTTATTCACGCTGAGCCATAAAATCATCATAATCTAAGTTCTCCATCAAAGTTTTTGGATGGTTCGTTTCACACCCGTAGCACCTTTGTTTAAATGTGATTGTTTTGAACCCGGTACATGTGTGTAAAGATCAGATTGTTTAGTAAATTGAGGCTTGAACACACTATCATAGCGTAGGAAATTTAAAAACGATCAATACAAAAATCATCAGAAGTTTGTCGTTTATTCATAATTGACTTTACAAGTTTAATAAGTTTAATATCATCATCATACAAAACAATCAACGGATCTGCTCGTTTTTCATACTGTATTGAAACATCTATTTCCAATTTGGAATAAACGTCTTTTCTTCTATAGCCTTGTGGCATATCTATCATAAATTCCACACTAAGAGTGTCTTAAAATTTTCGCATGGAATTGTATCTATTGCATTTCTTATCGAAATATAGCTGAAATTATAGATATTACGTCACGTCTTGGTCATCCATTTTTTGCTTTTTTCCAGCTGCTCAGCCTACCATTATCAGAAGCAGCACCATTGCCTTCTTGGGCTTGGCCGATGAAGTATTATGGTACAAATGAGGACATGAACTTGCTATAAAAAACTCTCTCTCTCTCTCTCTCTCTCTCTCTCTCTCTCTCTCTCTCTCTCTCCTCTCTCTCTCTCTCTCTCTCCCTCCCTCTCCCTTTCTCTCTCTCTCTCTCTCTCTCTCTCTCTCTCTCTCTCTCTCTCTCTCTCTCTCTCTCTCTCTCTCTCTCCAATAACGACCGTGTTTGACTGAACCAGTGCTCAGGAATCGTTTCCTGTTTATCAGTGGATATCATCTTAAACATGCCGAGAAGCTTTCTTTATTAGTAGCGAGGCAATCCATGCCAGCCATCGAGTTGGTTGAATTAAGCTGCACAATCCACCTCAATATCTATAACACATCAATCTCCGGAAATGAGAGTTAACCCCTCTCGTGAGACTCATACAAGCGAGAAGTATCACCGCACCAATCCCCGGCCCTGCTTTTCTTCCTTTGTAATGACGTCATCTGGATGTAGAATGACCTTAAATACTGGGCTGCTGGTGTATTTGAATCAGTCTAGGTGCCACTCTATTGAAAAGCTGCTAGATAGGTCCGGTCATGTGTGAGTCAAACACGCCAATCAATATTAGATATTGAGAGGAGAGTCTTATTTGTGAGTTTGTTGCAATTAAGATATGATTTAATCAACTTTCACGAGTACTGAATATATTTGCAAAAGGTAAAAGGAATTTTAGTTTTACCATGTTTTACCACATTGTCATATGGCCTGAATACCGAGAATGGAGTTAATTGTAACCTTGAGCATTACAAATGAAGCGGTCTAAGTCCGTTATTGAAGTGATATACAAGCAGGACATAAGGTTACAAGGTATAAAGCAGACACAACTGTTGGACCAGTGCTCTAGGAAACGCAGGACTAGATTCTTGCCAACACACGTTAAAAGAAGCCGGTATGTACACATCCTTGGTATCAAAAATGTGGGACCAGCGTTCTATCAAACGTTCAGTTAACCTCTTGCCAACACAAGCCAAAAGATCCCGGTACATAAACATTCTTGGAATCGCAAAGAAAATAGATCCAGTATAATAACTTTGCTGCCTGTATTAAAAACAACGGCATTGCCTTACCAGTGTTTAACTAGTCATCTCACAGACATAAATATATTTTCTGGTCCCTTTAATGCTGGTGGAGTTCGTCAAATTCACATTGCCGCACTGCATAGTGACATTGTACTGGCCACATACAGTAAACCGGGGCGATCAGGGTCTTCACACATGTCTACCCCACTTTTTTCATTTTTTTTTTTTCAGAATATGGATCTGGCCAAGTGAATATGCACGTTCTCGATATCCAGCAAGGCGATAGGTGCCGAAGGTTATTGCTTAAGACCCGGCCGTTACGTGCTCAAAACAAAGATATGCGAGAGGCCTCTTTTCCCAGTATTCCCTGAGTTGTAGTTTAAACACAATTTATTTAATCTTGATTACCCCACAGTACATTATATGACTGATGCGATTGGTTCTCCACAAACGAAGAGACACGCAGTGTATATGCATTACACACAAGACATTACAAGCTATGCTACCAAGACATATGTCTACATGAAAATGACCACTGTCATTGTAGGCCTAATGTAGAGCCTAATTTTATAAGATAAAGCCGTAAACGGTAGGAGTAATCACGCTTGATCACTTATAGTCTTTTACTGTTGAATACAATTGAACAGGGCAAACGATTCAATAGATACATTCATATATCATTGAATTACAAATATCAGCAGCGGTATTTAGATTTCATGAAAAAGGTTGCACAGTAGGAAAGACTGCAAAGTATTGTACATAATTAAAAAACTTGGAAAACAAAACCCCGTTTTCGGTTAAATAGTTTTGCACCGCATCAAATATTTGTATGTGGAGGGCATCCGTTAGTTATTTGCTGCCAGAGAAGAAATTTTGATCAGTCTTTCACAAGCGATATGAATCAATAAATTACGATAAACACCAGGAACTATGATATGTAGAGTGCTGTCAAACAGTTTCCTCAAGGTAGAATATTTAGGGCAGAAAAAGAAGAAGTGGGCAATGTCTTTCGTTGGAAAAGAACAGGAGCAGGAAGGACTGGGAATTATATTTACTTCAGAGGGATCAAAATTTAGCCTAGAGAAACCCAGCCGAAGCTGGGTGTGACAGATATTTGAAACGTGATGACCATGCGAAATAAAGGCAGGGACATGGTTTAACGGCCAGCAGAGCTGCTTGGATTTGAAAATTTGGAGAGAAATTGAGTCTCTAAAAATCAGACGGGAGATTATTCCCAAGTTTGATTGTGTCTGGGAGGAAAGAATTGTTAAAGCGTTCTGTCTTGCATTGGATATTAGGTATCAATGCGGAATGGCGTCTGTCTTCACCAATGTCACGGGGCGGAAAGAGTTGGGAAGATAGTAGGGTGTAAGATTAAGGGTCAGTTTGCAGAATATGATCAATTTAAAGCATTTCCGTCTGCATGTCAAGTCCCCAATTCTGGAACAATGCCGTATACAATACATTGTACTGGCCTCATAAAGTAAACCATCTCTCTCTCTCTCTCTCTCTCTCTCTCTCTCTCTCTCTCTCTCTCTCTCTCTCTCTCTCTCTCTCACTCTCTCTCTCTCTCTCTCTCTCCTCTCTCTCTCTCTCTCTCTCTCTCTCTCTTCTCATCTCTCTCTCTCTCTCTCTCTCTCTCTCTCTCTCTCTCTCTCTCTCTCTCTCTCTCTCTCTCTGTGTGTGTCATAATGGGAATGTAGCCAGGGTGGATATGAACCTTTCCCATTTTCAGCCAGGCTATAAGTGTGGCATGTTGCCAGTTCAAGACCCAGTCATTCCGCGATCAATACATATCATCAAGCGTCACCAATGATTTTTTTTAATACAAATGAGTGTGGATTGAAAAATGGATGGATCGATAGACTGACGGACTGAAAGATGGACATTGACAAACAAAAATTAACAACAAACTGCTCACATGATGGGCTGATGTGCCGGTATTATAAACCCGAGTTATTAAAGCATCTCCTTAAAACCGCGTTATAATAATAATAATAATTTTATTAGGAAACTACCCCTTTACATCGGGGGCACCGAAGGTTCGGGGTTTACCTCCGGTGCGTCCACAGTTAAAATTTAACATGATACCGATATATACAAACAGATTTAAAATGTATTCACAAGTCTCAATCACACACTAAAATTACTGTTTTGGGTCGGATCTGGCTGGTCTGCACAAGCCTCGCTCCTAAGGTTCCACGCATTAACTAACAACTCTTTGCATATTTTATCAAACACAGCTCCAACTTCATTACTCTACATCTATCCATGTTTACCTAAAAAAAGACATAGCTTGCCCAAAACAGAGGATCCACAAAACTAAACCATACCTCTTCATGTCCCAAGAGTCTTAATTCACTTTCTAATTTTGTGTAACTTGCTTTTCTTATCTCATTCAGGGTCGGACAAAGAAACTGGAAATGGTTAAAACTTCCTTATCACTCCGACATTAATCACAAACTGCATCAGAAATTTCCCATCTTCCAAATTTTGTTAATTCCTAAGCAACCTGTACGTGCTTTAAAATTTAGATGCGTTGAATAAAAATACTTCACATAAAACAAGGAATTTTCACCAAAAGTAGATCTTTTTAAATATCTGTACCAATAAAGGGACGTGCTGGTGTCAATGTCTTGCCAAAATGATATCTTATAACTTTCAATATTCATTTTTCAAAAAGCCAAAACTCATTTTCACCAGTAAAGGCCCGATCCAAGCCTACATGTACGTTTTCAACATATTATGCACTTCTGAATAATAAGGCCAATAAGATGTCCTCCCTTTGAGGTACTCGCATTTAGTTTAAAAACACTTGCTTGCATAGCCTGGTTTCTGGTATGTCATACTTCATTCTATGAAAATATCTAATGCGTTGGCGATTCAATATTAGGTCGATAGGCAGCCAACCTAGTTCAGCTAAAGTTGCCGAAATTGCAGGACATAATTTTAACATTTAGAATTTTTCTGGAAAATGAATATTGTAATGACCTTAGTGTCGAAAGACCTTCTTTAGTATTGTTAAACCATATTGCACACCCATGAGAAATGGAAGGTGAGATGACACTTTTCCATAGTGTGTCTCGCTGAGTTATAGAGAATATTGCGCCGGGTGGTAGTTCCAGACAACGTTTGTGGCAGGTGTTGTAAGCATTATTTGGTTTTCGTGAAGTTTGCCAAACGAGAACCAAAAAATCCAATAAGCGCCACAAACGTTGATACCAACTGTCATTTGATGCTAGACATAGATTTTTACATACATTTTGACAAGATTTGACAAAGACTCGCTAATTCAAGCGAATCTTCATATTGCGCTTTTGCCATTTGTTTGCTGTTCAACTGAATGATCAATAAAGAAACATTTGCAACAACGTGAAAGGTTTTCCACACTAGTTGTGAATATAAACGTTAATTATGGTCTGATACAAGGCCAGGTATATGAGAAAATACATGCCGTCGTTGCTAGAAAATGACGAGGCGGCACAGGCTTTGCCACACATGTAAAGTGATCTGCACTGCTGTGTTTCGGCTGAGCGACTGAATCGTTAGTTGGTTAGTTTGTATGTTCGCTTACAAATTGGTTGGTGAATTCGTTCGCACGGCGGTTTGTTTCTTTCGTTTACATGATTGGCTCCTCAGTTTGAACATGAAAGACGAGAAACAGTTGAAATATCAAAACTGATATATACGTTTCTTTGAAGATTAAATTGAAGAGTGGTTTGACATAAGCTCAAAAGGTTTTCCTGCACATTGATCTGCAACGTCATTAAGGTTTTGCAGGCTCTGTATATCAACAATCTTTTGCAACTTTGTTCGTGTGCCACAAATATATAGCTGCGTAATTGGGTGGATGGGTAGGTGAGACGCATGCGTGCTTGGGTACATGATTCTAAACCACATACGTCACAATTTTGTAGAAGCTCAATGCAAGGATGAGATTAGCGCATTTTGAAAACAAGGAAATCATCCCCACCTTTCTCTATTCATCCCGAATCTCTTCAGGTTTAAGATATTCATACAAAATCTATTGAAATATTTTCGAGTTAAGGATGAATTCCTTCCAGGTGCCGAAAATTCCCGCCCTGTAAATATGTCATATCCGTAAATCACTTTTATTATAAAATATTTTTCTGTACACATGAACGGCAATGGAGCGACAAAATGCCTGGCACCATGTGCCCAAAAATTGCTGTCCAAGTCTCATCAGTTTCCAACCCTTGACAGGTAAGGGTGTATACCATAGAAAATTAATGGCTGAGGTCCAACCCCAACCCCACCCCCCCCCACCCCCCGTGTCTGGGTCATTGATTTACCAATAGTCCCAAACGCCACGGGGCAGCGAGACCATTAATTTTCTTGTTATGCACGCCCGACAGGTACCGACCTATTGTCATTCTAACAATAACATGGCATACAGAAAAGGTATGCCGTATCTCAAACACAACCTTCTCTATTCAAACAAAATACAAAAAACAACTGTTTTGGTAGATAATTCACACGACGTAATTATAACTAGGTATACACCGATAAGCCAAACACCTATCTCAGCATCGCTGCTCGCAGGCAGATTTGGGTCAGAGGTCACTCAAAGATGGAAGTGATCCTTCCCCATTCAACCAGCCAAGTTGGCCCAGTAACTACAATCAAACTCCTCGTTTTTTAAAATAGTCCAGGACAAGTTTCATTTTAAAAAATAGCAAGTAAAATACACCGGGACGAGTTTCAATTTAAAAGGTAAAAAATAAAATTAAAAACAAAATCAGACAGTGAAGCTTCACAGGCCCATTAATAATAACCATGGACCTAATAGGTCCATGTAATAACAAACACAAGTACAAAATATGTAAAGCAAACCATGGACCTATTATCCGATAATAGGTCCATCAGCAAACAAAGACCCAGAAAAACTTTCATGCATATACTTTTCTGTTTGAGCGCTGTACATTTCTATGTTAAGTGGGAGAAAGATGTATCCAAGAGTCTGTGACCTAGCTAGAAGATTGGCCTAACTGATCATGCCCACCTAAAATACTATCTTGGCTACTAGCCATATGATACTTCATTGCGTAATCACAAGGCTTTTACAACCTAACACGATGGATATTTAAGAAATTGCAAAGGCATATAATGATTGGTGCTGAAGGTTGCTGGTTCGAGACCCGGCTGTTCCCTGGTCACAAAGCATAATCATGCTCAAAGTCATTACTATGGTGAACTCACCACCGCTTATACAGGCCTGTGCTGTTTTACGTTTCAACAGTGCCAAAGGACCCAACGCTGGTATCCTTTTTTTTCCTGTTGTCTTTCTTTTTCTTATCTACTTCGTTAACGCTTGGAACTGTGAACCTAGGTAAGACTATGAATGACGCGGCTACAACTTAAGATAATCTATACACAAAGGCACGAAATGTCCAGGCGGCACGGTACATGGGACGACTAAAAAGTCACCGATGAAAAATTCATTACGTTAAGTAGCCTACTATTAATTTGAATTAGCTTCTTGTGCAATAGACGTTTTCTAAACCCTAAAGGGAGTGCTTACGGGTGATGCATTATTTTATATGTTTGCATAACAATAATCCCGCAGGAGCTTCAATTATCAAAATAGTAAAATTTATTCAAATAAAAGCCGTCAAGGGTTGCCATCAACAAGTCTGTCGACATTTACGCAGTTTTCTTTTAAAACACATGTCAATTTTACAAACCAGAAATCGCAAAAAAAAACTGTATTTGTATCTGATTGAAATATTTTAGAAGATTTGATACTAATATCTTAATTGCTGAACATAAATTTTATCTGTTAAATTATTACCATCAAAACATGTCAATGCAAAGAGTGTAGCCCCATGTGCAGTTTTAGGAGCTACGTTTATGATTAATGTATTTAACATATTACAAACCGTCATGTAGCGACATCAGAGGCCGAAAGCAGCTATTATATCTGGATTCCAGTCATGAACACAATGGAGTGCCTTTCATGGAAATTTGAAACGAAACTTTCAGTTTGCACTGGCTCAATTATAGTCAAGTACATAGATATGGTAACATTTATTTTACCAATACAAAACTGATTTAAAAGAATGGTACACTCGACTCCGTGCCTGGACTATTAGGTATTATCGACAACTCAAAGTAGGAAAAAGCACCGAAAAATTCCACATTGTCAAACATATACTCCAGAGCTAATGTTCCCCATTTCCTAGCCAGAACAGATACACTGAATACGTCCTCCTTCCCATCAGCTACAAGACTTCGGAATCAGTTACCTGCAAAGGTCTGCAATGTTGAAAAACTTAATCAAACTTCAAAAAGGAAATCTAAATTCAGGTTCAACGGCTCATAAAATACCATGATGAATATTTTGGTAATAGATACCTTGCAGTATTACATACAAGGCTCCAATTAGTTTTACAGTGGACCAAATGTTCATCAGCTCAGAATTGGTGTGAAAGATTCTCCATAGTGCATCTGCTCTACGAAAAGTCAAATTACGTGGTATTTTTTCTTTGTACTATTTATGCTGCTCATCGAAATACCCTACATTCATCACTTTTACACCTAGCTCCGTTTATCATTGAAACGTTTCTGTATGGTTCACCGACCTGTGGCTATGCACAAAACATATATAGTTTTGAAGCAGCTAATAAATGTACGGAAAATTCTTCTCGTGCAACACAAATCCAAACTCCAAAATATTAAATGGAATGCCACTTATGTTCAGCAGTACACCTTACGTTCATTCATCTATAGCTTAATTGCAACAGCCCCCTTCATCTGTAAACGTCCTTGTCTTTGTCTTTCTCTGCCTTTTGTCACATGATATTCTGCCAGGCCTGTTTTTTAGAGTATGAACAAGAGGACTTCAAAGAGGTTTTGTCTTCTGTCCAGTTTTTTGTGAGTTTTTCATTTATACTGAAGAAAATGTTTTTAAACCGAAATTATAAAAAATACGAAGACTAGTCACATAAAGCATGGACTAATATACAGACGAAATGTCCGAGGGCACGATTGTGAACGTGCTGTCAGAATATTTTGCAAATTGTAAAGAATACATATAACGGGTTCTAGATGGGTATATGGCGACTTGCGATCTTGGAGGGTTTTAGAGGCAACCTGATGATCTACGACATATATTAAGTCGACTGATGACCTACTTGATAAATTTCAGGGACTTAATTTTTTGTAATTTTGTGACCTCGACACCACAAAAAGTGACCCGATGACCTTACGGGGTACCTATCTAGAGCCCCAAATAACAAATCAAGCTGAGACAAGCCAAGGAAAAATAACACTCGGAATTCAAAATGAACGGTACAATAAATTGTTTTTGTGATTCCTGACACGTTAGCGTTAGCGTGACAAAATGAATTTCAGTCAATGTACTGAACACGAGAGTCCGGCTATGGAACGTTGTTAAAATGTCGTCTAATCAATTTTGTCTTCTGTTTTCCAGCATTAGAGCTGATTTGACGATAACCGGAAAAAATGACGTGAAATCAAGCACACGATTGTATTTGCGCGGGTAAATTCCCTTAAAAAAGGAGAAAGGTTAAGATTTCATTACATCGAGTCAAAAACACCTGATGCACAATAAGATCTCATAAGAAAACAGGTAAGTGTATGACCAAACCAATAATTTATTGACACTACGCAAGCTGGTGTTATTGCATCATACCTACCGTGTGCATACAGGGATTTTATTAGTGAACCACGAATACGCATTTCTCAGACACCGCAGGGTCTACATTTATTTGTAACTGAGAGTTCGATAACTGCATGAGCAGTTCCAAATCAAGTGGCACGTTTTCTGGTTGTAATGTGGGCCACAGGGAATGGAGTCAAGTGGTGGCTTCCTCATCTACTCAGTCACTGCAGCATCACTGATATTCTTGAAAGATCTATAAGGAGGATTTAGCGGGGTTGAGGTTCAGCCGCATATTCGACTCTCGACGGGACCACACGGATAAACACAATAACTTGTACAGATAAATGTACGAGCAATCGATCACTGGTCATCAAAGACTGTTTCATTAATCTAAAGATGCCGACAGGTGATAGTTTTTCATTTCCCTGTGGTACTTTCTTTTCGTATTGTTTTCCCTTTCTCCTTCCCAAACATGACAATTTTCAGCAGCGTTTGTCCGTCCTCATTGCCACGATTTACCGATCTCGGTGTACGTCCACTTGAAATGAGTCAGAACAACGTTCCTGCATTTACACTCTATATTAATGTTGTCCACAATCTTGGCCAACTTAACGTTCCTTGTTTCACACATGGATACAGCCATTCTATCTAGTACAGTTTGTCTATTCTTTGCTTAACTTTACCATAATTATATAAGATAGAGTGTTTGACAAAACTAGCTCTGAATCTGTACTATTATCTGTAATACTTTGTTACAAGTGATGCAAAGCTAAGCACAGTACCGGGATAAATGTTGGTCTACATGACTTATTTCTTTAACTGTATCTCAAAAATACCTTCAAATGCATGTTACCCTACGACAAGTAAAATTCTGTACAAAAATTGATTTTGGGTAGCGATTTCGCTATCAATCAAATACCATGTCACATTTATGTCTCCTCACGCTGGTTTGCCAAATAAGAAGAGCACATTCCCACATGCTGGGCTGCAAAATCGATGAGGTTGAATTACACCGCGCTATATCTGGACGTCAAGGTACATGGGATAATAATGTTATAAATGTTGACCAATGTGAATTCATGCCTGTTGCTTTTGACACGGAACAGCAAATAGCTATATCCATCTCCGTGTCTGTGACTGTGCAGTCACGCACGGATATGCTGTTATCCACGTGTTACATGCATATTGTTTAAACAACAAATCAGGCGAGAGATTTTGTGGTCAATGCCTGCAAAATTGTCAGCCTACGGAGATGTTGTTACCACAAATCATACGACAGAATTTGCTGTCATTTGTCCACAGAAGTATCTTCAGTTTCGGTGTGCCAGTAAGCAGAGAGCTATCTTTTGATTATAATTATTTCAATTTAAGGACCTTTTTATCATAAATAGTTGATTTGATCAGGTAACCGAAATTTATTATCAGGCGCAGAGGGTGAGCCTATACTTGGCTTCGACGAAATATGAATTATTTGTATGTATACAATTTATCCTCCGGATAACTAGTTATTTAGTTTCTCTACAAACCGTCGTTACTTAGCATCGATTTATATATTTGAGTGTGATGTTCTCAGTATAAACTTATAAAATGTTATTGTACATGTAATGACTTACATAATTACCAATAACAATATGGAACACTCCTGCGTTGCAGGTCTTCAGTACAATGGGGTGACCCTAGGCACATTTTATCTTCAATGTCAAGAGACAAGGTTGAGAGGGTTTTTTATGCATTCCGTTGGAACAAGCTCTCGTACACATGCTGGGCACACTCTTTTGCCTGAAAGTTGGATAAATTTTGGGTTTAACATAATAGAGGAAAAATTAGGTATCAGAGTACCGTGTTACCGATTGCAGGTAACTGGTGGTAGTGAATCCACCTTTTGGTCATATGTTTTGGCACTCTGAACAAAATATATAACGTTAACAAAATTCCTGTTAGTGTGTCAACTGATCTTGAAAAGCTAGTAATATTACACAGGAATCAACAAACAAACGTTTACATTGGGTTTCACAAGGGTTGAACTTTTGGTCTGGTGTTGTTCTTACTTTGTTTTACTGGAATTTTTCAATGTTTCAATAATGCTTCTTGTGATATGTATGCTGATGAATTCAATTTTTACACTGCGGGCAAGACTGATAGGCACAAACATTCTTTAAGTTGTTGTGAATGAGGCAGCATTTTCGTTTTAGCACCATAGATTTTCAGTTAACGCAGGAAAGTCAGATACAATGCTTATTAAAGGGAAAAGTTCACGGTAATATAGAAGTTCTATTATGCTCAAGGTATAAAACCTGAAGACTGGAGTAAATATTTAGGATTGCACATCGATGAATAATAATTGAACATCTTTATACTGGATAGCCTGTTCAGCCTATGGCTGTTCTTCCACAGGGTCCAGTAGGCAAGATCTTAGCCCAACTATCCCAGACTAAATGTAGGAGGAAACCGGAGATCCCGGAGAAAACCTACGGTTTCTCCGGGATCTGTTTTGCATACCCGCATGTTGGGAAGATGCACAGAGAGTCACGTTAACGCCTGTTGCGTCAAGATACTTGTGTGAATTTTCACCAAACTAAACTGTTTGACTATGTATCGACTACACCAACACTGTTTGAGGCACGTGTGTTGAGAAATAACACAGAGACTGCAAATGCTACAGGCAGGATCGTAATGAAGAATAATGATTAGGTCAACTTTACAGGTTGAGCTATCATTCAACATTTCAAGTGGTAGACTGTTGCAGGGACGATGTAATTTTACATGTAACCCTAATGTTTAAATGTACGAGAGGTCCAGCATCGAACTACCCATGCGATCAGGTCAATAAAGCCACTGGAATTAATCGATACGACGAAGTAGATTTTCAACGCATACGAATATCCATGTTCCTTTTGCGAGAGAAAAGTAACTTTCTGGATGATGATCCTTCCCTCTAAAATAGCGCTAGCCGTCCCGATCTTTTAAAGGAATGCGGCAATATATATATATATATATATATATATATATATATATATATATATATATATATATATATATATATATATATATATATATATATATATATGTATATATATATATATATATATATGTATATATATATATATATAGAGAGAGAGAGAGAGAGAGAGAGAGAGAGAGAGAGAGAGAGTTTTAAACGTATGTACTAGTCTTACCTTTTTAAACATGTTAAATTATTTATATTGCCACTGTGATTGTAACCAGGCTTTCAGTTTCAAGTTCATTTCTCTGCTTTTACCAATCTCGCATTCTATTAGTGTCATTCGATGACCACGCTTCTTTATAACATCCGAATAAATTATTGTTATTAACATCGCCGTCGTGTTTTGTATATATATCACCGTCTATTTTCACAGATGTATTAGACACACATCCCACCCCATCCACCACCACCACCACCACCACCACCCCAACCCCTACCCCCTCTGCTAGACGAGTATGACTAAACGGGTCATCTTGTATTTATCTCTATAGTCAGATCATTTCAAAAAAAAAGGGGGGGGCTCTGCAAATAGTTACTAAAAAAATCAGTAGACGCCTATCGTAATCAAAAAGAAGTTACTACACGTTGCACATTTCTTGAAAATTACCTATAGTTTTATTTCGATATGTACAATATCACTTTATTAGAGAATCATCAATTTCATCATAATTAGTTATTATAGTTTCGTTGCTGTTTCTCATCAGAGAGTCCAAATTGTAAAACAATTTTAAAATGTCCTGGACTGTTGATATAAAAATGTAACTTTTGCAGAGTAAACTGAATATAAAGTTATGACGATTAAGAATAACTAAGACACTACCAAATGTTGGGCCTTCGTATTATCTGTAATTTCATTATGATGTGTCCTAAATCAAGTTTTGCCTGAAGAAGAATCAATTTAATGATAAAGGAGTTACGTAGCTTCATTGTTGTCTCTCAAAAAACACACTATAGAATTAGAAAACCTTTTTAATATGAGGTGGACTGTTTATACAGAACACAACATTTACAGTGCAAACTGAATAAAAATGTATAATTTGAAATTTATGCCCATTAAGCGCAATTAAGAAGCAATTTAGATTGATCATTAAAATATGTCCAAATGATTGCTTTTAAATATGAACAAAACATACACGTAAAGAGACTATATATCAGAGGCTGGTAGAGCGGGAAGGATAAAAACAATTGCTGCAATCCAAAATACCTTGTTACACAAGCAGAATCGCGCAAGATGAATGAAATCTATTTCACAAAAGTATCAAAATATGTACGTGTCATAAACATAGCAAATTAAATGTATCGCGCTACGTTCCATCAAGTGAAAGTTTTGCGTTTGATCATGACCTTCTATGCCGATGACGAAACTGCTGTCATGATTGTTCATATGGCAACTTGTGTCAGACTTATCATTCGAAAATTACAATGTCAGGGCTATTGTCTATATTTATATCTATTTATATTGCTCTGCACGACAATTTGACATTAATGGCAAAACTATGAATTGATCTGTATCAAACAATTTATATTTTTACTTGGCGTGGAGTCTTCTAGTGCAAGCAAGGTCTTCTATGAAATTATAATTCCTTGGGAAAGCTGGTGCACACCAAACCGCTATTTATTTAATTAACTTATGACATTTTAAATTTGGCACCGAATTTTTCTTCCTGAAGTAGCTTTCTACGTATATGTTTATCAAATTGTCGATTGTCAATGCGATGCAAAACAATAGACACATCAAAGGTAGCTTTATGGCCAAGATTATTATCATTCTGGATTTTAAAAGCTTTAAATGAATACTTTGGATGATTGTTCATTCCTTGAATAAACAATGAAGGCTATTTGGATGAAAAACAGCAAAACGATAAGAGTGGATTTGAAATTAGTTGGCTTAGTATTAATACAGTCGTAATAAGAGTACTATAATCAATCAAGGAGATCAAGCCTATCATGACGGGAACGGGCAGCCTGGCTCCCGTGGTGATAATGAGGTGAAGCCCGGGCAACTTAACTATCAACAAGAATTGCCACAGGACTTCCATGTATTTGGGGATATTTATCATTTTCTGTTTGTCTGAAGTTTTGTTTAAACGAGAACAATCGATATACTTTACGGCCGGAGCGTTACAACCGACTGCCTGTATTGATTGTCATGCCACGTGGATTAAATGTGACGCCACAGCCATAATACATGTAACCAGTGTATTGAATGGTACGGAAAAGGAACTCAATGTTCAGCGCGATTTTGATAAGAAAATTTACATTGAGGTATATCTGCATCCGGCATCATTGACAAATCAATATGTCTACTGTTTTCATTTTCTAGATGCCAATTCATCATTTGATTCTATCCTGCATGTAACTTGCCCGGTTTCTTTTATGCACTTTATCCATCGTTTTGCTCAATGTGAAAAGTTCAACAGAAGAGATTACAGTTAAAAATTGTATTCGCAACTCAATATATGAACGCACTGTGAGTTGAGCTTTGTATTTCCTTTGGCTTGGTGGACGAAGCATTAAATACATTGGGTGGGCACCTGTGAAGCTGATATTATAAAATCGATAAACACAGCGTAGTTTAATAGCCACCTAGATTTACCATGAATATTTTGTCTTTTGTAAACAGCATCTTCCAAGTTCACATACCGGAGCATCCTAAAATCGAACTCATCAAACTTTGAAAGAAATCGCTGACATGCTTTGTTAAATGTGAAACACTATGTTTTGTCTTTATTTTGTGTCACAAAATACTATCAAAATCCTGAAAATTAAAAGTACTCGGCAGAAAATCCTTTCCCTACTCTTCTTCTAAAACACAAATTTGTGCCTAAGTAGCCCCCCCCCCCCGCCCGCATCTTATTTGTTACGGAAATAGTCACGCAAAAAAAACACATCAAAAGCGATTCAACATAAGCCAAGCAGAGCACATAATCTATTGATAGAGATAAGTTCATTTCATGATTACTGGAGTTGAAATATTCAACATGCATCAAAAATCTATGTGAACTTCGAAGTAATTAAGTTGCCAATTACTGGGAATACGCCATTGTAATCCCGAATGAAGTGCCTTCAACAGCATGGGCACGGAACCTTTTATTCTTGCCCTTTCGCCGTCGTCTGTGAATATGTTAGTTAATCATATAACCACAGGGACTTTATAATGTGAATCAAGTTAAATATTCAAAAGTCTAAATATTCCCGTATGTCATAGTTTCTCATCGACCGTGTATCATTCCCCATCAGGTCCCCTGGAGGTCGTCGGGTTCGGGCTGCTGAGCTGCTCTGTGTTGAGTGGCACGTCTGCGACTGGGGGCATCTGACAGGTGTTTTCATTAGGTTTTAGTTACTTTTTTTCTGTAGACATTCGGTTTACGACTTCAGTGAACTGCATGTTTAATTCAGTTGGTGCATTTGATTTGATCTTCATGTCTTATTTCAGTGTAACATGATTTTGTACAATTTGTTTCATTTATGTGGGTTTTTAAGTTCACCTTGACACATGGTGTTATTTAGAAATAGTTTATTTCCTCACTTGCGAATGGTTTTATTATCATCATCATCATCATCATCATCATCATCATCATCATCATCATCCTTATCACTATTCTTTGGGTCACGTGACCCTAGACTCCCCCTTTTTTCCCCCTTGGAACCTAAAAGTTAAGTAATGGAGAGATGCAGATGTGTACTTATGAATGGACCCCACTCCATATGTTCGCATTAATTCAACACCAATCCATGCCTGTTATAGTTTTGCTGCAGTTTTAGTCGGATTATGTTTTTCTTTGATTTGCTTATGGGTAAAACTATACATAAAGCACGTGATGAAAATGAAATGAACTCATAATGAAGTATGTATCGCCCTAGGTACCATGCAAAATGACCTCCCGATGATCGGGACCATTTTGCACACTATCTGGACCTGCACATTTTTTTTTTTTTTTTTTTTTTTTTTTAATCATTTTCATCCCATAAGGACAGGGGCATACTAACATGAAAACAATATTATTTTTTTACGGCAGGGAACATCCTGAAGACAAGCCCGTACGGTCCGTTTACTATATAAATAATTTAAACTAAACAACACGTGACAGATCACTTTGTGGTGTACAATTTTTCAGCTTTTTTCAATAAATCACTGGTTTTGTAAGTAACTTCTTATCAATTGGAGCAAAAAAAAAAAAAAAAAAAACATACCTGCACAATAACAGAGATACCAAATGCCCTTGATGTCGCATTCTGGCTGAAAGATATGTGACAACTCCTTAGATATTTGTTAAGTAAATGGACACGAAGACCAGAATTTTAACAGGGTACCGGGCTGGCCATGAGGCCATTCAACAGACCAAGCGACAGTAGGTTCCAGCTCCTGCATTTCCAATTTTGTTTCCTTCGAAATGTGATGAACATTGTCTTCACTAAGTGCCACACAATCTGGATAGTAGAAAGGATATTACCTCTCCCAGGAGAGTTGAAAAAGAAGACGAGTGAATGGTGACGGGCAAACTTAGACATCAGTGACATAATGGGCACGCTTTGCTTCTTGTTGGATCCTTCACTATAACTGGAGGCGTATTTAAGTTGTACTCTACTTTCAGACACGTGCAATACATTATTTGGCTGATCACAGTGATTTCAATATATTTGATATGCTGAACCACTAGATTTGATACCACTTTTAATTAGTGTTGAAAGCTATATAATTTGAACAGAAGCTATTGCAATAAATCCATAGCTTGGAGTGTTCTCTCGTGTCACTGCACGAAGATAGAGACTAGTATGGGCGAATGTAAGGTATTTCAATGGAACTACGGAGATGTTAAGCAAGATGTAATTTAGGAGAGTATGGACTTTGAAATTCACAAAAATGCCATTTTGTACTATTCCTGTTAAGTCTGAATTCCTAGTGTGTACATCACTTCGTTCTGCGTTTCATTGTTGCCTACATCTGTATGTACCTGCACAGACTTTCTGTTTCTTCAGGAAGTTTTTTCTTCCCGTTTCCTTGCTTCCCATCTACTTTCCGTTTTGTATTTTTTTTTCGCGTAAGTTTTGTCCTCCTCCCTTTCTTTACTCTCTCTCTCGCCCTACCTTCTTTCTGGCCAAATAATGTCCAGTATTTTCTTCACCTTTATACTCATCATCTCAAAATTTGTGGTGCTTATAATCCGATGCATCCCATACACGCTGCTTTCCTATTTGGAGAAAAAAAACGTGAAAATTGACAAATTCGGACCCTTGGGAATTTGAATCTACAATATCGCTAAACCAATATGCATACAGAGCTGGCATTGCAGATTTCACAAAATAAATACTGAGTAAAATTTGTAGCATTTGAAACCACACTACGCAGAATAATTTTTAAATAATAGCTCTAATATCTTTAAAACAATGACACACAACGATGTGTTGTTATGGCACTAACACATGACTACATCCATTGAAATAATTCTTTTATTAATAATGGGGATTTGGTCGTGTGGATATGTGTTTCCCATTTCTGCTAGGCGACTTGTGCCAGAGGTTGCAAGTTCGAGTCTCGCTCGTTCCGAACATAACATCTATTTACCACATTTCCTTAATACCGGTGGATTTAAGTGCCCGATTCTGAAAATAAATGCCCACTCAGTACATATACTGCATGACCGTGTTGATATGGCATTCACACACATAACTACCTCCATTAAATCATTCTTTCATTAAGAATGGGGATTTGGTCGAGTGAATATGTGCGTTTCCCATTTCAGCCAGGCGACTGGTACTAAAGTTTGCAAATTGGGGTCTCGCTCGTTCCGAACATAAACTATTATTTCTGTGCAAGTGTTCTTAGCCATTCCGCGTCCAAAACCATGATAAAAAGTCGTTGCATTTTAATTTAGGTGAATAGGAGCGTTTAAATAATAAATACTTGAAAACTTCAAAAGTATATGAGATAAAGATATCATTCCAGTCTTCACATGTACTTGCACTTTGGAGGCAATCGGCAAACTTGCTACAAAGTAAATCGTTTCTAATACCACATTGTGTTTTTGTTGTAAAGCTTCCTGGTTCAACAAGCCTACATGTTCATGCGTTGGGAAACGTGGGACATTGTAACCGCTCGTGTTCCAGTAGCATTCGACATAATTGATCGCCAGGGAGCAGGACATGTTTGAAAATGCTCTAATGCCTGCCAGTGATTAAGGCACGAACACAGAGAAACTGTTGATAGGATAAGTTGCTACGTTGGATTGCCGTCTAGAATTGCCGTAACTAAAACTGGGCAAGGAAATGTCTTGGCAAATTGACTTCTAAGTTTTAGTCTCTCTCTTGAGCCCATTTAGATAACAGGTTACCGGTATATATGATCAGGTACAAATCATGGAGGGGGGGGGGGGGAGCTCAAATGCTGATCAGGTACAAATCATGGGAGGGAGCTCAAAAGATACACTACCTACTCGAAATTTCAATTAAAAAAAACAAAACAAACATTTAAACCCTTCGATGGAATTAACCCCCCTATCTTTGTCAAAATTTCTTAGATATAATATTTATGTGTTGTAAAACGTAGCTGATCAAAAAATAAATGAAAAAAAATATTTTTCAATACTGAAAGACGTTTACACAAGTTATCAAGTAGTCAAAAAAGAAAAAGAAAAGAAACGAAAAAAGAAAATTCCAATATCACATCTGGTATTTGTCTGAGTAAACAGACAGAACCTTTTCAAACCGGACCAGGTGGTGATGGTGATTCAGAGTGAATCCAATACACGCTGTGGCCTACAAATGTCGCCACGAGTTGGTTTGAATTATTTGGGTTATATCCAAAGGCAATACAACACAACTGTTTATATGTCACAAAGCACATGGGCCTGAAATTTATTGTTCAACAGTTTACAGAACGTACAAAGGGTGGCCGGGTTTGCATTCGTATTTGATTATGGCAGATAAATTCTTCGCAGGTTTTCA
This sequence comes from Hermodice carunculata, assembly GCA_964020975.1. NCBI lineage: Eukaryota > Metazoa > Annelida > Polychaeta > Eunicida > Amphinomidae > Hermodice > Hermodice carunculata. The sequence continues at coordinate 65,371,358 of OZ026617.1, forward strand.
AATTCAAGGCCCTAAATCTACCAAGCAAGACGACAAAGATAGTGAGACCAGATTCATCTTGTCGTGCAAGTAACCGAGCTATATAATAAAGCGACATAGAGCGTTGTGTTAAAATATACCTGAAGCAAACACCACCGTGTGACAATGTAACACAGTGCTTTTTTATAATCATTGTATCAAATGACAAAAAATGGCCATTTTTATGGAATTTAACGTCGTAAATTTGGGATTTTGTGGTCAGATTGGCGAGACCAGTCCTCTGCATGTGCCATAAGGACCGTCATCTCTTTGTGCAAATATGCACAGAACTGCCTATCTCTTAACTGACATCATAAACCCAAATTCGCCACATTTAAGAGTGATATGGTCCTAAATGAAATAATTACCTTCGAAGAAAGCTTAGATATTAACTAAAAATATATTTTTACGAGTTCGGGGTTATCTTCCTTAGAGCGCTTAAAGTAAGGAGAGCAACCACCAATATCCAAAAACACGAAAGCATTAAGAAGACAAAATCAGTACCAAAAAATGTAAAATGTAACAAAAATTTAATTAAGTTTTAAACTGTCCCAAAAACAAGGCAAAATACTTTAACCAACTGCATTGAAGCAGCACTTAAGTAATGTATCATAGCTTTTGGTCTGTCTTGGTTATCACCAAAAATAACAGCAGGGCGGATGCATATGAAGTACAACTGTGTGGTACGGCATGATCGCCAAAGGGTATTAAAAGTGCCCCTGACCCAGTCTCAGGTCAGATTATGGTCTATAAGGTTGCGCTTTGTGTGGGCACAAGGCATTAGCAATAAATAGTTCCCGTACATGCAATCTTGAAAATGAACCAAATGTAACCCCAAATGTTATATGTATAGCAAACCCCCTTCGTGGCACTTTTGTGTCTTTACCACTTTCATCTCACAAATTTTACACTTCAATTTGTTAATAATGTTCGTTTTTTTGGCTGATTTATATACTTTTATGTGCATTAACGTAATAATGAGCAATTGGCGCGACAGGTGGTTAGTGGGTATCCCGTGTATAATGTTGCAATGGTAGCCTGTTTCCTTAACATTTTAACCAAAAGTGTACAATCAACTGAAACAAATTGCATAAACACAGCTGCTCCTCGTGGGTATCGGGCGCTCACGGTTCACCTCTCCAGTGTAATCTCTTGTACCCAATTTTGCTTTTAGAATTCTATGGCTCTAATGCTGCCGCTTGCTGTTCTTCCCATTACGCTTATCAGCTTTTTCCATGTTGTCCATCCTTCAGCATCAAATGTCACCTAAAGTGGCGCAGCATTCCACGAAGGTGGGTCCCTAATCACCCTCGCCTCATGAAAACCTTGACGTTCCTTCCTATCATTATCGCAAAGGAATTCCAACATATTACAGTACAGTTGCTACTGCAAGGTAGCTTCTAGGATTTAAAGAAGTTTTTCACGTATAATTTAGTTGTCCCAAGAGGTAACCATGTTGATTCAATTTTCTGCTCTCTGTGTAATGACAGGCCATGGTCAATGCAATGTTACTGAACACGTCCCTGTTGGATTGGTCAAACAAAAAAATATATAAACTAGGAGCGAGTTGATTCTCCCCCAAATATTAATCTTTCAATGTTTCAGAAAATATGCACGCCAGTTTTAGCAGGTGCCAATATTGCCTGACATTTTAAGACAGAATAAAAGATTTTAGTAAAGCGTCCATGCCATAAATGCTCGTATTTTGTTGGAACAAACTGTTGACCAACAGTAGATCATTTTGAATGCTTACGAAACTTCCAGATATTGGCGGACATCAGCCAGAAAGCCCCGCCCTTGTTCCGTCTACTTTAAAATATTCAAATTTCAACAAAATACCGAACCCCCTTATACACTGGGATTTTACGAGCTTTTCAAGCTCAATTCCCAAACATCTTAGATTCACTACAACGTCGATAAAGATATAATAGCGAGCGCCAGCAAGTTCGTATTGCTAGATGTGGCTATGGTTAGAAGATAAGAGTTGTATTTCAAAGATATACCTTTCCTGTGGCATGTCCGATGAAAAGTCACAGTTTGGTGGGCGGCGCCATCTTGAGATTTTTCCACAACCATTGTATTTTACTTTGGAAGATTAATAGTAACATGAACCCTTATTGCTTATCCACTTTTTTTCACTCCTGTATTTTCTATACATACTCATTCCACTAGATCTGCTAGTGAGAGCAGATTTTTTGTTAGTCATGTCAGTGATTCTCATCCTAGATCTTTAAATATTATTGGTACCAAAATCTGGAACTAATGACAAGATCTCGCACCAGTGTCCAGAGGTGCCATTTAACTCATTGCATTAGGTTTCACTGCTATTATTATAATCATCATACATGTTTGAACCAGTGATTACCTATCACTACGAGTCTACTCATATTCTTCATAATTTCATATAATTTTATATGTATTTCTGATTTTATATTCATCTACACATTATTCAATTATTGTTATGAGGCTCCATGTGTCAACAGAATTGTATTCTGAAAAGGGATTGCTAAATAAACTTGTAACTTGAAATGAGCACTTCCGTAAAGTGCAAGGACTTCTGGGTAATAGTTACTGTAAAATAAATTCGCACTGAATACAATTTCGAACAATTTTTCGGGCAGCCTTTAACTCAGTTTCCGATTTTATTGCCTTAGAATATATATCCCGTTAGATTGCATTGTATCGAAAACAACTTGTGGTCAGTTGCCCGAACAGAGCAACACCTTTTGTGGGAAAAAATGGCGTCGACGGACAGATTGATTAAAGTGCCGCATGGTGAGCTGAAGTTGGGATGGGGAACCCGGCATATAGTCGGCCTGCACTTTGATCGATACATGTCAAAATTTAGGGTATGCTGCTCCAATAACTTCTGGGGCAGGTCAACGGTCAAAAAATGGCCTGACAGGACAGGACCAAACCGAAAACTGGGGGAGTGAGGGAAGGAGTAGTAACAGGGTCCTGTGTATCTTTTAATGGTCAAGGAAGATATTGTGATAGAATAGAGTCCATGTAAAGGGCTAATGACATATTTTAACGCACCTGGAAGGTCTGAAAAAACGTTAGGAAAAAAAAAATTCTAACAAATTTGGTGGGAAGTTATAAAGTCCCTAATTGTCGACATAAATTGCTTCGATCTTGTGATAATTTACAAGCCCATGTATGTACATGAACTATGTTCCTGCCATTGAGAGTGCATAGTGACAATTAAAAAACTCTGTCGACTTTCTCGACCAGCGGGGAGGGGGGGTGCGCCATTTTGTATAACGAAATAACGAATTCACCTGGTCGATTATGCACGGTAATTTATTCTGGGTCATGAAGCTGAGTCATACATGCACATCCAGTTGGTTTTGTATGTTTTAAGTTGCTAGCGGCTCAAATTCCAGGCTTGAATGACATTGTATCGGTGTGCAGATTACGACTGCCGTGGGCTGAACTTTAGAGTTCCGAACGCAAAGTGGTTGCCACATTTTGACTGCCGTCAGGTGGCCCACAATAGAATAAAGATTCACGAGACCACCAGGATTAAAGCTAAGCCCTGCTTTATATGGTGCCAGCCGGTTACATATTAACAAATAATTAACAGATCATTATGCCAAAACGCTGCTTAAATTCTAAAGGGTAAGAAGCAGAACATAGCAGGCGGACATATTGTTTGATCTGTCTGTCAGTGACGACAGCAATCATGATTGATTACATATATACATATATATATATATATATATATATATATATATATATATATATATATATATATATATATATATGTATATATATATATGTATATATATATATATATATATAATGTTTATATACTGACGTTTTGACCCCGAATGAGGCAACGCGTATGGCTAACCCAGTGCTTACGTACATGAAGGTCGCCATATACTTTCCCAGTATGATATACTACAATCCGCAAGATACGCTGCTGGAAATCATTATTTCTGGTGCTAAGGTATACCAGTTCGGCTTGAGCCAACTGCACGACCCATGCCCATAGAGCATTTCAGATAGCGTGGCCAGAAACGGCAGCACAGTGATAAATTGTACTCTCCAGTGCAAAGGATAATATCTATCTGACCGAACCTATAAAGATCACCAGAGGTTTAAATCAATTCTCTCACGTTTTGAACAGAATCTTTCTCACTGTTGACAATTGATAGGCCTGTGTAACACATATTGAAGCATTTTTAAGTGTTTGGGCGAGTTTTATGTTTAATTGAGTTTCTAAAAGACCCGTATAAAGCTGGACACAACAACGTGAGTCAGCCACCAATACAACTGTATGAAACCGGAGAACTGACCGACAGCAAATCACAGCAAAAGGTGGACTTGGCAAATGAGGTTGAGCAACCGTAAAATCCATATTCATAGAGTAATGGGTAGATATCTGTACATCTGTCTCTCTATATGGTCTTCAAATGTTTGACCTGAGCCGCCATAACATACATTTATCGTCATCTTCTACATGACTACGCTCCTGCAAATGAAAGGCTTTGTTACGAGACGGCATGTTGAACGGTGTGTGAAAATATTTCACGGAAGTGGTGATTTATACGATACATTCACATTCAATGAAAAGCACTGTTGAACTCATTGTGACTGAAATGTTGTCTTCCAGACAGTAATAATGCAAGCACAATAATTTTTTTTTCAAAAAGGCTCTTTGTCTTTTTTTTCTTTTGAAAAAGCCCTCAAAGCCTTTATTAGGGGGGGGGGGTTCAAATATGCAATTCGTTAACTGCGTGTCATTTGATTTCCCAGTGGTGGTCATGCCTTACATATACTCCGTTCCCCTTCCCACAAAAATCTACCCTTCTTCAACATTAAATTGGATGTGTGTTTAAGGATATGGAAATGTGGGGAATTTGTTCAGTTTATTGTGGCATTCCTTTCATTACCTCTCTTGTGAGGATATGGTGGTACTGAAAAGGACTTTTAAATTGTTTAGAGGCTGCACGCATCAGTAGCGAGTATGACCACAATGATTCTTCAAGCAAGCCTGGACCCTTCCTATGCATGCTGCTGGTGAGCTTGGCTATCTTTGTCGGGTGAAATTGGGTCCACTGGTCTGTGAGCCACTGTGCCACTTGGTACAGGGTGGCCGCAGGCTCATCGTACTCGTCCCTCACTCAATGGTCATGCGTAATCCCATAAATGTGCAATGGGGGCAGGTCAGCAGACCGGGCTGGTCAAGGCAGCATTTGGAAGTTGTGCTACTGGACATACTGCATACTCTTGCAATATGCTTTGTTTTGCTTGAGCAGTAGCTTATGATGTTGCGGGAACCATATTCCACAACTGTTGGCAGGATCCCACTTGGTGTTGGCCTGTAGAGTCCCGTTTACCTGACGAGTACTGCTCTTCCTGTCGTCTTTATTTCCCCCCACCCCGCCAAACATCATGACGCTGCCTCCTCCGTGGCGGTCATGTTTCACCATGCACCCATCCACAAATCTGTCTGAAGGGATAAGTATTTTTCGTATACTCCCATTGTGAAAATCGAGCCAAAATCGTGTATTTGTCCTACCATATTAGACTTCTCACTGATCTCTGGTCCGGTCAGCATGTTCCTGACATCACTGTGAAGTCTTGTGTGCAGAACCGAGAGGGACGTTGATGGGTCAGAGCGGTTGGTTGTATCCCGTGATGGGGCGATGGTGGAAGCCTGGCACTATTGCTAACGAAACCTCTCCGCCGAACGGAACCTGTGCCTCTTTGCGTTCTGCACGAAGTGCCAAAACCCCATCACCCGGGGTTTTGCCTCTTTTTCTGAATGTTGCAATTTTTTTCGAAATGTTCCCCCACGTCTATATAGTGACTGTACTCTAAACTAGTCCTACATTCTTAATGGCTGGTCGGGAATTAAGTGGCCCCAGTGTTGCTCCGATGTTACCCCAGGGACCAGATTTATTAGTATTCATTCCAATTGGGGTAGAGGCAGCAATATTTGCATGTATGGCAAACCAAAGTCGTCATGCCTAGTTGTAGCACCTGGACAGATGTGTTCTGTTTTTAATGTTCCTCCAGCAATAAATCCAACAACTTTGTGGAAACCATACTTTATTCCCGATACTTACTATCGTTTAACGGGGTCATTTACTGCACGTTTAAAAGGTTTTCACAGTGTAACTTTGATATCTGTTGCCAAAAGACGAAGGTTAACACACTTAACTTTGCTGACATGGTCTAACCTCTTCATGATACATGGTGCCTCACAGCAATCAATGTCTACATCGCAAATCTTTTAAGGCATGTGTTGAATGCTTTTCTTGCACAACATGAAAAAAAACGCTATGTTTACTATTATCTACTCATCCGTTAATTTGATAACAATAATATACACTGCCGGCAAATTTGGAACGAAAGAGTTTGCTCAAAAGTTGCGCTCGCATCATGAATGGGCGGATTAAAGGAAGGCCGATAATAGTAAAAGAAGCAACTTATTCCGTACAAATTGGTGATGCCAGGATGAGTATAGATGGCTTCTTGCCCACGAGAATAGTCTAGAACACTGTAAAGGCCGCAGTGGGCACAATGCGGTCACAGTACGCTCTTGCATTTACTTGTCAGAGGGCATGTTAGTTTGTAAGGTACAGGGTGAACGAAAGAATATAAAAATGTCATTATAAATATATATATATATATATATATGTATATATATATATGTATATATATATATATATATATATATATATATATATATATATATATATATATATATATATATATATATATATATACTTTATTGCTCAACGAGGTTTTTCTTCAAGAATATATGTCCAAAAGGACATCAATGTGACCAAGAACCGTCAAAACATCGGGTATGTTCATTATCACAGTCACAGCTCATCATACCAGCCAAAAACTATAGAAACAATAGCATTCATCACTGTGGGTTTTTATATTTGGTGCACTGTAAACAGGTTTAATTTGTACATTTGGGGCAATAGTAGGGCCACAAATGGGTGCCACATTATCCCAGGCCAGCCATAAAGAATCTAGGATTAGTAAGGGTATGGTCTCTATATAGACGTGAGGCAACGTTTGGAAACAGCGGCAAACGCCCGTAAAATATGGTTTCGGCCACCAGATAACCATCGTGCCTGCCATCTGAGTGACAGTCTTGGGCAGATCCAGCTTTCCTCTTGCATCATCTTGTTTGTTGGCAAATTGTCCTACCACCTCTATAGTACGAACCTGGAGCACCCCATTCACCTAGCAACCTCACATTGGCAAAGACCAGACACTAATATGCCAATGATCCTGTCTCTGTTGAATTCAGAGATATGTGAGCGATCCGTACACCGTGACAACATTGATTCACACTAACCATCATGTTGCCAATAGCCCCTTACAAAGACCATAGGCACCCTAATACCAGACACACTTTTTGCACCTTTGTGGTTGCTATCTCATTCCCAGGACATTCTGTGTGTGTGTGTGTGTGTGTGTGTGTGTGTGTGTGTGTGTGTGTGTGTGTGTGTGTGTGTGTGTGTGTGTGATAGACCGTTCAGGCATACAATTAGCTATTCTGCCTATGTTACATAAAAGTCCATGTAATACTCATATTTTCCACAAAAACTAATATTTAGAGCTGCCTATGCAGCCTAAAACAAGGAATACCAGTTGCAAATCGACAGTCCGGAAAATTTGCCTGTCAATCAATGGGGTTGCCTGACCTTTTGACCAGGAGCTTAGACCCGTACTTATTTTATGTCGTAGACTTTATTAATCTCTCTCTCTCTCTCTCTCTCTCTCTCTCTCTCTCTCTCTCTCTCTCTCTCTCTCTCTCTCACTCTCTATCTCTCTTTCTCTCTCTTTCTCTCCTTTAATTTAGAAATACCTTTATTCGGCCATTTCTGACTGTGTATGTTATGCTGTATGTTCTGTTGACTGGGACCTAAAACAAGGAATACCAGTTGCAAATCGACAGTCCGGAAGATTTGCCTCTCAAACAATAAAGATGCTAAGACCGGATGCAAGATGGCTATGACCATCTATTTATTCAGTAAATCTACGCATAATTGATAACATAGAAAGGAATAATTAACAAAGAGGTGTTAATACTCTAAAAAATTGTTCTTGTTCTTGCCATGGTGATAGACCTAGTAGTGAAGTTTTGCATATTGTTTGAAACATTCGTGATACAAATTAGAGGCATATTTGTGGAAATTCTAAATCTTGCATATCTTCCAAACTATTCTAGATAGAGTTGCCATTTAAAGCTTAATATGTGACTCTATTGCCAAAGCAAAATCCTATAGCATGCAAACAAAGTTGAGAAGTTCAATTTATGTTACATTCACTGAATTTCTTCAGAATACACATATTCCCTTCCTCCTCCCCCTCCCCGCCCCAGCCACAAGCTGGCAACTGTTTCCACAGCCAGGCTGTTATGCTACAAGAGATATTTGAACTGTGAGAGCCTGGCCAACATACCTATCAGTGCTGAGGCAGTGGTGCCAAGTGCTGTTGACTTACCCTTGAATCCCTAGGGAGACAGGATGTGTTGCTAGAGTAAACTTGTCTGCATTGTGTAACCAAGGAAGCTATGTATAGTCTGAAGCCACCTTGGTGTGACTTCCCAACACAATAAGCTAGTGCTGACTGAGAGGTGCCATTTCAACTACAAATGATAGGCTAGTGACATAGCAGCATCCAAAGAAATATGAAGCAAAGTTTAGTTTGCCTTTGTAAAGGGAGATTCAGATCAACTACCAAAATCACTCAAACACAGATCCAAACTCCCTGTAATGACCAACTGTAATATGGAAGGTCAGGGCAGTGGGTTCCTAGGGGCAGGCAGAGCTCCCAAAGGCATAGCTGTTGTATTTCTGGACCCAGCAGTGACATTTTGCTCAACAGTTAAGCATCTATAAACATTGTTTTATAACCCTTGTAAACACTGCACACTTACAACAAAGATTCATCTTATTTCATTCTTGTTCAGCCTGTGCAAATTTGTAACTTAAGTTTGTGCACCTGTTTGTAGGTATTGATCCTCGGTAGTCAAACATGTTCATGTACCATGGTATAGATTTTTGTTAGGAGTAATGTGAATGTGGATGTTGCCGGTGAAAACTTACAATTTAAGTTTGCTGACCCACTCAGGCTAGTGACACTTAATAGTTAAACACATAGCTTTCTGTAAGAGCTAGGTGAACTTGAATGTATGACAGTGGATTAGTTAAGCCTCATAGTTGGTATTATTGTTTTTTTTATTTATTTGTTTGTTTGTTTATTTATTTATTTATATACATGTGAGTCATTTAGTCAGTTTTTCTCGGACACTGTTGTTCCGAAAAGCATCAAACTTGGTATGCTGATAGACCTAGTAGTGAGGGTGGGCGTATCGTTCGGAATAGTTATGACGTCAAAATATTAAACAAATTAGGGGCAACGAAAATTTTAAAAGCTCCACATCTTCCAACCCATAACAGAAAGACACAATATTTGAAGTAGTACATGCAGGTTTGTGACGCCTGTCAATCTAAAGAACAGTAAACAAAAACTGTAGCATTTGAAATTATCCTAAGTAGCAGTACCTGAAACATTTAAAGTTGAATATTTCCATACCTATTATAAATAGAGGTGCCATTCCTACTTCAATTGGTAGGTTTGTGACATAGCCGCATCAAATGAATCATGAACCAAAGTTGTAGCATTTTGATTTATGCAAATTGGGTGATTTCACAAAATTGAATTCTCGAATAACTTCCAAACTATTATAGATACAGTGTCATTCCTTCATTTCAGGTTTCAGACGTTGCTGCAACCGAGGAAACACGACCTTAAGTTGTAGCTTTCTGATTTATGCAAATTAGGTGAATACACAAAATTAAGATCTGGAACAACATGAAAACTATTACAGAAAGAGGTGCCATTTCCACTTCAATTGGTAGGTTTGTGACATAACCGCATCCAATGAAACATGAGCCAAGTTATAGCATTGTAATGTATGCAAATTAAAGGAATACACAAACTTTTAACCTGGAATACAGTCAAATCTGTTCTAGATGGAGGTGCTTTTCCCACTTCAATTTATAGGTTTGTGACATAGCTGCATCCAATGAAATATGAACCAAAGTTGAAGCACTTTAATTTGTGCCATTAAGGCAAATGCGCATAATTTGAATCTTGAATAACTTCAAAACTATTACAGATAGAGGTGCCATTCCAATTTCAATAATTGATTGGTTTCTGACATAACCCCATCCAATCAAACATGAACCAAAGTTATAGTATTTTGATTTATGCAAATTATGTTTATTCCCAAAATTCAAATCGTGAATAACTTCAAAACTATGATGGACTGAGGTGTCATTCAAACTTCAATTGATAGATTTGTGGAATACATGTAGCTGCATCCAATGTACCATGAATGAGAGTGGTAGCAGTTTCATTTATCCAAATTAGGCAAAAAAAGGATAGCTCGTAACGCGGTCATAGTTTGGAACTGAAAGAGTTAATGCAGGTTACTCTATATCAGTGCTTCTCAATTAGGAAAGAAAGAAAGAAAGAAAGAAAGAAAGAAAGAAAGAAAGAAAGAAAGAAAGAAAGAAAGAAAGAAAGAAAGAAAGAAAGAAAAACATAATGAAGTTTGCTTAAAGGTTATGCCAATCGCAACTCTGTGAGAGCGCCCTACAGAGCGGCACCACTGGCTCGTCAGCCACAAATTTAACGCCACGTTGAATGCTTGATGCGTGTACGTTTAGCACGTGATCAACATTTTGAATGTCCATCTCGACACTGTGAGACGTTCATCGCCACAAGATACATCATGTCGCCAGAACTGTTCATCTATGTGGTGATTTGAAACAAAGAAGAGCCAAAATGTTTAACAACTGATCCAAAAAAGAATCGTTGACACGGGTTTTTAAAAGCAATTTATTTGCTTTGTTTTCGGTGCACATTTTAGATGTTTTATTTTATTGTAAAAGAAAAATTTTGAGTTTCAATGCAGAAAAAGAAAGCAAAAAAGAAAAACAAATTTCATAGTCTGCATTACAATCGACATTGTCTATTAAATGCAATGAAATGCACGGATGGTAATTTGTACACACTTTGTTTCCTGCTCACAACATAATAAATGAGTAGATTTAAGTGATTTATTGATTGGAATGCCAGGGGAAAGGACATTCGTTTATCCTGGTGTCAATGTGCAAGCCACAGTGCTAAGATAGTTTCTTGGCGCGGCGTATCGGGCACAAAAAAAAAACATATTGTTCGATATCTTAACGGAGGTCGCCACTGATATAGGATGCTGTCAGAGAAGAGTTAATTTTACGCAGGTGCTACTCCGTCCAGCAACTACATGAACAGCGACTACGCCGCGCGAAGTATTGAGGCTTTTTATCAGTAGATAGTAGCAAGATAGATAAAGTCTATTTAAACGGTTGCAAAGATTTTGAACTTGGCATGTCAAAAGGTAGAATATTCCATAGACATATTGTCGATGGAAGAAAAGAGTCCCCAAAGCGTTTGCTCGAAATATGATCTGCCCTCAGTCGAACCGATTTCTTAGTACCCGTGTAGCAGCCGCTCCGATATCGTGTGGCACATGTGCACTCTGGTAAACAGGTATCAGATTTTGGACACTTGGTATAGCAGGATAAGTTTGGAAAATTGACAACCCAGTTCCTCCTGAAGAAATTTTCCAGTACATACTCTCGCCACCTCGTATTGGACTGCCTCGAGGGAATTTGACAAGTGAACAAAGCAGGAACATACCCATACTCAAGTATAGGTCGTATCATGGTTATGTAGAGTTCAGTGAAAGCCTTCCGGGATAAATGGTATTTGAGTCTCCTGAGTAAAGCAATGTGCTTGCTGGTTTTCTTTACAATTCTGATGATATGAATATGCCCTGAAAGGTTATCAGAAAAGGTTATTCCGGGATAAGTATGACTCCTTTTCGAATTGAAGTTTTGTAAGAAGTACAGGTGGGTGGTCGGCTTTTGGCAGTTTTCTATAGATCACAAGAACATTCCATTTAGTGCCATTAAAATTGACTTCCCAAAGGTGACGCCACATATGGATTTTGCCTAGGTCGATATTTATTCTTCTCCGTGAATCTGGTGGGTTCTGATCGAGCTATCCCAAGGGATATATATCTTCGTCCTAGCTAAAAACCCTTATTTCCGTCGCTAAAAGAATGCACATTTTACGGCAATGATTCAATAACCAAGCGAATTGCGTTTTGATGGCTGAAATAAATCAGTAAGTAACAACTTGGCCACCAGAGGTGCACTTTCCTTCTTTTTCACCATACTTTGCTTGATATGTGTAATATATTTTGCATTGATATAGATATAATTAACTGGCAGTTTAGACGTCCCCCCCCCCCCAATAGCTCAGAAATTTCAAATATCTACTTTACCCGTTGGTTTGTGTTGCTACTGGGAATGCAACCAACATCGCCAGCTAACCATGTGTTACCAATATGTCGGTCAAAAGCCCGCTGACGTTGCATCTGATACATGCCCAGATCCCAATAACAAATGCTCCCTTTATTAACATACGGTAACGAGCCCTGAATGACAAACAAACCCTCAGAAGCCCCGCAACAAGCATGAAAAACCCAAACAGAGCGGGACATTTATAACAGACACGTGGATTTCATGTTGTCTACTGAATTTGCAATGAGTAAAACAATAGTTCTGTGGTTAAACATGCAGAAAATATATATGTAAATTTACGCATGAACCAGTAGGACTGCAAAATCTGTTATTGGCATTCGAATTTTACCCACAAGGCCACCCCCCCCAAAAAAAAACAAACAAACAAACAAACAAACAAACAAACAAAAACAGTTTATCATCAGCGCCCGCTTTTTTTTTTTTTTTTTTTTTTTTTTTTTTTGTGCTGCACCATTTTTTTATTTTTATAATTTGTAAACATTTGCGAAAAAAATCGCTGACAAAGGTTCAATTAATGCCTTGAGCGGTCAGCGCCGCTTGCGCCGTTCAACTTCAAGAGAACTATATTGCAGCATTCTTGTGACATTTTCAGGGAATAAATGACATTTATGCGTAAGGGGGACTTCCGGAAAGCTTTAATAAAATTATTTGGAGGGAAAAAAGGGGGTTCAAAAACTCTACCCCTCTTCACTTTTTTTGGAAAACCACTGATGATAAACCGGGGTATTTTTATGTGGCCTGGTCTGGGTACTCCGGGTACGAATGCATGTTAAACTGAACATCTTGTAAAACCGTTTCAGGACTAATTGAGAATGGAATAAAATACACATCTGGATACTTCCGTTACGAGTGTAACACTGATATAGTCAAGTAACGCACTGTGTCATTGTCCCAAATCCTTCTGATAAAAGGTAATGTTTTACAAACCACCAAACGGCAAACCAGGAGCTTATCGAAGTCTGCCATAAATAGGCCTATCGTTCAATAATGATTTTCTTTATTATTATTATTATTATTATTATTATTATTATTATTATTATTATTATTATTATTATTATTATGATGATGATGATGATCATCATCATCATCATCATTACATTATCAATGATAATAATACTAAATATAAATATGTACATGTAAAATATTTTGAATATACTGAAACATATTATGGATTATATTATACATGTATTTACATGGCTTTATCACCCTGCAGAGAGAAAATGCTGTTTTACTAATCATTCATGTGACTGCGTTGCTGAAAAAGAGGTTATATAACTTGACCTGTATTATAATCGGGGGGTCATTGGACAGAACCTGGATACAGCAGATCAAGTTTTTTTCCTTGCAGATTCTGGTAGCCCAGGTAGTCCCATTCGAGAATTCAGTTGATGACCGTCCATCACTGTTTAGCATTTCGGGGAATATGCAAATTAAGGCGGCCATTACTTAAATTCAGTTTTTTAGCAATATCTCAAGAAGATGAAATTTGTATCTATAGCAACGTTTTCATGGTCAAAGCATCAGATGAGACCACTTTTGAAGAGCCGTAGTGATTACGTAATGCAGTGTTCAATATTGCCGCCGGGCAAGGTATGCTGACTAATCAAAATACGGTTTTTACTACATCTGCCTTCATATTACAGGTTTGCTTTAAAGTTATGTTATCTGTCTAGTCATTGTAGGGTACTAATGTGGCATCTTTAAGAAATTAACTCCTTTTTGACCTGAAAACGCACCACCTTAGGGGCGATGTCACCTGTCACGCTCAACGGCATTGGACGTAGGGGAGGGGGGTTATCACCTATTGACGTCAATTTGCTCAAAGCGTGACAAACAATATGAAATTGATAAAAAATCAGAACAAAAAGGTTGCAATATAAACACAAAATACAGACGTTGCCACATTACCATTACTGTATAGTCCTGGTACATTTATAGAATCTCTTTGAATGAGCTTTTATATTATTAACTTTGTTATAGATATATGCAACCTGTGTCTTGAACCGGAACAGGGTCTCTTATCCTGCAATTTTAAGAGAACAATTTGAATAAATGTTGCAAAGAGGTTTAACAAGAATAACTAAACCCTGGTCAACAGCTTTCCTTGGTGCACTCTGAGCATTAAGCATCCTAAGTGTGCTCAGGAAAGCTGTTTATTAATATGTCAAATGACGATTTAAGGATTAAAAACAACGAACTCTTCACAAACACACTTTGATAAGTATTTCAAACTTTTATTTGTTTTATTCTAGCTAGGGTAAATGGCTGTGGACTCACGCATTATATGCATTCCAGACGCATAAACACAATGCAAGATTTCAAAGAGGGGTGTAGGTGTATTTTTCGGTGGTCGTAAATGCTCAGGGTGAAAAATGTTAGAATATAAGGTGTAAAGATGTATTTTCAATACAGTAAAAAAAACTGGTAATCACATCTCTTTCCTTGCTATAAGCGACATTAGTACTGCAGATGATTTATACCCACGAGATAAATTGATATTCAAATTTTTCATGGCAAGACCTTTCATTCAAGTATCAATATGCCTTTAGTCTAAATCCAGTTTCAGAAAATCATGGTCTCAGTATACAGCTTTTATTCGGCGCACAGTGTACTATGGCAAGCCGTTGACTCAGTCCAAATGAAAGAGAAATTTGACATTTTTGTCCTTGCGGGTAAACTATATATAAGGTTCTTCTTTCTAGTAACGTGTAAGATACTTAACTTAAAGTCTGAAAGATCTCCTAAACCCTCTCTTTATAGAACGCAGAGACTTTTTATTATTATTTTTATCCTAAATGCATATGCCTACAAAGGATTTCTTTGCCGACAAATATTTAGGACTACATGGCCAGCTGCAAATTTACGCGTTTGAAGTTGCGCGATGAATTACTCTCTGCTATCCTTAATCCACATTAATATTTATGGTTCGATTACTTGTATTCAGCACGCCTACATGACCAACGTTTGCTCTCTGGCAAAGACCCGAGACGAAACATGGGATTGCATCTTAAAGATCGGAGGTGAAATGTTGCTCAATATAAATAAATAAACAATGGTTACTAAAATAAATATATAAACTTGTTGTCGGTCTTCATGAGAAATAGGCCTAATACCAAATTTTATGGAAGACCAGTCCTAGGCCTGTGTATTAATAGGTCAACTATAAAGGTCGGGAGCACACTCATGATGCACGAGGAAAAGATCTGTTGGGTGTCACGGAAGGTCATTTTTGAAGTTAAGGGGACGGGTGGGGTGAGGCGGGGTCGAAAGGTCTGACGTCAAATGCCGTTAAGCGTGGTAAGTGATATTGCCCCTTGAGTCAACAGTCCCATTTACTCAGGTAACTGATTGGGAATTCTCTTCAGCAAAAGAACTGGCTTACCGCATTAATACCAGATGGGAGCACTCTCACAAAACATGGGCGTATCTGTGATCCTGACACTGTCAGTTTCATTTGTTTTCATGAAATAACAGAGCCACAAATGTGGTCCACAGTTTACCATAGACCACACTTGTGGCTCTATGTGAGTCAACAGCTTTCCTGAGCACACAGAATGCTTAATGCACCAAGGAAAGCTGTTGACTAGGGTTTGATTATTCTCTTAAAACCTCTTTGCAACGCGCATTAAAATGGTTCACTCAAAGTGCAGGATGAGAGATCCTATTCTGGTTCAAAGACACAGTTGGCATATATCTATGATAAAGTTAATAATATAAAAGCTCAGTCGAACAGATTCTATAAATGTGCCAGTAACATTAGGACTATATAGTGATGGTAATGTGGCAACGTCTGCATTTGGCGTGCAAATAAGGTGATGATCCCCTCCCCTCTCCTAAACGTCAAATGCCGTTGAGCGTGACAAGTGACATGGCCCCTAAAGTGGTCCGTTTTCAGGTCGTAAAGGAGTTAATTTCTTAAAGATGTCACATTGGTACCCTACAATGACTTGTGAGATAGCAATCTTTCACAGCAAACGCCCCCCCCCCCCTGTTATTTGAAGGCCGGTGTAGTAAAAACCGTATTTTGATGAGTCAGCTTACCTTGCCGGGCAGCCATATTTATTTCTGTATTATGTAATCACTACGGCTCTTCGAAAGGGTCTCATCTGATTCTTTGACGATGAAAACATTGCTATAGACAAAAAGTTCATCTTGCTACCTTGCTTACTTCTTGAGATATTGCTAAAAAAACTATATTTAAGTAATGGCCGCCTTAATGTGCATATTCCCCGAAATGCTCAACAGTGACGCACGGTCATCAACTGGATTCTCAAATGGGACTACCTGGGCTACCAGAATCTGCAAGGAAAAAAACTTTATCCGTCGGATCCAGGTTCACCCCCCCCCCTCGAATGCACTTCTGCCCCCCCCCCCCACTATTACTCTCTGTACCAGGTAAGATGCTCCAGTATAAATATATAAATATA
The DNA here is from genome assembly GCA_964020975.1 of Hermodice carunculata. NCBI lineage: Eukaryota > Metazoa > Annelida > Polychaeta > Eunicida > Amphinomidae > Hermodice > Hermodice carunculata. The sequence continues at coordinate 65,388,225 of OZ026617.1, forward strand.
TATATATATATATATATATATATATATGTATGTATGTATGTATGTATGTATGTATGTGTGTGTGTGTGTGTGTGTGTGCGTGCGTGCGTGCGTGCGTGCGTGCGTGTGTGTGTGTGTGTGTGTGTGTGTGTGTGTGTGTGTGTGTGTGTGTGTTGACAGTACCGGAGTTGCCGTGTCAGCGCAGGATAAGACTGAATGCGAGAACAATTAATTAAGGAGATACATTACTTTTGCCATGGTTTAATCGGCATAATTTCCTGTTTATTTACCCAATACAAGGGCCCGTGTCCTCATGAGGGATGTTCTCTTCCTACCCGAATTTCCGCAAGGGACAGAATCTTCCTGTGGGTTGAATTCAGAAACCTGAAGAGCCGAGAGAGGATACGGGCAGTAACAGAAGTATATTAAACCATGAGATATTCGATACTAAAGCGTTGCTAAAGTAACCGATTTGTGTCCAGTTTCAGAAGTCCTTGCCAGGTGACCTGGGTTATAGAGATAACTTGTGGTCAGATAACCATGGCTTATACAGGTAACGACGGCTTTTGACCCAGGGTCAAATGAGAGTGGTTTCATTTGCAGAAGTTCGGGTCGAGTCCTGGTTTTGTGACTCTAGCTTGTGGACCTTGACGGTGAATGTGGTGTGCCTGTAGGATCTAAAGCGATGCATTTCTTTTCAATTATTGTGTAACTATCCATGTTGAGGTCTGTGGTTTTGTTGTTTCGTTCCTGACTTCATTTATGAACTGGTGACAGCAAAATACCACTGCTCAAGGAATAGCGCCGAAACATGGGAAAAGAAAAAAAAAGTGAAATCCAAATTTTTTTTGTCTGATTTGGAAAAGAACATTTTAATCGAATTGGCGGCAGAGGAGATTGGAATTGTTGAAAGAAAAAATTATGGTACCATGGTGTTGGAAAAAAGGCAGAATTTGGTAGAATAACAAGAAAATTAAACAGCCGACATGGCGTTAATCAGCGAGAAGAAGAACAGTTGGCGAAATGTGAAAAAGCGAACAAAAAATGTTGCTGGGCAGGCATGAGTACTTATCAAGTCGAAATCTGTGGCGAAATTCAACATCGTCATACATAATAAATGGGTCATTTCTGGGACGAAATGTACGTTCTCGGAGTCAGACGCTCCACCTTTACAAATTGATCAAACCAGTCCAGAAGGTCTGCCATGATACACAACTTGCGCTCTTGTTTTTGAACACAAATATGGGACTCCTTCCTAACCCTGTCCTGGTCACATTTAACCAAGGCACCACCCTGGGTTACAATTCATAGGCAAATTAAGTGTGGCTTCATAATGACCTCAACTTCTGAAAACTACCCTACTTTTGACTGCGGGCTTTAACTCGAACTTGAGAGGGTTTCAAATTGACCACAGGTTGATTTCAACTTCTGAAACCGGGCAACGGACTATGTGATTAGTTGACTAGGAGGAGGGTATGGTCACCCCATTCTTTTTTTAATTGGGACCTTGTATCCTCTCTCGGAGAGATACGGGATGTTGTCGGGGTAACACTTACAAATGCCCATGGAGTGTGTTTGAATGAAAACAAACATATCTATGATATTGTTTTCTGCTGGTGTATTAGTGAACCACCATACCCTTGTGTTGGTTGGTTTATACATATTTTATTAAGCAATTAGGGAGAAGGGTGTTGGTTGCACTCGTCGGTTTACTTCACAACAGTGGTAAGACCTGCTGTTTGCGACCGATCTGGTCTTAAATTGCAGGCAAAATTACCAAAAATGTAGCCACCTGTGTCCTTGAGTATGTGGTTGCAAGACTCAGTAGTCTTTGACAACACTGGTCACATTCGGCACTTTTTTGCAGTGGTGCCTATTTTTTTCAATGCAAGGAAGAAAATTAATACATATCAATTCCATGACACAACTGCATACCTGCTTGTCTCGGGAACCATAGTCTCGTCCGGCGAGATATGGGCCGCTACCTGTGCGGGAAAGCGGGCTATTACCGATATTTTGGAAATAAAGAGTATTTATCACAGACAGATTAAAGTTTATTCTTGTAACCAATTTAGGAAGCACTAAATGAATATGACTTTGGTATTTGCAAACTTAAATTTATCTAAAAGACACAAGTTTTTGTGAGATATGGGTATGTAGCCCTGTCTGTGACGGTGATATACCCATCTGTTCTCCGTGATCGACAAGCGAGCCCCGTGCTTTGCAGCGGGGAATCAATGAAGAAAATTCATTAAAGAAGTGGGTGAAGTAAAACAATTAAAAAAAATAATAAAAGAGAAAGTGAAGCTGACAGAATCTATTGAAAAGTGAAGTAGGAAACATCCATAATTGGACCAATGTGGAAACCCATCTATCGGCCGGTAGCCTGATAAACTGTAATGATTGACGGAATTATGAAACACTCCGGCACATATTAGAGTGAGTTTTCTTAATTTTAATGTACCTTTAACCTTGCCGGCAAGTAGCACCAGATCACACAAGAGGAATTTATAATATTCCAAGTCATTGCTGGAGTCATGGGTTTTTGTTTGTTTGTTTGTTTTGTTTTTTTTTTGTTTTTTTGTTTTTTTTTTTTTTTTGTTTTTTTTTTTTTGTTTTGTTTTGTTTTTTTTTTTTGTTTTGTTTTGTTTTTTGTTTTTTTTTTAATTGATTTTGTTATTTTATGACTCAACAATGACATTTTCAAGTCTAAATTCTCCATGCCGTCATATCATAGGCCCGTTATAATTAGAGCGGTTTTACATGTATGTCATAATCCAGACGTTGTATATATGCGTTTGAACACGTTACACTCACGCTGAATGGGTGTTGCACCTGGTGTTTGGGCTTGGTTCTTAATGGTGCTTTGATACAAAGTGTTATGCTTGTAGTACTTGAGCGCGGTAGTTCCAATGTGTCAATTGCTGTATGATTTTAAGTACATATGTGCAGGTGCTCCAACAATAAGTGCGTGAGTGACTGGCAGTTAGGATGAGGAATTGATGTCTACGGTCTGAGATCCATCGTGCTGTCTTGTTTTCTGTTGGGCTTGAATTAATTGGGGAAAAACATAAGTGTATTCGTAATATGGCAACGGGTGATATAAGTTATATTTTATGCACCCACGTTTAGAAATACAATCCCACAGGTCGGCCGTACTTTCATAGGTAATCAGACCAGTTACGGAACAAAATAGGGAAACATAGCACATGTAAACCGGGGTTGTAATTTATACCAAACAAGGGAAATGTCACTCACCTCTCGACACAGACGGACACCAGAGTCATCACTGAAGCATATAGGGCAAATACTAGCGTGAAGCGTTGGAACTTACACGGAGCTATTCCCATGACCCATCCTTTGTTCATCATAAACTGGACGATCTCAGGTATACCAAAGACCATGATGAGAAAGTCGGCACAGGCCAAATTCATGATAAAGAGATTAGTCACTGAATTGCGCATTTTTCTGTCACTCAGTATGATGTATATCACGAGAAAGTTTCCAATTATTCCAACGCAACCAATACAACAAAAAAGCAGAGAGAGGATGACAATGGCTTCCGCACTGGCTGCTTGCAATTGTTTTGGACCGGAAGGTGTGAGTTCTGTTAGCATATCTTGCCTTTCGCCAGATGTCCAGTTGTTTATTGCTGCTTGCTCAGTCAACACCAACGACGTCGGGAGCGCACTAGTGGATATGAAAGCCGCAATACCTGCCATTGTTCGGAGATGCCGGTCGATGCTAAGAGGTTGGTTCCCACAAGGCGGTAGATAGGCTTTTAACAAGCAATGTCATTTGCCATTTCATTTGGACGTTTATATATTGTCTCTCATGGCAGTGCTGTTATTATATCATTGACCTTTATCAGAATAACGAACAAGTTGTATGTAGTATCCGAAAAGAATCAAATCCGCCAACTGATGACACTTTTGCTTTCAGCTAACACAAACATTCTTTGACCAATGTGAGTCACTACTTGTATAATATCCCCTTGTTGTGTGGAGTTAGCAAAACTGGTTTAAATAACAGTGCTGATTTCAGCTGCTCCCTAAAATTGGCTGGGAGTTACAAAAGCCTCAGATTGGTCAAGTATGATATTAAACACAGGATCAGTACCGATCTAACACAAGGCTGACATGTACATCTGTCTTAAAGATACACAAAAAGATATTTGCCCAGCAATGGTCTAATGCGTCGCTTGCAAATGCCGTATAGCAACAAATATTGAAGGCTCCCTGCGCATATTTCACATTTACTCTGATGGTTTTCCCGCCGTAATTTAGAATGATGCCACTGGACCGGTAAACAGCTACTTAAGTAGTAGTAGTGTATTGCTTACAACTGCCGTTACCACAGTTTCTTGAGGCAGGCTCTATGTTGTGGCTGGTGTACATATAGGCATGCATGGGTGTATTTTTCCTGGCGTTAAAATGAAAACTTAAATGTAAGTGTTGCGTCGTTGATAAGCCGGCGCGAAGAACGCAGGTATGGCTTCCTGGAAAATGGCAAACAGGCGGACGATTAAGTAGCCACAAGCAGCTATTAGCGTCTCGTAAACTCTGCGTCATTAAGCATCTGGCTCAAGGTGATAGTAAGACTTAATTAGATAGTGAGGCTCCAATTCAGAGAAATGTTTAAGGGGTGATACGTCTTTAATAATGCAAGTTTTGTAATTACACACATCATAAATAACTACTGTCCTCCTGTTCCCATAGCTCCTGACGCCTTGGAACGCAGAAGAAACCCGTGTGACGTGCAGCTTGGACACGACTTTCAAGGTCCTTTGTGTTTAGTCAATCACTCCGCAACCTCTGTCTGCCCTGAAAAGGCAAAGATACAGTAAACAAAACGGTAACAACAGATGAGGGAGCGACTAAAATTATCATTAAGACACATTCGCCCCAATAATAATAACATGTTTCATATAAGGGGTGTCTTCACGTAATAAACTTACAGTAACAGTTGTTGTCTCATATTTTGTCTGAGACTACTGATACATGTCTTTTCGCATTCGCTTTTTGCCAGATTTTCTCTAAAATGCAAAATTCAAAACGTTGTGCCTAGTTACAGTGCGAGGATAATTCTTTTTTCACTTGGCTTTCCAAAAGAAAACAAACGACGGTCAGGAAAAATAATTAACTTCTAGATTCCAAACCGCCCGACAGCTACGTAAGCAAAATAAATATCTTGTTGACACAGAGAGAATCTTCTTGTTTTTATAGAGTCGTTTTTCCATCAGAGTTCCTTTTTTTCTTTTTTTTTTTTTTTTTTTTTTGGCTATAATACATATGAGCAACCAATTAAGCAAAAAAATAAAACCTTTTAGATAATCTTTAAAAGTCTCGGGGTGTTTGTTTTTTTATTATTTACGTTAAGGTTTGTAACGCAGGGTGGGTATGTTTCATATTAGAGAACATCCATATGGAATGTAGACAACATCCCAGATACCAATCAAGTGGCACTTGTGCTTATGTTTAAAGTAGGATGCCTGATTCTTACGCTGCTTTGCAGGATGGCACTTTACAAGTAATAAGCGTGTGCCCCAGAGATACAGTATGATATTAACAAGCACAGTTGTATTCAGCGGGAAGTCTTGAAGGGCAAAAGTATAATGAATTCAATTTGCGGATTATTCTCGGATACGTTAACCATTTTCTGCATGATATATTTTTGCCTGAATAATATTCCAAGAAATTGACTACATAACAGTATGTTTTAACAGATGGGATAAGGAACATCATTCGCTGAATTTTGAAACAAACAAATCTCATTTGATTGGATTTATGTCTTCTATTAAAGTAAAATGGCGTCTCCATAACTTAATTCAAATGTAACTGGTCGACATTACGCTATCGGAAGGGGCAATAGGATTGTGTACTAACCAAGTGCCCGTGTTACTGGCACACACTAGCCGTGTAGTCTGTATCAAAGGATCATTCAGCAACCTATACGACTTTCTGCACTGACTACGAGTCAGTGTAGCCTGTATCAATGTATCACTGAGCAACCTGCGAGCCTCACCGGCAGTGACAAGGAGAGAAATCTGTTTCAAAGTTTCACTGAGCAACCTATATGTCTTACTGGTATTGACTAGGAGTGTAGTCTATATCAATGTATCACTGAGCAACCTGTAAGTCTAACTGGCACTGACCAGGGGTGAAGTCTGTATTAATGTCTTACTTAGCAACCTGTTGGTCCTTCTGGCACTGAAAACCAGTGTAGTATATATCAATGTATCACTGAACAGCATGTGTGTCTTGCTAGCATTGAGTATGAGTGAAGTCTGTACCAAAATGTCACTAAGCAGCCTTTACATCTTTCTGCTGCAAGTCTGAGGACCTACACCGAGTCAATACCGGAATATGAATGTGACTAACTGTTTCCACTTTTTTTAATTTTTAATTCAAAAACGTTAAATAACGCAATACATAGTACTTGGTGCAACAACTCGTTTTATCGTATATTGATTACAATTACTTGTTTTGCTTCATATCCTAATATAATAAAATTTGGATATAGCCATCGATTTGCTGGAAGACATTTGAGAAAAAAGGCCAATATTCGATACAAGATTGCACTCGTTTTGTTTCGTAAGGAAATTTGGACTTCGAGCAATCAGGTATATCTCGCAAAACTGATTTAAAGCACAGTGGTGCCCTTGTAAATTCCTGATGGTCCTAAGATTCATTGCCTTAGTCCAATTCTATTATTCTAGAATTGATAATTCGGTAATACCTTCCACCATGTTGATCAGGTTGTAAATTTTGCACAGTCGTGTCTTTGACTTGCAAGGACACAATCCACAAATTAGATAAACTGAGACAACAGCAACGGGCATGTAAAATAAGCAGGTATGGCCGACAAAATATATAACCAACCGGCATGTTTCTAATTTACGTTGCCAATTGCCTCAGCCAAAATATGCAGTACGTTTCATTAAAAAACACCCCCCCCCCCAAAAAAAAAAACAAATAAAACAAAAAAGACCAAAAAAACAAAAAAAACAAAAAACAAAAAAACAAAAAAAAAAGCAGAAGCGGGCTTTACTGTTCCTTATTTTGCGTGTCGATTCGGTTTGACTGCGGACTACCAGAGGGACGCTGATTGAAAGGATTGAGGTCTCCCGTCCCAATCAATTGTTTGATTTATTGTTTTTATGCGACACAAAGATAGCTGAAAATCAACCAAAGTGCTACCCACACAGGGACCCTGGGAAACTTCGGTGTTGTGAACATGAACATTAACCTGTTAAGTGCGAATTGGTCCTTTAAATGGGATCCAGTGGCATGAAAAGCGGCATGTTTATTGCTCCCGTGACCTTAAATATAGGTCAATATCATCCAAAATGACACATGTATCAAACATTAACGGGTGCTTCGCTGGAGTACGTGGCAATGACGTCTGCCTGCTGGTTCTTGTTATGCCAGGCAAAATTCTGAAACCTAGCATGCATCATGCTTCCAAAACCTTGAAATTAGTCAAAGTTACCCAACATTTTTCTCACGCATTATAGTCCTATGATGCTCCTACCTGGCAAATAAGAGCTTTCTATGGAAACAAAAGTCTGTTAGATGCCGAGTCGCACGCACGCATGTAGGCACAACGCAGAATGGGATCCAAATGGCTAAATGTTTGCTCCTGTAAAATTGAAAATATGTTAAGCTCATTCACATTATTACATTAGCTTAAGTCGGATGCATGCTCCCTTACCATTTCTGTGTGCTGCTGTTTCACAATCAGTGGCGGAGGACAGAAGCAAGTCGGTTTAACAACTGGAACAAATTGGTCTGCACGGGGAGGACATATTATCTGATAGAATAGTGACCACACACGTTTCTGTAGAAGGAAACAACGATATACGTATATTCAAATACTAAAACTCTTCTACTTGTTGAGGCCGGTGCCATTGTATATTGATTTGTGCGTCTGTGGTCAGTCCTTTTTGCAAACCAGTGTTCGCATGTATCAAGTTACCTAAGGTTGGTGCTGGTAAAAGAAAAGAATTTCAACTTTGACATAAATAACTTTTTTTTTTTTTTTACATTTCGGCGCTTTATCTCTTACAGAATATTCTATAAATGGTGTCACTTTGTTTCTAAAAAGGAATATATTTGGTTGCATGTAAAACATGTCGATTGATTCACTGTCTTCTTATATTTTCAATATATTTTTGTATATAGTTACTTTGTGCCATTTTGTTATATCCTATGTTTCAGGTGTTATACTTTTCCCTCCCTGGTAGTTTCTTACAGTTTCTCCTTTTATTTTCATATGCTCCAAATTGCGGTGGCTAACACAATAAAACTCCAGAAAACGTCCAGTCGAAGCCAGGATTTATTGTAACTCGAGAGTGTATTGAGGTTTTATCTGCAGAAAAAGGGTGACATTACGTCTCTGAGCATTAACCTACACAATAAAACTCCACGCAAACGTCTAATCCGAGTCAGAACTTTATGTCGAGCGTGTATGGAGGATCCATCTGCAGAAACGGCAGGCATTGGCTCTCTCAGTATTGACCTACACACGATCCACAGAAGATGCTTTTTCACTGTAACTTTGTTAGAGCTTCACTGAAAATCACTGTTCCCTGCGTGCCCATCCGAGAAATGATAAATTGCTCTCAGTCTTTTTGTGTTGCTACCTTGCAGGCCCACGAATGCCCGTTATTCTAGTCTTGTTGAATGCGATGTAATTTGCAAATCTACTTTTGGTCAATAAAGTTTTTATCCAAAAAATATAGAATGGTGCATAAGTAAATTTCAAGATGCCGAAAAAGGCGCATATAAAATCGTGATATGGTATATGGATAATAGAACAATACAAGTACGAAGGAGTGAAGGAAATTATTCCAACCTCTGACTCTAGCAGGTAACCGGATATAGTATCAATGGCTCTACATTCTACCGTCTGAACATGTAGGTACCACATGCCCTTCATTTTCCATGTACGTATTGCTTGTGTCGACCAAGTACCATGCCTATCCGTGATTCACAGGCTTCACGGTGCTCTAGTATTGCTGAGGTATTTTCTTTTGCAGAAATTTTATTACTTGCTTACTGTCTTCCCAGCACATTTGCTCTCATACTTGGATACACATGGGCCAAATCCTAGAAGTGACCTTGCACATTATCCTGGTCTTGTTGGTGCCCTCTGGAAGTGATCATTTCTGTAAGGAGTCCCTAGCGCCCTCACATTAAGCTACAATATAATTGGAATCCACGCTTGCTAGCACGGAAACTACATTTCTGAATCATTTTTTCTTTTTATCTATTCGTGGTTGATTGGGTATTTGATGGGTAAAGGGGCCAATTATTTTGATTGGACACAATTGCCCGATTGTATTTCATAATCCATTCTATTTCACCAGTAGTCGTAGAGAAAATAATGGAGTTTATATGGCTTCAGATATAAAATTCTATAGACCTGATCGAAAAGCAGATGCCTTGTGTGTGGAAAAAGTATCTTTGAAAAAGCCTCAATAAAATACAGATACGTGACGCTGGATAATAGGCAGGTTCCGATATTCAATGGGTCACAGTGTACGTTCTAAAGCACTTTCGTCTTTAACAGAACGACAATGGCACAAAAGAAAACATTTTATCTGTTTATGCTTTAATTAGAAACAACTATAACATTTCATTTCGACAAGCCAGAAGAAGCAGATAATAAACGTGAATAACTGACCAATAATTATCTCTTTGGCGTCTTCAGAGTACACAGAGACAATGACCAGTCGCTTAATACACATCCAGCGGTCTGATGGCAGCTGATAAAGAAGTCTGGTTCTCCCAGTTGTAATCCTCACAAAAATTCCGACACACTTTACTACTAAACGCTGATCCCGTGTCCCAGACGGAAGATGCACCGTGCTTTGGTGTGGTAGGAAATTGGTTCACTGTACTTAGAATCACTTCTTTGTGATACAGTTTGCACCAACACACACCAAGCCATGTTTCTGGTACATAACGTGCTTAATCGAGAGAAATGGAGGGTTTAAGTCTGACTAACTGCGTTGTATTTAAATAATGAAGACAGAATATTCCATACTGGTGAGCTCACATCTCTTCAGGTCTACTTCATTCTAGTCAGTTTTCGGCCCTGTTGTATTCTCGGCGACATTATATTTAAACGTCAGACTATTCATGTTTTTAGACAAATTTGTTTGCGGCAAGCTAGCTCCATTGCATAAACCTACGTGGAAATTGCAGCACAGAAAATCAGTGTTTGCCCCATATAAATCAAGGAATATAAATTTAGCATAATAATAAGCTGAGCCACATAAGAGTAAATTCTAGAAGTATCAATAATTTTCTCCGGGATATGCTCTAAGTAATTGCTTTTCAAATATTTATGCTTTAGTCTGTCTATTTTTATACCAGCTACAAATATCATCATCATCATCATCATCATCATCATCATCATCATCATCATCATCATCATTACTATTATGATTACTATTATTATTATCATTATCATTATTATTATCATTTTCATTATCATTATCATCATATTCATTAAAAAAAACATTGCTGGGGAACAATACAGAATACTTACATGCATAAACATGATATACCATAAAACTCAACATACAAATTACAATGACCTTAAATGAACTGAACTCGGAAAAAATCCAAGTACATAAAATCATCAGATTACAATGGACTAGATTAACTGAGTGTAAGACGTGGTTTCATAAATTCAAAGTTCATAAATCATATAGGTTTCAGCGAAATTAATAGAACTGAAATCAATATGCATGAGTAAATAGCGACGTCAAAACAACACTGAGCGGGCAGGAGATTAACTCGACATACCCTATGAATTAAGGACAACATATCCTATTAAACATGATATATGATATGTACCAATAATTAGGGTACCCCACCCTTTACTGTCATGGCACATTGTTATAAAATACGTAACACAAAAAGAATGCTGTTGGAACTTCTTTGTATATAATAACATAGTTTGTCCAGATTAGCTACTGGCAGAAGATAACTTTAAGAACAATTTTATTTCGGATCCCGAAAGAGGAAAAGAAAGAAAGTTAAGCCTGTTTTCGTCGCACAAAGAATCACTTTCCTAAAAAAAGAAGAAAAAAAAAAGAAAAAAAAAAGCAAACAAGAGGATCATGATGATCCTGTGCTCTGCTGACTGGGATGTGTTTTACAGTATTGGAACACATGGACTGCAGTCTAGATTTGTAAAGCTATAATATTATACATGTATGTAGAGTGGCACATAGTAGAACATATCCACATTATTTTCGTAAACTTTCATTGTCTAATGTCCAACTATATTTTGATAAAATTTTAAGCAATTCTATCATGCTGTTCTGGAAAAGAAGTCGAAAATAGCCTTAACACGCAAAAATTCATTAAAAAAATAGGAAAAAATCGCAGCGCTACCTGGTGGCCAAAATGAGAACTAGTTGACCCAAGGTGACCCTATGTGCAATATCAAAGCAATTGGCCACGTAGTTCTTGAGATGAAGAAATTTTAAATTTTTTTTCAAAAAATAAATTAAAAAATTCATAAAAAAATAGAAAAATTATTGCATCATCATCTCCTTCTCAAACTTGGTAGAGGTCCACCTGGGAATCATCCATGTGCAAAATCAAAACATGCTATGTAGCGGTTTTTGAGAAGAAGTCGAAAATATGAAAAGTCTAACGATAGACGGAAGGACGGAAGGACGGTAGGACAGACGGACAGACGAACGATGGACGCAAATGGATTCTATAAGCTCTGCTGACAGACAAGTCAGCAAAGCTAAAAGCCGGAGCAATGGTTGTAAGGTACCGGACATCTCCCACATTATTCAAATATCAAAGCAATTCTTCTCAAAGCTTTGTCGTTTCTAAGAAACTTTAATATGTACAAAGATAAAAAGTATTTGGAAATGTTATATTATTAAAGATCATTCGGAATTAAATAAAGTCCTACACCATTTCATAAATATTTTTCAATGTTTTCGATTATGGGATTCTTAAATGCAAGCTACAAGAAACACATGACGAGTGACCACTTCAATATTTTAACCATGTTTTGGACGTCAAATGTACTCCCCTAAAAATTGGTCGGACGCCACCCACATCGATTTTGCCCCCCCCCCTCCCGTGCATTTTACAAAGAGACCAGAAAGAGACATTAGAAAAAACTGCATCCGGAAGGCTACAACTAGGTCTTAAACTTTACGCCATTTAACATGACATGAGGAACCAAGTATCACTATTAAAAAGAAGTTAGCTGCCAACCTAGACTACAAAAATACAAGACATCGACAGATTCACAACTTCATAAAATCTATGCTGAACAAGTAAAGGCTACATGCTGTAGTACTTAAAGGTATTCTGAATACCTGAAGGCTTCATAGGTGTAGAACTTAAAACTGTGCAATCTGAAAGCTCCACACTTGTAGCAACAAAACTATGTTGTGTAATTAGTGAAGGCTTCACAGCGGCTGTGCCTAAAAGCTACGCTCATCAGTATAGGCTTTACAGCTGTAGAGTAAAGCTGTACTATGAAAAAGCTCCACGGATGTGGCACCTATAACTATATGCTGTATACAGACAAACTATAGCGGGTATCTGGACCCACAGAACACACGAATCTTATCTGTGAGCCAAGATGCCCAAACGAGCTATGGTTTGTATTTATCCTATGTTTTCCAGTGAAATAAAAGCACGAAAAGGTGATTTCATACCGCGTTGTATTCATGTCGACGGCTCCATTTTTACCCTTTCAATACATAACTAATTTGCATATGAACTATGTAATACCTAATCCCCAAGGTCACAAGGCCACTTTAGTGAATTTGGTTTCTACATCCACATCCCAAGGTAATGAATGACCCATCTAGTACTATCAACAAGGTAATGAGGGCTAACATAATGACAGTAGGGGGCATCTAAGTTTTACAAACATATCTTGTTTATTTATTTTTTCCGTCTCAATTTTTTGTGGTCGGTTTTTTTCTCTTGTGCCTCTTTTGAACAGTTCAATATATACTTTTGTTGTAGGAGTTCTTTAAATACTAAATAGGTAAAACTTTTATTTGCACATAGACTGATTTGCTGACAAGCAAATCAAAATTCTTTATTTATTTATTCATTTATTTATTTATTTATTTATTTATTTATTTATTTATTTATTTATTTATTTATTTATTTATTTATTTATTTATTTATTTATTTATTTATTTATTTATTTATTTATTTATTCATTTATTTATTTATTCATTTATTTATTTATTTATTTAACTGTAAATTGTGTGGTCAGTTTTTCTCGGACACCGTTGTTCCGAAAAATACTAAACTTAGCATGGTCATAGACTTAGTAGTGACGTTTTGCATGTTGTTTTGGAACAGTCATGATGTTAAAAATTATGGAAATTAGAGGCATATTCTTGGAAATTTTAAATCTGACATATCATCAAAACCTTTTTAGACAGATTTGCGATTCCAAGCTTAACATGTCGGTCTCTTGCTTAAGCAAAATTCTTTCGTATACAAAGTTGAAAATTTTATTCTATGTATTTATTCTATGTAAAATTCACTTAGCATTGTGATAAAGCTATTAGTGAAGTGGGCCATATTGTTTGGAATAGTCATGATGTTAAAAAATTCTGCAAATTAGGGGCGTTGAAGTTTTAAAGCTTCATATCTTCCAAACTATTACAGATATACACAAAATTCAAAGTTGTACATATAGGTTTGTCACACCTGCCAATATAATGAACAGTGAACAAACACTGTAGCATTTTTATTTATTCTAATTAGGAGCACTTGAAACATTGACAAGTTTAATATCTCCAAAAACTATTATACATAGAGGTGCCATTCCCATTTCAATTGGTAGGTTTGTGACATAGCCGCATCCGATGAATCATGAACCAAAGTTGTAGCCTTTTGATTTATGCAAATTTGGTGAATACACAAAATTGAATTCTTGAATCACTTCCAATCAATTATAAATAGAGGCGTCATTCACACTTCAATTTGTAGGTTTGGGACATAGTCGCATCCACTGAAACATGAATCAAAGTTGTAGCATTCTTATTGAAGCAAATTAGGCCAATATACAAATTTAAATCTGAAAAAACTTCAAAACTATTACAGAACGAGGTGCCATTCCCACTTCAATTGGTAGGCTTGTCACATAGGTGCATCCAGTGAAAAATAAACCAAAGTTGTAGCATTTTATTTATGAAAATCAGGTAAATACACAAATTTAAATCTGAAATAACTTCAAAACTATTTATAGATAGAGGTGCCGTTAACATTTCATTTAGTAAGCACAGCTGCATCCGATTAAACGTTAACCAAAGTTTTAGTACTTTAACTAACGCAAATTAGGAAAATACGCACAATTGAGATTTGGAAAAAAAATCAAAGCTTATATAGATACAGATATCATTCCGAATTCAATTGATTGGTTTATGACATAGCCCAGACTAATGAAACATGAACCAAAGTTATAGCATTTTAATTTACGCAAATTAGGTGAATACACAAAATTTAAATCTTGAATAACTTCAAAACTATCACAGACTGAGGTGTCATCCAAACCTTTATTGATGGATTGTGAGATATTTGCATCCAATGAACCGTGAATCAAAGTTGCCGTATCTTAATTTATGCAAATTACGCAAATGCACAAATATCTAAATCTTGAATAGCTTCTAAACTATAATAGAGTGAAGCGCCTTTCCAACGTCCATTTATAGGTTTTGACACAGCCACTTGGAAAATTTTGTTGCAGAAGTTAAATAAACACTGAATGGGCAATCTTTAAAAGCTTTCTAGGCACACAGACTGACTTGCCCACAATAAACATCAAAATTTTCTAGTTTCATCTGTATCATTAGTAAAGGTGGACTTCATAGGTCTTGACTCAGACGCTTAAAGCCCGACATGCTGACCCACATTTCTATGTACAGACTTAATTTGGATCAGAGGGGCTTTCATTCACAAAAGTAGCTCTACTCATAATATCACTTTCGGACCAAGGAAGGTTAAGGTGTTGTACATGAGAAATAACTTTGCAGCCCTAGGTTTAAAACTTTTTGCAGCCAAGAGGGTATCCATATTAAACTCAGCGCGGCTGCAATGTTAAACATGTCTCAATGGTCCTATTTTCTGAATTGGGTTCCTTTGCATGCAGCAATGCCTCGCAGCTTCATACTAACCTTGAACTGAAGTGTTCAGTGACAGACGACGTTACATCCCAATTTATAAGTAGTCGGAGTACCAAAGGATGTTACAGCTCGATTCATTGAAGCATTGGGGATAAGGTAAGACCAAATTATATACACATACATCCCTTACAACAGAGGGCTTCACAGTTGTGCTTCTCTGTAACATAAAAAAGGAATCCCATGGCTCTCAACACTAATGTCTTCTACGATACCGCGTTTCGTAAGTTAATGCGTGGGCGGACTCCGAACGAAAGAAGCCATTATAATCCTACACATACTGACATACTCCCACTGAGAGATTTTCCCTGCCCCATGTGCACATGTAACAAAGTAGATAAACAAAAAGTACTACGAAGAAGAAATGTCACTCAACTTGGCAACTTTTAAAAGTCCTTCGAACGGGTTTTTTCAGCTTAACATTGGTCAAACTTACAGCAGTTGTTACATACATGCCATTCACATTATTCACATTTACTCTAGTCGCTACCTATTCAAAGCATAGAACTTGAATTTGCTAGCAAGTTGGGGTGATAGCAATTGCTATGGAACACACCCTTTCAAGTTCAAAGTGCCGCATTACACTACGCTATGACCATGCGCTGCGACCACGTGTTCAAGTAAATTTCAACAGTATTCAGATCACTTGGATTTCAGTTTTGAGGATTTTACATTCTAGTATTTACAGCATTTCTTGCATTCTAATGTTATGTTTATTGTTTTCGTATTTGATACAGTCACTATCATGCTTTGCTGGACATTGCTAACAATTGGTTTTATAGGGAATCTACTTCATAAAAAGGAAGAAATAATGGAATGATACACATGCCTTGAACATGAAATTCTATTCTTTCTGGGTGGAATTGTCGTTCTCCATGGCATTGTCTAGGTCCACCGTGCGGTTTGCTTGCACAAAACAAACTGCAAAGTAGTTATAGCTCATGTAGTATTCGTATGCGTCGAAAACAGACACAACTTGAATGACAAGATACGATGAAGATTTTGATAATGCATAACCATGGACAGCAAAAACATACACTACCTCAGGATGATAACAGAAATAATTTGAAGCTGAATAACATGTCTCGAATGAAAAACGAGATACAGGTATCCAGTTCTCCCACATACATAACACCGTTATAGAAAGTACCATAACGGTGCCACTAAAAAGATATCGCCTCAGGCCCAAGCTAATGAACCTATTCAATGACCACATTTTTTACTGTTTGGTACTGAATAGTGATCTAAACCTTTCAAGTCCTGTTTGCAGATCATATTAATCAACATTTACAAGCAAAAGGATTACTTTGTGTCCGTTAAATGGAAAATATTCCAGTGAGAACAAATAACAAAAAAATTACTCAAGTTTACTTTTGATGTATGATTCCGGTCTATGCCGATGGTCTATATGGTTCCCCCCGTGCCAGTTACTTAGAGAAGCAGCTGACCGCAATGTTTCAATGTTCCGTATTACACAGTCTTGCAGTTTTTATGGTGTATTTGAGTATCCTTTACAATTTGGATATGGAAGTCCGCTGATAGTTTTCAGCGATATTGTCTGGTGATTGATTTCCATGGCCCGGCAGTTTTGTGTTCTGTGGATCACATTAATCAAATGACACCCCGAACGAGTAATCTGCGACCGCTGAACATACAACGTTCATCCACACTTTGTCAATCTCGCAATCTTGCTGATGGCTAAAACGCACGGCTGGTGGATGTTTTATAATATATAACTGAACAATGAAGCAATATCAAAGGTTTCTCTTTCACTTCCACGTGCAGTGAGCTCTTCACGGTGACGGGAGGGATCAATGTAGATAGCGGATGATCTTTCAAGGGTGTCTAATGCAGGCAGTGTGGCTCCTAAACATCTTAGGGCACCACGAACAGATTGCGGCTGATTCATCAAACTGGAATGGACTGATGCGCCCAACTGGGAATTTTATCTAAGTTATTTCTGTTCTTTTACAGCTACATTTCACACCCCTGCTGAAGAACCAACAACTTCTGATTACATCTTTGTAACGTAACGCGTAGCCAAGCACCTGAATGTCTTGTCTTTCCCTTGTAAATGTGTTTTACATGAGAATACTAAACTAAAAATACATAAATTTAGGAGGTTTGTCATGTCTGAAATAGAATCATAGACTTACTTTACTAAAACGGCAAGTCTAATCAACATTCTGTTCACCAAATAATCTCTGATCTTTTAATGTACAACATTGACGCTTCCCCTGACAAAGCGGTCGATATGCGCGTATGCTGTCTTTATTTATGTTGCCCTTTCATCACAAATTTAAGATGATGCGTAAAAGAAATGCGTTCAGGTAATATTTGCACTGTTGACAGGTTTAACCAGAGCGTTCGTGGCAGCACAGATAACTAAAAGGTCAAGTTGTTAGATTAGTATTGAAGCATGACCGCGAACGGTTTATAGGAGACAACAGAAGCTTATGTTTCGGATCGCAGAGCGCATTCCTTTGGCAAGCAGCTAAAAGTTTGATTTTGTGCTCAAATGGCGTTAAGATTTGAGCTGGAATCCTGAAAGTATGATTCTTTAATTACAGATATGCATGAAGAAGCAAGGGTTTTCAATAATTGGATGAAGTAAAGTTTTTTTATCACTTTTTGAGTTGAAATATCCGAGTGAGGGATCCTTTTTTTCAGTTGCAACAAGCATTCTCCTGTCGCAGTCGGAAAAAAGTTTATAAATATTCCCACCTGCCTCCAAGAAATACCATCAGAGATAATATAATATACATGAAATATAATTTAATGAGTCACACCCCTCCAAAAACAACAAAATAAAACAAGAGGTTTATGAGTTTTGAAGTACTGCATAAACGTACTGACACTATAATTGTTACATGATTTTTGTCTTTGCACAAATACTTCGTTCCTTGACCCTTACACCCCCTTTTGAAATACCGAATATGAACTCCGTCAAATGCTGTCCGTACGCTTTACTAGCCTTCACGTCAGAGAGTTGGAGAGCACAGACAATTATTAGATTCAACTGCAGTCACGAACCGCGAGTTCCAAGATGTACCAATCGGCAGACTGCTACTGCATACATCACATAGTGGACCAACCAGACTATCATGTTATACTTCAGGGGGCAACTTCTTGTTAATAGAACATATCCCATGCTCATTCTGTTAGCCATGGAGTCAGCAAAGAAATGAAAGTGGATGCCACTCTGGATTTTGATTTGATCATTTCTGAGGTCAAAGGTCAGATTGAATTTTTTTTTCTTTTTCTAGGCAGTTTACACATATTGGCGATGCATGATATATTAGTTACAAATATTTAACTTACAAATGAGCAAGATACATAGATATGTATACATATAGTATACCCTTCGTAGTATAATTTAGTGGTAGGTCCACTTTTTCACCACCAGATGGCATTCCATGCACTTTTTTTCACAAAGTACCGTTGGGTTATTTATTGTTTTAATACAGATGTTAATCATATTTGTAAAGATGTGTAATGTCACAAAGGCACATATATATATATATATATATATATAGAGAGAGAGAGAGAGAGAGAGAGAGAGAGAGAGAGAGAGAGAGAGAGAGAGAGAGAGAGAGAGAGAGAGAGAGAGAGAGAGAGAGAGAGAGAGCATGTAGCTTAACTGAGGGTTGGCTCTAATGCTTGGCCACCAAAGCATTAGCATTTTGATTTTGAATAGGGCCAATGATATCCGTTTTCAAAATTAGAGGAAGTTACCCGAAATATATATAACAGCACGAACGATCACTTTGTTCTAAACGCCAGATGCAAAGTGTACTTATGAACAGACAGACATATTGCAAACAATAAAACCAATAAAACAGGTAAATTCGTTATCATGAGGTACAGGGGTCCTACAAAGCACTGATTGATAAATCCGCATTATCATATCAGCATTATCGTCCCTTTGTAACCTTACTTATCCCTTTTTATACAGTATAGCACCACCCCACAGGGAGTATCCTGCTTACAGACCGGCTCTGACCTACTTGAGGATCTACTTTCACCAGGACGTTTGTGTAACATCAAAGATTACTCCCACCGCTGGATGGCCGACCGATTTAATTACCCACATCAAGATACCATCTACAATACACAGACGGGAATACAGTGGCCCTGATGCGGGAACTGCATCTCACCATGGCTGAGGGTTGGTTCATTCAGTACAGGCAAAAGAAAGGCCTGTAAATGTTATGTTAGCCTTGAGAAGGACGAATTTTGCTTGCATTTTCCGGGAGTTTCGTCCATCCTGGAAGTCCTGTTACCTGAACTGGGGTGCAGGTGCCATAAAATTGAGTGAGTCCCCAGAATTTACCATGGTCCATCATGCTTTAATTGGTTTGAAAGAATAGGCCGAACACTGTTCCAAAACAATAGCTGGTATGTTCAAGGTGGGTACCTATCCACAACCTTTGCACCACAAAATGTTACTGAAGCTTCATGAGTGCTGGCTTGTCTAATTCGCTCTCTTTGAAGATGGAAAACCATATCGGTGCATAAAGGTACGTGATAGCAGAGTGTCCAGCCACAGCATGGCAAAACAGTTTGATGAGCTTTATTGAAACAAGTAAGGTTAATGTGTAAGACGTTTATCTTCCTACCCGTCTATCTATCCACACACCAACTATAATTCTCAAACGTTTGTGCGTGTTGTTTAGCACAAATGCAATTTTCTGCTTTAAAAATGCCTTCAAATATTTAGTTTCGTATGATAAGCGACTTGTAAATTCTCTTCGGAATGCAGATAATACTGCACTCGCACAATGCCAAATTTCAAGAGGTGTAATATGTATCTCTCTATCCATCCACCGATCCATTCGCTACATGAATACACATTCTCCGAACAACACGATTCCAGAAAATTAAAAACAAGAATTCAAACTAAAAGCCATACAAAAACAAGATCCACAGTGTCTCTTTAGGAAAACAAAATCCGTAAAATATATATATATATATATATATATATATATATATATATATATATATATATATATATATATATATATATATATATATATAGGGAAAATCTTGTCTCCATAAATCCATACAATTTTTCTATTATTACGTTTAGTGCTCACGAACGTCTCAAGCTCATTTTTTTGAAGTTCTGTGTTCCATGGTTTTCTTTAATTTTACGGTCCAAATCACACAACAAAATATTTTTTTCTTAAAAGTACACACCCTGACAATACCTAAGGTCCAAAGTAGCTAGTACCGTCTGTAGTCGCTAAAGCACCAGGGTCATTTTCCGGTGCACCTTGCGTCAGGTTAGGTCATTTTAATATAGCAGCCATATTGCGCCATAGTTAAAGTACAGGGAAATGACATCGCAAAGTTGATCGTTATTTTCTAACGTACGACGGCAATATTTACAAGCTACAATGACAGGCTACAATTGCAAAGTTCCTGACTGTCGGCTAGACACAAGAAAAACTGGGTCAATTGGATAAATACCCCTGGATGCAAGGGGTAGCTTTCCACGGTTTTCCAGAAACACAGAAACGACGGGAGTAGTTGAATATGGTGATAAGACCAGAAGATTATGAACCACCAGGCATTTTAAATTTGACATAATTTGTTCAAGACATTTTGTTGGGGGGTAAAGGTACGACACCAGTACCTACGTTATTTCCGTGAAACAACTGGACGATTGCAGAAAAACAACGCATAACAAACCGATGGCAGAACCGTGTGAGACGGCCCAGGATCGAGTGACCTACCCAGCAACGGAGAAAGGCCAACTGCCAAGCAGAGGACGGGGGTGCGGTTGCTGCGTTGCAACGGTAGCTCACAGTACTAGCTAATTTGAACCAAAGCTATTATGATATGAGTTCTGAAAATCGGAAGGGAGTTAAAATAAAAAATATGCATTTTGCACCCCGCCACCGAAAGAGGCAAAGGGGGACAAACAAATAGTAGGCATACAAGCATTCGGTTCTTTCGTCCGTTCGCCTATTACATCTTTTTGTCCGTCTCGTACATCCATTCAGCCCGATATCAAATGAACTGTCTAAGATAGGATGATGAAACCTTTACCAGTCACACACACACATCCCCATAATGAGTCTACACTTACTGTGAACATCCGCGGTATCAAAGTGTATCCATAATGAGCCAATCAGCATCCAGAAAAATCAAAATGGCAGACACAAACGCAACATATACATCTTTCATGTCCCAGTCTTTTATGTTTGTATATAATCCGTAATTTACCAAATGAAAGCATAAATTGTGAATGTCTGATGCTGTTTGAGAGTTGATATGTTCATTTCATCTGCATAATTTCCATAGAGTCAGCCCACAGGCCCAATGAGAGGCAGCTCAAACATTCACTTTTAAGGGGTACCCCCTAAAAATCCCACTGTGTCCTACTTTCAAATTAGCTAAACCTGCTGGAGTCTTTCTTTGAAACCCTAATCCCCTGAAGACTTGGAGACCTAGATATCTACTGTGCCCATAAATAACATCCCCTTTGCACTCAGTCCACTTGTTGGCTTGATAAGCAAGGGAGTCTGAGAGGACCTCATTTTCCCATATTTCTAAAGAGGGGTGGTCACTTTCTGGGGACATACACCCCTTATAGATCTTGACATGGAATCACCAAGTATGGTATTTCTGTACTGGAGGCCAAGTCTACTTTCATAAAATTGGGGTTAAAGGCCATTTTGGCCCACCCCTAAGGGGAGGCAATAAGAAATCCGATCCCACTCCCATTTCAACAGGGGACAGGCCCCCATCAGCGAGAATTAGCTAAAATCAAAGGAAGACTGAAAATAAATGGCTCAGAAATATTTTAAAACATGGACCACAAACACATCTAACATATACATAAGAGTCACTTGTGTGTACTAACTCCAATTAAAGAAATTCGAGTTTAACCTACCCCCCTTCCCAACAGAAAATCTGGAAATTAAACTTTCCCTCATTCATCGTCTTCCAGGCCTATCCTCCTGGGTCCCATGGCCCAATGGTGCATATTTGTTGTCAGTAATGACATCCAGATGTGTAACTGACTCCGCAGTCACAGTCAAGTTTCCATCCTGAATGAAAATCACACTGCAGACAGGCTTCCATGGGCCAGATTTAGCCTTACACTGTGTTGGGGACAAACTTTTTTGCTGTAATCTTTACCTGTTAATGTCTGTATCCTCAAAATTATATATCATCAACTCTGACCCTTAGATGAGAGTAATACAAGCAAAGAAATAATTGGTCTGCAGCAGAAATTACCAAATAATATGTGATATAAAAGTTGAAGGGGGAGGGTCACATGACCCAAATCGGGCAATCTGATTGGCTTATATGGGCAACTGGTTCTAAGTGTCATGGATACTGGTAAACAGATACCATCATGCTAATGGTTCTTCATGGCATTTATGTGAATGTTAATAATTTAATTGGGAAAACATTGTTTTGCTGGGTACAAAGCATCATGACATAATTCACCACATACCAACAGAGAAAAACCACCAAAAAGGTGTTGTCAGGTAAATCACCTTACACAAGCAAAAAAAAAAAAAAATGAAAAAAAACAACGAAAAGAAAAGAAGAAAAAAAAGAGAAAAAAATCTTTCATGTCTGTACATCTGTAGGTGTCCAAGCTTCCCTTCAGAATACTATAACTCTATAAAACCAAGCTACACCCCACCCCACCCAAATACATTGGTTCCCTGCCTTGAGAGACCACCTTCTTTGAAAAACCACATTTCCAATATACTTTGCTCATTGCTTTTCTTGTTATTTTTACCTCCTATGAGAGACCATCTGTCTTGAGACATAATTGGTCATCCCTAGGGTGGTCTTACAAGAGAGGTTTCATTGTTAAAGATTTCAAGCAAACTTAAAATGATAACCCAATCAAGGATGGCAGACACCTATAAACAAAAAAGATCTGACACTGAGTGAATAGTGATCCTGGCTGTGTGAGTCATTGATAAATAAAATACAAATTTCTATCACTGAGTCTTATCTATAGAAAGATATAATTACATGCATACATGTATATATGTCTTCTGAACTTCAACATGTTAACTACATTTCTTAATCACAGAATTAAAAATTAATAGTTTCAGGGATTCAGCAAAAATGTGTTTCATTTCAATTTACCGGCAAGTGAAATATGATATTCAGTGGCTTCCTGTAAATCTCATTCCAGTGTTAAACTAAACAAATACTTCAGTGGTTGCAGTTCATCCGTTTGCCCACACAACATTTATCTTCAGCTTGAGCCATTACTTTCCTAGTATGTTAATTAATTGGCATGCCATACTATTAGTCGGGCCCACATGCTTGTGTATGGTCACATGGGCACTCCCGATGCCAAACCGAGGCCCTGGTAAGAGCCCCTAAGATTAGATTGACCCAGAAACAGGCCTTTGTGCCTGACTGTACTGTAGATGCTTTCTATTCAGGGCATGTGCAGTGAAGCTTCATGTTGATCTTGACCTCTTTCCAAGATTCCATGGCCCTTAAATTTGACAGGTCCGTACGGCCCAATATCTAATGAACCGCTTAAAATAGAACGATGCAATTTGTACTACATATGTATATTGCATCCTATGATGGGAATGGAGGCATGGGAATGTTGTTTCATGTTGACACTGACGTCTTTTCAAGGTCACAAAGCTGCTAATCTTGACTGTGAAGCAAATACAATCTTTACCTTATCACACATGCATTGTACTAAAGGTATGTGCGGCATCGCCTGTACATTGACCAGAACTTTTTGCCCAGCATGGCTTGTTGGTGAACATGGGCCTTTTCACAACGCCACCAGTGCCAGAAACCTATCTTCGGCAGCCCGAACCTAGTGGAACATTGATATGGAGGGCGTGTGCAATGTGCGTTTATGCTACCTAGCTAAAGACATGTAGTATTTTATGTTATTTAGGCATGTGTAGCATACGTTCTAGCTCATTGTTGGCCCCCGCCATTCGAAATTTCTACCATGGAATTTCATATTTGTTGTAAGTCACTGAACTTTATACCCATAGATGCCATTAGAGACCTTTTAAGTAAATATGACCTGGCGGGTGCTATTGATCGTTTCGATCATCGCACTATTTTGGTAGTAGCTATTATTTCCGTAAAACCAAACTTTGAACATGGATTTTATTGAAAACTTTGGTTCGAGTTTTTACATTCTGGTCTCAAAATATGGATAATAAAGTTACACAGGAAACAGACACTCATATTTTAAATGAGTTTTGTTCTCTCACAGCCTGACTAAATTTTGGTAAAAAATATACCCAGTACTTTAGATGGCTGTAACTTTAAAAAAGATGTGATAAATGATGAATGAACAGATAGGCTTGACCTCTTTTAACGCACTGTGTGAAACAAATTATGTGTCCATACTCTTTTGAATAAAAAATCTGAAATCGAATGAAGAACATTCGAGAATCTCGTGTTAAAAATTGTTGTTAGTTGAAGTTAGGTTACTAAGGAAATGCGCATTTACATGTGGATTGCTGTCACATTTTCTCATACAAAATGTACATTATAATTGCCAGGGTGGGGACTTTCAGAACATATATATTTCGCCGGACGATTTTTTACTGAAAATAACGCAGGCACGTCAAACATAAAATCTAAACAAGAGGGCTGTCTAAACAGTCTGACTTCAGCTGAACTTTACATTTTATCCGAAATTGGTCCTACTCTAGTCTAGGGTATGCTGAATTTCTAGAGGAAAAAATGTCAGTTTCCACTGCAATCCAAATTGATTTACTTGGTAATCAACAAGCATGCATGCATTAATCGACAGGTAATAACATTGCAAAAATCGCTATCAGGGATCCAGAATATCAGCACTCTCCCACAAACTACATTTCCACCACGTTCCAGAACATTTTCTGAGTGACGGTTTTGTAGCAGAAGTGAAAAAAATGGGAGAAAACGACAAAACAAAATAGGAAAACACAACAAGAAACAATGCAGCGCTATTTGTTGTAAAAACTGGAATCAATTAAAGGTCGGGGGTGGGGTCTCTAGAAGTGCCCCCCCCCCCCCATGTAGTTTTCAAAACACTTAGCTTAGCAGTTTCGGATACAATTTTTTCCTTTTTTTAATTTTGCCCAAAAATTGAACTGTTTCGGCGAGATTTTTGAAAAATCTGCTAAAAGAGGGACAAACAAACGCATAAAAACACCAAATAATCACTGGAGTGTGACCCTAGAACAAATTTGGATAAGTTTGTTCAATGGTCACACACCCACCAAGTTTCGAGTGAGTCCAGCCGACGATTGTGAGAAGTCGAAAATGTGAATTGCTGATGCGGGCAAGACCAACGACGCCGTGACTGACGTGGACGTGGACGTGGACGACGGACATTCCTAGGACCATGCTATTACCTCAGCTTACTGAGAAGTTAGGCGCGATAAAAAAGAGGCGTGAAACCATTGTGAACTTTTGACACCTTGTTCTGCTATCATGGATACTGCCATGCTTTATGACCCCGAGTGAAGACAAAGTTGATTTTCTCACAGCAGAAATAACCCCTTATAACAAGTAAACTGCACCCTTTTGATAGCAACCAAACAAAGAATGTAATTTGAATCCAAGGTACAGGTTGATGTCAATATGGAAGCCTGGCATCAATAAATTTATGTGCACGACTTTTAGTAAATGTTGTTTGTGTTGTAAGTCTCTCCGTCTTTACGGTGAAATAAATGGCAATCAGAATAGGTAAAAGAATATTCAGAGACTTACAATGTAAAAAGAAAATAGACAAATCCATAGTTGGCCCATCCCTACTCCATACCATACAAATGTTAAACATTTAGTTTCACACTTGAATTGAGAATGCATTTTACATCCATGTAATTTAAAATGCTTGTGATCCAAAAAATACTCCAACCAAAATGCCTTGGAGTTAAACCTGTTAAAACCACTGAATAACTTTGTAGATTGTTAAGGAAATGGACCATCGACCCAGTGGCCATTATTAAGAGAAAATGTGAACATTGGGAAACTGACTTTACAAGAAGCTCCCTGTCTCAAAGCAAGGAGGCAATAAATGACTTAGGTACAGCCTCAACACAGGGAAAAGTTCAAATCAGAGATGTTGCTGATGAGAGACGGAAATTGGATGATATAAGGTATGTGGATGTTTTGAAAGACGGGAAACACTGATACAGCCAGGGCTTGATGGTTTGGAGGTTAAATGAGACGAGGTATCCTGAAGTATGTTTAGTGCAGAAAGTAAAATATTCAGACAAAGAAAGCTACATCAGCATGTATGTTTTGGAAAAGAGTAATTTGCAGTAAATGAAGAATCGATTTCTACGGTTTAAGGGACTGGTTTACAACCACCTGTTGGCTTGTATGAGTGAGAGCCTGCCTCAAATCAGGAGTGAAATTTATTTCTTCTCATTGATATTTGAATATGAATGTTTTTGTAGCTCTTGAATTTCTGCTTCTTGCATTTTAACTGTACTTTCCATGTTTAGTTGAAATGTGTAAATGTGGCCCATGCTTCTCTGAACTATTTCTGAGAATGATACCAGACCCTGCCATAGTGCCCAGCTAACTGGCTGGGCACAATGTAGGTTTTGTCAAACATTGAGCCCCCCAAAACCTCACATCATTAGCTAACCAGAAAAATCAGCTGCAATCATGCATTAGGCCAGTGCAAAGTCGGCAATTAGCATAAGCTGACCTTATGGTTGCCAAGATACTTTACATATCTCAGGCCTGGTAAAATATGAAAGAGAGTGGAAGCAAAAAAAAAGCCTTACTAATGCCAAATAAGAGTGGAACAGACCATGCATAGACAGAATGTGTGCCTGTTTAACCACTGGATTATCACACAGCCGTGTGTTTGGTATCAGTAATATATGGGGCAGATATGCAGGTGCACACAGAGATAATGGTATTCAGATACCGCAAAGATATTGTTAAGAAGGGCATTCTTAAATAAAATTCAAGATTTACTTGGATGATATGTTAGCTATGTACAACCTCTCATAAAAGCCTCTCTTATGATGTATCCTGGTGATCAGGCAGAGTCCACCATTTCAAAATCCATCATTAAATATTCCGAATAGGCAATGCCTTGATAAAAGTCAGAATAGAATTAGGATGCAGGACCAAATGGAATGGGCTTTCAGCAAAACAACATTTTCAGCAGAGAGTATATGTTGCACTGAAAATTAAGCATGATCTCATTAGATACCCCAGTACCCATAGCTCATGGCACGGAATTGGTAAGGAACGTGTTGAACAAATTATTCGAGATAGTTTGTATGTGTTTCTTTGTTTAGTGTTTTGAGGCATTGATGCTGTGAATGATGTCCTTACGAAA
Organism: Hermodice carunculata; assembly: GCA_964020975.1. NCBI lineage: Eukaryota > Metazoa > Annelida > Polychaeta > Eunicida > Amphinomidae > Hermodice > Hermodice carunculata. Next base: position 65,415,725 of record OZ026617.1, read on the forward strand.
AATAATGATATAGAGCAGAAGGTGCACAGCGTATGCTAGTACATCATCTATGAAGTGCCCTAAGGTCATAAACTCACACCATAGCATTCTGGTTTGGGTCTTCCTCTGCTTCAGGCAACAAAATCTTAAGTTCTGGTAGATCTGGTTCCTGCCACAAATTGCACTATTGGTATTGACACAACTTGAACAATTGATACCATCATACCCCACAGTATCCTGGAAAAATTGGCAACAGATTGTAATGTAGAATATCATATTCCTGACAACATTGTCCTAGGCCAAACAATTTACTGCCACTCTGAAAACATTGTTGTTCGTCAGGCAGCTCTTGATGGAAACAATACGTTCCATTGCATTCAGGTGAAGGTGAGGCAGAGGGATCCTCCTCCATGGGGATATAGTCAAGGTGGCAAGTACATTGGCAAGTCACAAACTAGGAAAGCCAGATGCCCTACAAGCATTTCGAACAACTGACCATGCCTTCCTGCCGTCCAGTCAAAGGCCAACTGACTTCAATGCTAACAGCAACATAGGTGTACATGAGTGGTAAAGTGACAATACAGAAATGCAAAAGGCCAGAACAAGGGAATTGGCTTGGGTTGTCTCACAAATACATGATGAGATCGAACACCTATCAATCCCTGCTTTGGAATCATCCAATGAAGCTACCAGTGTCATTGACCCTTGAGTGACAAATACACGCATGCTGCCAATTTTACAAGCCCCAGCAGATGGTAATGGCACACTAACTAATGTGATAAATCTTTTTATTAGCATTTCCACATGCCGAGGGCAATTGCACACCATTATCACTGCTGACCAGGCCATCGTACAGCAGAGATAAGAAATTGGTATGGGCAAATCCTGACTTTCAGAAAGTGATAATGAAAATGGGGCCCTCCATGTATACTTCGAAATCTCTGAAGCCATTGACCAGCACATGGGAAAATGCTGGCTTGGATGATCTGTTGACTTAGTCCATAATGTATGCAACAAACACTGAGACCATACCAGATGGCAAAGCCTACTACTGTGAGGTTCTAACACATACATTAATATGTGACACGCTTAGCACATTAAATCGCCAATGTCCAAACCATGGTAAGATGCAAATGGCCAAACATAAGATTTCAAAGTCAATGAACTTATTGGATACTGAAACAACAGTTCACCAAGAAACAGGAAACCAATCCAGTACTCTTGAGAGTTGTGGACAGTCTAGCTGATGCTTTGGGCAATGAAAAATCAAAAGGGTCTAATGGAGGACATCCATAAAGACAATAGAGAAAACCTGAATGTCAAGCTGTAGACAACATATATGACGTGAGAAGATACTGTTGGACCTTATTGTAGCCCAGAGCAATGGTAACTGGAATCTCCATTTTGACGATATGCAATCGATCAAAACTATGCCAGGTGGGGTCTTATCTAGCTTGCTGGCATGAAAGAACTCTAGCAAATGGCTTCAGGAGAAAATGAAGAGTTCACTGCTGGTAACTTAGTAATTAAATGAATGAAAAAAAATTCTTTTGAACCAAATATCTGCTGAACAAGCAACAGAATAGGTCAATCAAACATTTCAAATGCAAAATGGCGTCATTGGTGTCACAGGAAATGACCAGGCCGGGAAAAAGTGGTGCATGATTTGATCAAAACGTTCACTTATGTCAGAGGACACAAGGCATATATTTGATCTATACGACCAGGTGGAAAATTAGATATTCACCTGCTGTGACAGTCTTCCTTAATGCTGTAAAAAGAAAAACTCACTGCCAATCGTACTAGTGTTAATGTGTTTCCAATTTCCCAGTGACACATATAGTAAAGAGTTAAACGGTAAATCAGTTAGACAGTAGCCATATACCACAAGTCTGCTTATACATATTGGTTGAGGGGTAAGTCAAATTGTTCTTATCTGAACCTGTACTATGCAAATTTGGTCATTATGGTTTGTTTGACAGGTATTCTTCTTTGATATGAAGCTCTGCATTTATAAGCAAAACTTCACGTATTTAGCTAATTCATCAATTGCCACGTTCATATTTATTCAATATAATGTGGGTTGTCTTTGCTGAATATTTAGCTTCGACAAGGAGCCGCAACTCAGAGAAACATGTACAGGTAAAAGGCTCTGAAACATGTTGAGTAGTTACCTGCTGAAGACCCTTTAATTTATTTGGGCTAATACAGCCTATATCAAAATTTTACAGAGGAACGTGTGCAATATGGACAATAGTACTTCTATGTATATAAGTTAAACAGGGACAGGTTAGCTTATGCAGAGTAAAGAGTTCGGACTGCGGAATAGGGTAATGACTACTAGGAAGTGGTTTTTGGACAAAAAGACACAGATACAATTAGTTACAAATGGCATGGCTACACTTGAAGTAGTCACTGATCTTTTGACACTTGAGAAAAGAAGCCAGAATAGTGTGATTGCAAATGTGACAGATCAAATGGTGGAGGCAGCTACCCAGTTGCTCGACACACTGAAGACACATCATTCTACAACCTTTGCAAATATGTATAAAGTAACAGTTGTCTCAAAATTTAATGTCAACGCTGACCGAAAACTTCTCATTGCTGTGAATGCTGGTTGTATGAAACAAATGCTTAATATCCTCAAACAAAAGCTCTCACTAATCCCACTGTTCTTGGCAAAGGCAGCAGGTGGTATGAACTCTTCCCTAAATACAGGGGTCACATTAAGCTTCCGTCCTGCATCATAGACGCAAAAAATAAAGAAATGACGCCTGTAAATTAATAAAACATTGTCATTTTGCGTCTCTGTGGACGCACGCAAAAAGACGAGGTGCATTTTTGAAAGATACAACTGCAAAAATTACCCCAAGCGGTCACGCTAAAAAACGCGGTGCATTTTTGAAAGATACAACTGCAAAAATTACCCCAAGCGGTCACGGTGTTTTGTATCGATCATTATCAATCTCATGATTATTTATTATACTGATGGAATCCTCTGATGTTCGTCTTTCTATGTAACAAGCTCTCTTATTTGCTAAGAAAAAATATTCCTGGGGTATCCCTCCAAAAATTTGCCAGAATGAGAATGGATGGACGTCACTCCACCTCATTATAAATGCTGAGAGCACTTCCAGGCTCCTAATTGGGTGGATTTGATCACGTGCCGCTCACTGTCCAATAAAATTCGTTGTGTTCCCCATGTGCTTGTCTCATGTCCGCAATGTTGGGAAGGTACAAGTCATATTACGCAAAGATTATTGGACTAAGATGTTAAATTTTCAAATCATATTTTCACCAAGAAGACTTCCATTGCAAAAAATCTAGACCCAGATAAAGGCACGAGTGAAAATCCATTACGGACGGCAAGGAAAATACGCAGATTAGTCATCGCAAGGTTACACGTGAACGAAGCGAAATTTTGCATTAGCCGGCCTGACAGTGTAACTGTAACACGATTTTGTTCATGACTGTCTCCGATGGGTCACGTGGTTATTGGGGGTTTTTTTAAAAAAAATTTGGTTGTTTTGATTTTTTTTTAATAAAATGTTTGAATGGAACAAATCTGTATGACAGAACAAAATAGGAATTCAAAAATCTTAAACACCGCCTACGGTATCAAATTTTTAAGGTGCATATTGGTAACTTTTCATTCAATCTTAAATTTTATAATAATGAGTTACCTACGTGAGCATACAGACCCTATGTTATGTTCGTTTCTAGGCTTAAGTTACCTGCATGTTTTATTTATTGATCCTTCTCGGATCCGCACATCCGGGAATCTTAGTTTACATGCCTGCGTTACTCGGTGAATCTCCCTAAAAGCGTCTGTGGATACCCATTCAATGTATGCTAAGCATTACCCAAAAATCAGTGCTAAAACATCCAAGTTATGATTGTCAAAATCTCTCCAATTTTTTATTCAGTAGCAGAATTCGGCAAAATGATGCTGCCTTCAGAAATATTTTGTTGATTTGCGGTCGACAACATGGATATAATTTTGGATAAAAATGTCTAATTTTACATGGGACCATAAGCGATGGGGAACGTGTTTTCACAGGGCCCGCTCATTTACATAACAGCAGCAGTCAGCTGATAAGCAGCTTATGACGTGTTGGCGGATCCGAGAATTGTGATATATGTTAATGATACCAAATAAAATCAATTAATCAAATTATATCAAATGAAGTCCAGTTTGCACAATTTCAGACTGGACCCATCGATTCAGTTCATGGACGCACTATTTTTCCTGAAAATGGAGAAAGATGGGTCCAACGGACCTATACTGAAAAATCCTTAATGTGACCCCTGTAAATACATACCTTCTTAGACTCTGTCAACTAGAATTAGTGTGTCACCCATGGTTACTAATACTAACTTAAAAACTAATGTTTTTATTGATGGTAATTCTCTAAAGCAAGGCCTTTCGAAGTATCATGCATGCACAATATTTGGAGATGCTTATGTGTTCATGAAGTCTGTCATCCAACATTTCAGAGAGAACACCATCAGAGTGGATGTTGTGTTTGACCAATACCTGCGAAAAGAGTCCATTAAGACAATTACAAGATCCAAACAAATGGAAACAAAGAATCCTATATAAATTTTCACACCAATGAACTCCACGCCCGAATTCCACAGGTTTGGAGCTAGTTCATTGCCTTGAAAGAGAACAAGGCTGAACTTTTCAAATTCCTCTCTGCAATACTCATAATCAAGGCCAATGATTTAGATCAAAAGTATGAGTTGGTGACTGGATGTGGCTTCACTCAGTCTACAGATGCCCGATCAATGGGGTGTGATCACATCAGTCTACATTGAAACCATGACATTGATTCCAGACTGACGGTGCATGTAGCACCTTATGCCTGAAAAGCAGCAGAAACCGGGATGATCAGTGGTGCAACTAGGGGCAGACTATGCCTTCCCATACATACAGCACCCCAGATGCTTCCACAGCCAGTAAAGGACAATCCTCTCCATTCCCATGCAATAACTGGCTGTGACACGACTTCAGCATTTCAGGGACATGGTAAAAAATCAGATTGAAAAGTATTCATGAAACATACTTCACTTGTCAGTCGCATTGAACCTGATGGAATTGCTGCAGAGGCAAAAATATTTGTCATCTGTATGGCACTTATGAAGCCAACAGTATCGACCATGCAAGATAACAACTTTTTGCCAAGGCTACAAAGAAACTGGAGATGTCTCTACCACTGACTGATGCTTTGTGCCTTCATACTGCACAAGTCAATTACCTAGTAAAGGTATATCTCCAAGCTAAAGAAAACTAATACAAGGCACATCCTCTGTTGAAACTTCTCACTGGATGAATGAAATCTGGTGAACTGAAAATGCTGTGGACAACTCTACCAGTAGTGCTCAATGCACATCCAAATAAATGACCTGTGGCGGCAATTAAAAGTGCAGGACAGTGTCATGAAACTGTTTCAGGACTGAGTTTAAGTATTCTGTGGGTGTATTGCAACTGACTGATATAACCGAAGTGAACAGCAAATGTTTCATTCGAAATGAAGTTTTACCAGTCATGGGATTATCCTATTGAAGATGCACAAAAGAGATAAAACTATGTTTTATTTTAAGTTCAACTGAACTGGTCAGTATTAAGTGACATAAGACATAAAAACACTATCAAGCGTCAGAGTATAAATATTTTACATGCAAAATAAATTGTTTGGAAAACACAATTTTGTATCATGTTTTTGCCTTTCGTTTAATTGGGAATAAATAGTCAAAATATGTACAGCATGTACTTCAACATACACATCTAAGACCTAACCTCCATTTTTTAAGACAGTCGTAGTACAGGTTTAAAAAAAAATAGTATCTTTGTGGACTCATTCAACTTTGAAAATGACCTCCTAGGTCCAATTCTAGAGAGCTATGCACTCACACGTTTTTTATGATCCTGTGAACAGATGTCGGAAAATAAAAAAGGCACAGAACAGCATTACGTGCGACTTTTGAGCAGATGACTTTGTTATAACATGAAAAAATGGGAAAGGTCGCTTTATTGTTACATTTTGCTTTGCATTCAACTGTAATTAAACTTCAACTGCATATATAATGTTATGTACACATGAGAAACAAGTGAAAGGTTATTTTAATGCTTTAATACAGCTCACAGTAAAATGCAAAATTTTACAAACGTTTCCTTTGACCCCATTTGACCTTGCGAATTATCTTTAGGTTAACATTGTAGGGTGATCCACCCATACGTTTTGGGTGACCTCATAAGTGATTTACATAACATATAAACCAGCAAATAACACTAAGTGCCATTAACATTTTGTCTACAACACATTTTTTATAAACTTGGCCGCTCTACTAATAACCTTTCTGATATTTTAGTGTGTTTTCAAAATAAATTTTGGTGGTCTGCTATTTCATGGATCACAAAATAAAAAATACAAAAAAAGGACACCGCTCTTGGTTACAAAAGATTTGGTAGTCAATTAACAAGAATCAATTTACACCTCCATGCAATTAACAGTGGTTGGCCTGTTTGTGCAGTGGCCCTACTTGTAGTAAAAGATCACAAGTGGCACTCAGATATACTGGAGATACTCTACCCAGGAAAAGGGATGAGGGGCTGGGTCCCAGTACAGGAAATAATTTTGCCATATCAAAGTACAGAAAATGGGAATATTCCAACATCATGGTCAGTATGAACATACATGATGATCAGAAATACAGAAAAAAGAGGGCCTTCAGTTCGCTGGCTAGGGAAACCTATTACCCCAATGTGCCAGCATGGTGCTAATAACGAAATACCCTTACCTCCCACCCACCCCCACAGACACTAAATGACATGCTACTCTGCCTCTTAGCAGCCGGCACACATGACAACCTCTACGCAGGCAAGAAGGAATTTTGCAATACATCCATTCAAACTCCCTCTCAGAGTTCATAGATGTACTTAATGAGTGAGGATATCTGTCTATCATCACTCTTTCATTACATTTTCATTTTTTTTCAATCATGACAATAATAACAGTTATAGAATTTAATATGTTCAGCTTAGTTAAATCATGGAAGTTTGTTTTTCCAATTACTTTCTTTCTTCCCTCCTTCCTTTTTCTTTCTTTCTTTCTCTCTCACTCTCATTCTCTCTCTATCTCTTTGTTGGTTCACAACCAAATTTGTCTGGAATTTTTCTCAGACACTATTAATCTGAAAACCACCAAACTGGCATGGTGACTGACCTATCGGTCAAATTGTGTATATCTTTTGGAATAGTCATGATGTTTACAATTATGCAAATTCAGGGCAATTAAAATTATAAAAGCTCCCTATCTTTCAATCTATGGCAGATAGAATCAGAATTCCAATATGCATCTGTAGGTTAGTCACAGCTACCAAATTATGGACAGTAAATGAAAAATGTATAATTTTAAATTATGCTAATTAGGATTATGGAAAAAGTTGAATATCTTCTCCACTATTACACATGTACATACCAACGTCATTCCAACTTCAAATTATATGTTTGTGGCAAAGCCGCATCCAATGAACCACAGACCAAAGTTGTAGGATTTAATTTATGAAAATTAGGTAAATGTGTAAAACTAAAATCTTGAATAGCTTCAAAACTAAGGGACACTTACAGGCCACCAGCCACAAAAATGACCTCAGAGTCAGCTTAGCAGGCACCCATATAAAAAGTTGCCTGCTGAATAATATCACAGTACATAGTACCTGCTGTTTAGACCACCCGATCAGGCAACCAAAAGTGGTCACATATACATGTAACAGGTGGTCTTAAAATGCAGGTAAGTCTACAAAGCAGTGATACTGTTGTGTCATCAGAAATGTGGCCACACAACAGTGGTCTTAAATTGCATGTGAACTGTATCTCTGAGACCAGGACTTTCACAGTCTTTGACTTTGTCCCAGTTGCACAGTCTTGATCCCGGTTGAACTTGGGAGGGAGTGGGGGTGGGGGGTAGAGGGTGTTAAAAATTTTTAAAGTGCTTGGCACTAGCTACAAAGTTATGGGCACCCCAAAATTAACCCAGGTGAGCAATATGAATCACTGCATCACATCATGGACATACAAACGAGGTCGTTTGTATGTCTATGATCACATCTTGTATAGAGTACAAGACTGAGTAGCCAGCACCGGCCCTGAAAATATGCTGGGTTCCAGCTCTTTTGAGCAACCTCAGTTAACAGACTTCAGAGTCTGTTTTAGGGCAAAACATGCATGTGCAGCATGCACATCAAACCAGAAAAAAATATGTGGTCTTGGATTTTTTTTACCATCCAGCACTAGCTGCAGTGACCCCCCCCCCCCCCCCCATTACCAGGTTGAGGCACCTTTTGCTAGCTCTGTCAACACGATACAACAACACTACCAATGGCCCAATTTACTATTTACACCACCATGCAATTAACAGTGGTTGGCCTGTTTATGCAGTGGCCCAACTTGTAGTATGAGATCACAAGTGGGACTCGGACACACTGTACAGACTGTACCCAGGGAAAGGGAGAAGGGAGGGGGATGTCACAGTACACCAGCACAGGAAATAAGTTTCCCATACCAAATTACAGAAAAATAGGAAGATTCCAACATAATGACCAGTATGAACATATATGAAATACAGAAAAAAAGAGGGACTCCAGTTCACTGGCATAGGAAATACATTACCCCTGTATGCCGGCGCTAGTAAAGAAATACCCCCCTCCCCCCAACACACACACTTAATGACATGCTGCTCTGCCTATCAGCAGCCTGCATTCATGACTACCTCTATGCATACCAGAAGGAACTTTGCAATACATCCATTCAAACTCCCTTTAAGAGCTCATAGATGTACTTAATGAGTGAGGATATCTGTCTATCATTACTCTTTCATCACATCTATGACATTTTTTTTCAATCATGATCTTAAAAACAGTTCTGGAACTTCAACATGTTCACTATGACTAAATCATACAATTTTGCTTTTCCAATCTCTCTCTCTCTCTCTCTCTCTCTCTCTCTCTCTCTCTCTCTCTCTCTCTCTCTCTCTCTCTCTCTCAAACAGTATTTCTCTAAAAACTTCTATGGTGACTAACCTCCTGCTCAACTGATTAATTGTGATTGGCCAAGTGACCTGGCAAACAAGATTCGTAAAAAAAACAAAACAAAAAATAAACAAGAAAAAAGACCAAAAAAAAAACGATAAAAAGGAGTCAGCAGTAAGTTGCTAAGTTGGTTAAATTGGAAATGTCACTGCACGTTTACATGGGTACAAATAACAATTTTGCCCTATTACAAGGTACAGAAAATGAGAAAATGTACAAATAATGCTTGCTACGAAGTACAGAAATTAAAAGGGATTCCAGTTTGTGCGTAAAGCAAATAAAAATGCCCAGTAAGCTACTACGGGGAGCTCCTTACCTTCCCCTTAAGAGTTCATAGATGTACTTAATGAGTGAGGATAACTGTCTATCATCATTCTTTCATTACACCTATGACATTTTTTTCCATCATGATCATAATTACAATTCTAGAACTTCAACGTGTTCACTATGACTAAATCATAGAATTTTGTTTTTCCAATCTCTCTCTCTCTCTCTCTCTCTCTCTCTCTCTCTCTCTCTCTCTCTCTCTCTCTCTCTCTCTCTCTCTCTCTCTCTTTCTCAAACACTACTATTCTAAAAACCACTAAACTTGCTATGGTGACTGACCTCCTGCTCAACTGATTGATTGTGATTGGCCAAGTGACATGGCAAGCAAGATTCATAAAAAAATAAAAATAAAAATAAAAAAGACAAAAAAAAAAAAAAAAACGAAAAAAAAGGAGTCAGCAGTGAGTTGCCAAGTTGGTTAAATAGGAAATATCACTGCACGTTTTCATTGGGGGGGGGGGGGGGTCTGGACGCTGGTACAAATAACAATTTTGCCCTGGTACAAGGTACAGAAAATGAGAAAATGTACAAATAATGCTTGCTACGAAGTACAGAAATTTAAAGGAATTCCAGTATGTGCGTAAAGCAAATAAAAATGCCCAGTATGCTAGTATGGGGAGCGCCTTACCTTCCGCCCCCACCCCTTTTCAAGTACCCGGGAAAGAACATGGGGCAATATCATAATTTCACTATTATTTTGCTCATCTAAATTACATGTAGGCCACTTATTTCCAAATGTCCTCTCACTTTTGCCTACAGGGGTATTTCGTGATTTGGAATAGTTTAAATGTGATTTCCGTGTCTAACCAATGAGGCTAATAAAATATAGGCTCCTTGGTCCAACCATGGATGACAGAGACTCGAGAGGAGGGAAGTCTCTGGGTTTCAAACAACTTTGTTTGGAATAAAAAGTGTCATAATCCAATTAATTGGTGTTTTTGGTTTGATATTACTTGATCGGTCGAGTTATTACTGAGATCGTTATCAGCGGCCGACTCGGCCCTCCTTGGCCTTACTGTTGCAGTTTTCTCTGCCTCGCTCACCTTGCATGGTTCATGGATTTGATCAGTGAACGAAAACATGTCGGCTCTAGTGACTGTAGCCGTGGCGATGCTGCTACCTGTGTTCTGATTGGCCAAAAGTAAAGGCACCTGGCTGTCTGCATCAACAATGCAGCGAACCCTTTCCATGATTCATGAATCACGAATAGGCCTACCGGATAGTGTATCCTCAATCAGGTATTGTTTGATCTGAAGATCCAGTGGACTTTTAATCCGAATGAATTACCAAAGAATTTGAGTAAACATTGGAACTGACAGCAGCGGAGTGAATAAGAAAAGTGGTGGGCAGGCATTCTACAGGCTAGTTTAGCCAAGCTGTTGACATAAGTAAGCATATGATTATTATGAGATGAAATGACTGACGGATAAAACAAATCCACATAAAAGTGGTATAGACAGGAATCACACAAACTATTATTATCATTATCATTATCATTATCATTATCATTATTATCATTATTATTATTATTATTATTATTATTATTATTATTATTATTATTATTATTATTATGGGATCTAGCCTATTATTATGAAATTAATAAATCAATAGGTCTACCAAGGGTATATAGTTGATGTAGCTATACTCGATATGTTCCTATTCAAACTCAGAAATCCTTTATTCGACCATAGTGTTTTGAACAAAATACAAATTAGGCCTATTGCTGATAGGGTGGGCAAGATCACTGTTATTATCACTTTCTTATCTTTCTCTATAAATGTGATGAGTTGCTGGTCTCTGAACTGTGAAATTTGGTGCAACGATGTCTAGCTCCCTTCCCTGCGTCTCTGCTGGGTTCTTCATGCTAAGCAAAAAGCAGACTTTTCAGAGAACGCACACATTTTAATAATTGCAGAGACCCTAGCTTTTTAGATTTTTCATAAACTGATTTTATGTTTTTAACACGTTTACCAAAAAAAAAAAAAAAAAAAAAAAAAGTTTGCCCAACTGACCCGCTCCGAACTTGATCAATATCAATGAGGAGTTTTCAGTTGCTATAACGAGAATAGGCCTAGGTACACGGTTTTTACAAGATAGTCGGTAGGGTTGAAGTGACGTGGCTTGCGCAGACTACCTCCGTTCATCAAGAAAAGACTTTTTTTTCAGTTTTACCATAAAAGTACAGCTTAGAACCAGAAGTTTCTGATTGAAAGCAATTATTTTCCTATCTGTGGTCAGTGACGTATTGTGTTGCATTTCACAAACCGCACGGCTCAGCTTATAGAGAACTGGTAAATCGTGTATATGTATAGACCTTGTTACCAATGTTTAACAAAATGTTGAATCACTATGCATGGCCACCCACCTTTGTTACCACCTGGGAAAAAAACAGAGCTCGGCCATATAGGCTTCGACCTAGGCCTACATGTATGAGACATCTTTCCTTTGATCCTGGAGTTCAGGACCCACTTACCCTTTTGTGAGGCTGCATTTTGACGAGAGTTTGAGGTGCAGGGGGGGGGGGGGGAGGGGGAGGCGATAAAGGGGAGGGAACATAGGCTCAGTATAGACCTAGGCCTACAATTTAGGATAATAAAGCGGGACCTTTGTTTTATTTTCATATAAATTTTCAGTTACCACTTTGGTCATGAATTCCTGTCCTAAGATGGCTGTACAGACTAGGCCTCCAAAAGGTTCCTCTGTATAGCTTTCAGAACTCCAAAACTATCCATGAATATGACCAGGGGAGGGTGGGGGGAGGGTATTGATGATAACCCAGGCACTAAATATAGGTCACAGTTTGGTGAGGTTTTTTTCTTTTTTCTTTTTTTTTTTCTTTTTTTTTTTTTTTTTTTTTTTTTTCTTGTTTTCAAGACAGCGTTCGATAAAGTTTGTTTAGCTTAGACTGATAGTCTAATTTTGCGCAAAATCTAGCAAAGGAAAATTTGCAGGAAATGAATTTGATATGAAGAAACATTAAAGTTTTGCTTACTGCATGTACGCATGCATTCCTCATACGTTACCTGTTATTTAAAAGTTCCTGGGACTCTGAGTAAGGTTTCCAGGAACTTTAGTCTCAATTCCTGGGACTTAAGTTATATTCCTGGGAATATATAATTATATTCCCAGGACTTAAATATGTTCCTGCGAACTTTCCACTATGTTCCTGGGAACTTGCCACTATGTTCCTGGGAGCTTACCACTATATTCCTGCGACTTCGCTACATTCCCAGGACCGGCCTTATGTTCCCATGAACTCTGCTTACATTTCCAGGAAATTGTCTAAATTCCCAGGATACTGCCTAAAACCCAAGGAAATTGCCTTAATTCCTGAGAATTTATTAATATTCATAATGCCATAACTCAATTATGAGTGTAGTAATATTGATAAAATTGTGCCAATTTACTACAAGAACACATCTTTACACACTGTTCAAATTTGGTGCTTCTACCATGAGTAGAACTGGAGATACAATGATGGTGCAAAATTTTCCGAATGGAATGGACAGTTTATTTTGGAATGACATACATGATGGGTTTTGCATTGTTCAATAATATGACAGTTGGAAAGCATGTAGATTGACGGTGAAACGATAACCTTCGATGTGGCACATGATACTTTAGTTTGGCAAGCAAATGTTACTTTCCCATGAGGAGATATTTCAATAGCTTTTCTACCGGGTTATCTGTAGATCATTGTCCACATTTTATTTTTCCTAGTCAATGGCACATTATGTTGCGTTACATCAAATGACTCAACCATTAAACAGACGATCATGTACTGTAAACATTAAGGTGGTCACGACGCTTTCTGGCCCTTTTGCTTATGTGAAAGGCCACTCTGCCCATGCTCTGTTGATTCCTGCAGCCCATTTGCAGAAGGTATCGTGTTTGGGTAATGAGTGGCAGGCGGAGGTCTTGAATCAATTACACAATTACAGTGTTCAGTGCAAACGACAGCAATGAAATAGGGGTGCTATTGATCCGGCCTGGGAACGGAACGGAATGACAAGCAATGAGATTGCAGAAGACACAGTAAAAATCACTGCATATATGTTATAGTTGACATAGGGTTCTTCCCGGATATACCACGTCCATTATACTAAGTTACGGCACCAATAAAGGAGTCAGGCCAGTATGATGAACTCCTTTAACTCAAGCTGGGTCATGTGGGTCATTCGAAAAAAGACATTATAAGGCACACGTCTGATAAGTTATCCCAAAGTGCCTTACACTGTTCTAAGTAAATAAGAATTACCACGCTTTTTGTTGGCCATTAGCAAGACCTATCTGAGAGTAAGGTCTCCATGTACATAATCCCACTATCCATGTATCTGCTAGTGGGTTAATTGTCTTGTTACCCTACCTTCCTGCATACATGTCACATAAAGAACCCGCTTAAGAAGGAACGTACTTTGCAAATCTTTGAAAAGGGTCTCATGTTCAGGCGCATTGAAATAGTTTCTTCTCATTAACTTTAGCGTAATCGAACAAATGGACGGAAAGCCCCATAAAATACCTTCTGCCGTAAGAACTCGCATCACTTCACTCTGTGGTCTACAACCCAAAATGAATCGCAGATGAAGCGGGCTTCGTCTCGCCATAAGAGCTCTTGTCTAAAATCATAGATGTCTATGGTACGTTTTATAATTTTCAAAGATGCATCAAGAATACCGAATATTTACAGAAACTTTTACTGTCTTATGTATTGATCTTTGAAGGCACACTTTTCAGAGAAAACTATGTGTTGTGACATTCTACAATACCTTCAAGGGATGAGCGCTCGGTGTGCGTCACCGTTAATCAAGTTGATATACGACAATTTCGTGTACAAGGCAATATGAAATTTTCCTTACAAACATCAGATTTAGAACCGAAAGCACATATACCTACAACATTCAGCCTATCCTCTTTTACGTGTGTGAGAAAGAAGGAGAGTGTTCAGGTTTTGATATTAAATATTCTTTAGCCCGCCAGCTATAACCCGTTTGTCCCATGAGTGTATGCAGTGATACACGCCTGCTCATTTCAATGAGCTTCTTGAAATAATTTGACCCGTTTACATTTCGAATGAAATTGTGGTACACACTGTAGAGAATGACATGGGGTTTTTTTTTTTTTTTTTTTTTTTTTTTTTTTTTTTTTACTTACTTACTTATAACTATAGGCATGCGTACTGTTAAGTTGAATATAAAGAATATTTCGCATAGGCAACCATTAAAACTACTGGAACTAAAATCACTATAAACATATTATCAGATGGACTGTATAACCTCAAACAACAACCTCATTGGGACGGACGTGCGTCTGTGTTTAAACAATATGAATTCGTTCAGCTGAACGGCTATATATTCTACATCGCACTGCAATCATCCTGAGAAATGCCTTTGACATCATTTGTTTCCATGCAAGTGATAGCTGTTTACTGAAATTCAAACTATCAAAGCTTTTAGATCCATGCAGATGGTATTCTGAGAACCGTATTTTACTGCGAGAAATAAAAGGGTATGAATAAGCTTTGAATGGACAATAAGTGTCTCCTATTCTGCAAAATAATGACTATTTTTGTCAAATCTCCGACAAAACTGATTACCTGGCAACTTTTGTCCAGTTTGTACAGACAACTGAAGACGAAAACCTTTATAACATAAAAAAGGAATCCGTACTACTTGATACAAAGTGTCTATTGATCCGGCCTGGATTCTCTATAGATTGAATGTTTCACAAATTGAAAATGTATCATAGAGTATGAACACATTTGTTTTACATGGATTGTGAAGGAAGTCAAGCATTGACTTATCGAGTCACTCTCCGTGGCACAGATGTTGGCGTATACCTCCTACCTTGTCTGTGGTGGAGGAAAACGAACAACTCGGAGAAAACCACCGTGCACGGTTAAAGTGGTAGGAACTTTTTCCACATACTTCCCAGGACGAGAATCGAAAGGTGAAAGGCGAGCGTCTTACCGCTCACCCAACCGTGCACCCTTGAAAATGTTATATAACCTGCAATAGGAAATATCAATTGATGGGGGTGGGGAGATTCATTGAAAACAGTGATTGCAATACAATCATTGCTCTCCACAATGACAGTATAACGCTCATTTTGGTTTTGAAAAATCACATTTCCTAGAATAATATTGAGCTCGGTGGATCGCCGTTCTGAGCCTGTGATATTTATGAGCGATGCCCCCTCCTGAAGTATGAAATACTAGTGTCCACACTGTTTGCATGATAGCAATAAAAATCCAATATTGAATACAGAAAAACTTGAACAGGATGCTTAACGTGCACACTCATCAGGTCAGAGGTCAGGTGACCTGCACTTGGCAGTTTAATACTTCGATCCCTTGTCCTAAAGTCATGTGTCCACTTGAACTTACTCAATTGACGTTTTTGCGTGCAAGCTGCACAAGATTCAACATTAAAGGACAGGCGGGTCCATGACCAGGACATTCGATTCCCTCACGGCCTATGAAATAGAATTTATAGCATAGGACCTTGGTTGTAATTAAGGAGGAAGGTACAATCCATTGTAATCGGTAATTAAGTTTTCCCTTGCCCAGAGCTATCTCTTGTCATAAAATTCCAGAGGGTTGCGCGAGCTGCATGTATATGCAACAAATGGACTAATACAAAACCAAAGAGCCATGGTCGAATCTTCCCTCAAGAAAAAAAAACTAAGCCTCTCCTATTGGATCTTTGACGTTTGATGAGTCCAGATCCATCAATCCTTAGCACAGCCTACGCTCTCGAAAAACAAGACAAATATTTCATTACCTGACACATAAAGATTAGACGACGGTGTAAAGTGTCGCGACCCATTGATGTGCCGAAATTTGTTCAAAATAAAGGGGCGTATGTGTCTTAATGGAACACAATCTATCTCACATGGTACATACAGATATCAGTCTCGGGCATGCTTTGAATAAAGATGCTAGCCGCCACAATGTTATAGGATCCTGAAAATCAACGCCTCATGCTCAAAATCTTTTCATTTATTGACATCGAAATATTAAATCATCTTGTGATATATAAAAAGTCCTGGTATGCCACATATTATGCTTAATCTCAGCACCCTTTATTGGCTTAACTGATAAAAGCAAGCAGATGAACAAGTTTTTTAACTTGGGTACTCCTTGAGTGAGGCTTTATATCTGCTCTTCGATACCAAGTCAGTCGCATGCACCTTTTACGATACACAGCAAGTACATGTACACGTCAGATGTCCTTTCGTTTCGGATTTCTGTATTGTGGTCTTGATTCAAACCTGGAAAAATTTATACCCAAAAAGGTCCAGTAGGAAAACAATACACATCAACATAATCAACAGATGAAATACCCACATTCTACTGAAACACTTGCACTTGAAAGGTGCTCTGGACTCTCAAATCTCTCAACATCAGATCAACACGTGTCTGCCATGACAGACTGGCCTGAACTAGGGGCTTGGTAGTAAAGTGCATCCACGCCAAGCCAGCTACTCGCCACCGGACACCAAACTAAGGCTCAAGATGAAAGATAATACGTAGTGCTGACCAGATTTCTCCAGTAAATCAAAGAAAACTTACAACGTCATTTACAAAGTTACATGACTCATTTAAAATGAACTCAAAACAAGAATAATTCAGACCATTTGATGTGCTTACAAGAATCCGTACATCTTCAAACTGAACTGGTTGTGATGATTTCCACACCTAATTATAATTTACCCCCCCCTTAAATAGTAAAAGAAAACCTTGAGCAGAGCAATGAAGGAATAAGACAAACTTGTGGATGAATTTAGTCAGCATTTGCTAGCCGCTTTTTCTTTGCATATATACAGGTTAGAATAGCTGCCCCCCGTCTGCCGATTCACTTTGACTCAACGAGCAACAAACGATACTGAGAAAGCGTCTTTGACGGTTCAAATTTTTAAAAATTGCCTGATTCGCAGACCTTCCAACATCAGCCAATCAGGTAAGTCAGTCGTCAGCTGCTCTGCAAGGGCCAAGACCAGTCTACAACAAGGAAAGAGGGGTGAAAGGTGGAAGGCCCCCTTTCAGCACAACATACATCCTACCTTGATCCTTGCTAAGCCTTAAATGTTGCTGTTGCCATAGCTTGTCTTTTGCTGCTCTTGGCAATTTTCCTTTCAATGTAATTTGAAAACGACGTTGCTTTATAGCAGTGCTTGCTGATTTTTCCAATATTTGGCTGGTTTAGCCGTGGTTACGGTGATGATAAGATAACGAGTTCCTACAGTAGTCCAACTACATCTTTGTCGTAGCACGTGCGCGAGCAGTTTTGTATGTGCGGTTTGGTAAGAGCAACTTAGCCTTTGATTTAAACATATTTCTTTATTCAGGATCACCTGATAGTGCTTGGATTACTCATATAATAAGGCTTTCCTGACACAGAGAGGTAAACCGGATTTATATGCCTGACACACAGGACGAAATACAACCTACGACAGGAATCGATACATATCAATGCATATCTACAAATACAAATTTGCAGGTTCCATACGTTATGAGTAAAATAACCATTAACTAATAATATTCTGGGGTCAAAGATAAATTCATGCACGGTGTCAACGATTTCAAAATTTTCGGCCAAAGAAATTTAGGCATTACCATGAGTTATGTAATTTATTAGTACGGCACCAGAAACATGAACTAGTAGAGAAGGGTTCACACCCGGTGCCAAAATATTACAAATCTTACCCAACAAGTCACTTCTCGTTGTTTTTATATATAAACAGGGCATTCCAAGAAGCAATGAAACATTATTTCGTTAGAGGAGGAACATGGACATGCTGGTGATTCAACCACCTTAATTTTATGTAAATAAGCGTTGAAACCAGATATTCCGAGTCAGAGCTGTGCGTGTAGGATACTAGTTGATCTCAAGCCAATATTCGGGTACATAGTCTATGGATAAAAGTTTTTTTTGAGTGAAAGCTTGGGTTGGCCAACTGTTAAGGATTGTTTAACATCCAACGGCAAATCATTCCGGAGCTTTATTGCAGAGGGAAGAAAAGACTTGCCAAATCGCTAGGTTTTGAATTTAGTTTGACGTAAACTGCAACGATTTCTTACATTTATTGTGAGCAGTGCATCAATACGAAGTATTAACTCGGACTTTCTGGCAATTTGAGGGGTAAGGTTTGGGTCTTATTTAGTATGATTTTTAAACCGTTGACAGCTGCGTGTTTGTGTGAAACTGGCGTGACTGTTTGCTCACTCCAGAGAGAAGCAAATATTGCCATTACAATATTACGTGGAAACTATCATAAACTAATTTCCAAGCGGAAAGAACATGTGATAGGGCTTGTGTGACGTACTGATGTTTCTGTTTGATGAGGCCGCAACCTTTAATGGCACATGGACTAAAAACCTATTCTACTTTGGAATACCGTATAATATGTACATTTTTACTTGTTACGGACTAAACGAAAATTTTTAGAATATGAAACAATTTTACAAAATATACATCGAATGCGTCATGTGTCTTATCATAAGTTTTGTAAATAAACCTTAGTCGTCATAGATATTATTATTACTATTATCATCATTATCATTAATTGTTATTATTGTTATTATTATCATCATCATCATCATTATTATTATTATTATTATTATTATTATCATCATCATCATCATCATCATCATTATTATTATTATTATTATTATAATTATTATTATGCTGTGGCTTCGCCAGTTCGCTCATAACAATTTCATACATGACTATGCATTTTATTAAACAATTTCCTAAATTCATTAGACCCTTTGGTACAAAGTACAATGATGTTGTAACCTTTGGCATTCTAGAAAAAGACAATTTTTATACAACGACAAGGAAACCTGCAATTACTGTATGAAGAAGGTTTGGCCAAGGACGTGCTAATTAGCACGTCCCTGGTTCGACGGAAGACCAGGAGGATCACACGCTAGCACTGTCTTAGTATCCCATACGACAGTAATGCTTTGCTGTTCGGTGCTCACGAGAGTCCGATATTTTGGAAATCAGACCTGTCAGGGGACCGGTATGTGATTAACAGCCACTTAATTATGCATTCAAAAATAACACACACGCAACAATCCAACTGTGCGTGGGTGTGTCTTACGAGTATTGCTCTGTGGATAATAAACAAATTCTTATTATTGGATTGGCTACCGTCATGGTTGATTTGTCAGGGCGTGGTTCGCGTCAAATGAACTTGCCTAAAGTGTCGCCTATTGCACGTGAACCTTGCCCTGATAAATCACCCATCGGACTGTTGCCAATCATGAAACCTTCACTTTGCGCGCCCGTCTGTGTGTGTATACATGTATGTGCGTGTTTGTACACACACACATATATATATATATATATATATATGTGTGTGTGTGTGTATGTGTCTGTGTCTGTGTATGTCTGTGTGTGCGCGCGTGTGTGTGTGTGGAGTATATTCAGTGTGGAGTATATTCAGTATCTCTGGACTGTGAATAATCTGCCAAATATTACAAAATGTACCCTTCTTTATTGTAATTTTGTATTGATTATTTTTGACATAAGTGTTTTAGTGAAAGCACAGAGCCCTTGTGATTCTTTGTTGTGTTTATTCATAGATGTGAGTTCTGTCCAGGACATACTGCGTAAGAACATCATAACAAAACGTAGTTGTTCCACTTACAAAGAAAACAAAATTAGAAAAGATGATTAGTGTCATAGCAATTATGTCTGTGTGCCAATGTAAAAAAAAATTAAAGTCCAAATGACATTGACCTTTGACCTTTAGAGGTGACATGTAAATGAGAAAAATTGCAGTATTCCAATATCTACAATTTGAGCCTGGCATGAATGAAAATGGATGGAAATTGACCGAGTTATGGTTGGATGAAAATGCAAAGGCCCAAATGACCTTGACTTTTGACCTGTGGAAGTCACAAGTACATTAAATAAAAGTACAGTGTTACAATATCCACAATTTGAGCCAACATGAACCAAATCAGCTGAAAATTGACCGAGTTAAAGCTAGATAGAAGTTTCAAAAAGCCAAATGACCTTGACATCTCACATTTAGAGGTTACATGCTAAATTACCAAACGTGCAGTGTTGCAATACCTACGATTTGGGTCCAACGCGAATAAAAGTGGATATAAATTGACCAAGTGATGACTAGATGAAATTTTCATAGGGTCAAATGACCTTGACCACTGACCTTTAGAGGTAACATGTAAATTACAAAAATGTGTAGTGTTACAAACATATAAATTGGAGTTGGATTGGTTACCTGTACCTATAATAGTTTTAATCTGGGTTTCCATGTGCGCGTATTGCGTACTGCGTATTGCGTACTACGTAGTGCGTAATAATTGATTGACTTAAAACTAACTACCCCATTTCCATGTATGCGTAGTGCGTAGTGCGTACTGCGTACTGCGTGTTGCCAATGCGTTTCAATCGCTCTGTGTAGCGATGTGTACGCATCACGCAGGGTAGACGCGCATAACATACACAAAATGGCGCCAAATCCTACCAAAGTAAACATTGTATACATGTACGTACAGTATACGCCTGGTTTTCGGATACATGGAAAATGGTAAACGCAGTACGCAATACGCACCCCAACTACGCAATACGTTGTACGCAATGCGCAATACGCGCACGACGAAACCTAGCTTTAGAGATAGTCAAGATTTTTTTCAAATGGCCCTAATTTGCATATTTTTTTAAAACGGTTGAATCTCTTTACACAAACGCAAGACTTGAAGTATGGAAGTATAATCATGCCAAGTTTGGAGTTTCTACGTATAATACCTTTTAAATGAGATGTCGAGCAAGTTTGCAAAGAAAGGAAGGAAGAAACCAAGAGGGACAAATTAAGAAAGAAAGAAAGAAAGAAAGAAAGAAAGAAAGAAAGAAAGAAAGAAAGAAAGAAAGAAAGAAAGAAAGAAAGAAAGAAAGAAAGAAAGAAAGAAAGAAAGAATATGTCTCTGTTGCCACACAGACAAATCACTTGCGGCACATGTAACTATTCAACTGGACACAGCCCAGTTCAAGTCTACCAGGATTTGTATCAATATGGCTCTCTCTCACTAAAATAATATATATGTCAATGCGTTTAGCATTTTTTTTAAATCTAAATTCGTGCTTTTTCGGTTTGTATGGCATATGGACAGAGATTCTATTGAGTAATAATAACCACACTGCACATTGACAGAATTCAAGGAGGGTTTAACATTAGAAAATTAAACAGCCTGGAGTGTACGTCTGTTTATCATGTGCTGCGAAAAGTGTTTGTGCGCCCACTCGAGTCAGTAACCATAAACTTCCTGTGTGCTGACCGTGAAAAACTATCCAATAATGTAATGCCAGTCTGTTTTGTGGATTAGCAAAACCAATGCCGTCTTGAGCAATACATTTGCGTAATAAACCGGACCTTTTCTACTTATTAAGCAAAACTGTTAGTTTTGGTAGGATTGAATAACACAAAGCAGTGGCTTGGCCACAACAATCCTTATGCTGGGTCTTGAATTGTGTGGTTGGGCTTCAAACTGCATCTTGAATGGAAACGCTGATGACATCTGCAAAGTCAATGGGTTGCACAATACACGCAATTCATTACGAGTGTCGGTATTTGAGGTGATAAAATTGTTGTGAGGCAGTGAAAATTACCAGACGTGTTACTCAGAAAGGAGATACCAAAACTAAAAGTACCGCCTGTTTTCTAATGTGATAGGAAGGCTCACACAGGATGTAGTTTTTCTTTGAAATGTTTTGTGTTTTATATGAGGAATACATGGTTACAGAATCCCACATTTTCATGGCTTATGTTTTTCGGAAGGTTTTTTAACCGAGAAGACGTGTACACACTAGCCACAGACAGCTGATACCCAGTATGCATATTAATTTCCCGCCACAAAGAAGGGGTTTGACGCCTGGCGATCACGGGGGATGTGCGGGTCGCATCACTGTTACAGACAGGCCATATGCTCATTTCTCACAAAATTTGCATTTTTTGAGAAATTTCAGTTCACAAATCCCAAACTGCTATTCTTCCAGTACTTCCCCAGCCATATATAAGAAAAAAAATTCCACCTGCCTTTAATAAGTATTCTGTATTTCCAAAATATTGGTAAAATCCCGCTAGTCCCCACAGGTACCGACCCGTGTCTCGCCATATCTCACCAAGCGAGACTAGGCAATCAGTTATGCAGTTGGGGCGGGAAATGAATATGCATGTCTCCTACTAACATCCGAAGGCTTGGGTGCGTGTCCAGAACTACCCTTCTAGTATGCAAGACGTGTAGCATGCCCGTCAATTGAGTCACTATGTCGAGGAGGACTTATATTGTGTCTGCTTTAATAGAGATTACTGTTTTAGACATGGCTGGGGCAGTGTATTTGTTTCTGTTTAGCACAGATCACTCTAGTACAAAGGACCGGAATAGTTGTACCTTGATAAAAGAAATCACTCCAGTTCGCAAGCTTTGGGTTTCCCTTCATTGTATTTCATGACTTACAAACTGCGACATACGTAACCCCGGCCAAATACCAAACATGTACGCCTGGCTTTCGCGGAGAAAGAGGGGTCATTTTGGGGCTTGGGCACGGTCCGCGACAATCGTAAAGTACGGGTGTTTAAAAAGGCCCAGGTCCGCGAAATCTTAATATTAGGGTATTATTTGTACATTCTCCACGTTTGCAGCAAATATGGTGTGTGAATGGTATGGGTGCAACTTTCGGCGCCCAACTTTCTACGTGTATGTATCTACTTGATTAGGAGTATTGAAAGAAAGACATTCATTAGGATATGGTTTCAGTAATAACAAGCTTAACCTAGATGTAAATGGAACAACATGAATAGGAGTTTTTTAAGGTATGGACCACTACATTTGATCTTGAAATAAAAAAGGGGTACTTCTGTGTTTTCATCAGAAAAGGGAGATAAAATTGAGGGAAAAATACTTGAAGGGGGAGGTGCATTGAAATTCTTGAAACTATCATGTGCTACCACTTTTTTTAAGGAAGTGCTGGGACCGGGTTCGCAACATCAAACCTCATGTGGTGAATGTAGACGTACATGTAGACTTGAAATATTCCCATAGACATTGGTATGTAAACTTCACGGTCTACCAGGTCATTATCCTTTCAAGCACAACGAAGTGCGAAGACACGTATGCCCCAACAAAAATGTGTTTAAAGGGCTGCGTAGTCACTTGATTATACCAGGGACTGCTATTTATTTGTGTAATTGCAGGTCCCTGATTATACACGTATTTGCTGATTCTGACTTCACCTATTGCACAATTCGCAGAATTGCAATTAGATTAATTAATTAATGTCCTTACGTAATCCGTTGTTTACCTCAATGGTCGTCTGTTGACTAACGCTCACGCCAGCAATAATTGTGCACTGGATCAGCAATGCGCGCCATTGTTTCTGCTTTGCCGGATCTGAATGGGAGACCAGCATCGCCACTTCTCACACATGTCAACAAGTGCAAGTAGCAATGACGTCACTGACACCGCCCAGTTAGGCATCAAGAAACAGTATGTTCACTTTTCGCAAGAGAAATTGAATAAGAGAGCAGTTTGGGGTGTGTCGAGACCAACAAACTTCATAGGCGCCACCTCCACGTTCCTCTTGATGAGTTTCACATGAGTAAATAGGCTGGTTTGTTGGTAAAGCCCTGTCATCACTGCTGAGCTCGTAAAGACTCAGACTTAAATTTTAGTATAGCACATTTGTTTTGAACACGTCAGCAAATATCGATGACATAAAACAAACCACCCAGAATACTCGGACGTGTGCGACAACCTCTTCTCTGTGTTCTCACTAGTAACCCATTTGGCACCCAGTCAACAGTGTTTTTTTTTTTTTTTTAATGCGCCAAGGTGATTCACTGGTTGCCTATATCATCTCTGGGTGCGAAAACTAGGAGGCTCCTTCATGTTACTAGATACTTTTTGTTATTTGTAATAGGAAAAGGTGTCAATTCAATATATCGGCGTCAGAGCCGTTAAGGTGTCATCAACGTATTGCAAACAAACCCGGTAGTCTAATGCTGTACTTTAAGGTCTTTCTTCAAATTTTGCGATGAATGAGTTCATTCCTGTCAGAGAAGTAGGAGAATTTATAGCTGCGTCAGACTTTTTTTGATATAATTGATCTTTGATCCGGGATTGCCGTGGCATTCGATGTGCCAAAGGAAAAAGCTCAGTTACTAATTTTCGTTATTTTTTCCACATTTTGCCTGCGAAGTTGGGATTGATGATAGTTGCCAGATGTTTAGCCAGCAAATAAGTAATTAATTGCCTCAATACTAGAAACTAGTGAATTTTAAAAACACCTTTTTTGTGAATCTTTGGCAAAGCATGTTTTCATTTTAGTCAGTTTGTGAATAGTTTTTTATATAGAATAATATAGGTGTCCCAATTTCTTAGCATGGCGAAGAGAGATTTATACGTCTGTTTATAACACAGTATACAATCAGAACACAAAGATATCTGTCTTGGTCTTCTCATATTTGAAGCCAGATCTTGATCCTATTATACCTAAATCTAAACACGTGTACTTTATGATACATAACCAGAACCAAGCACATCTAATTCATCCAAGAAACTGTACTCCAGTAATGCTGTCCCTATCGAGAAAATTGACTTGAACCAAGAAAAAATTACACTTGGAACGAAAACGAAAATTCACCATCTGAATAATATTTTAATAACAGTTTCGACACGTTGGTAGCTAGACATCCTATGCAATGAATTAACATAATACAAAAGTGTGCTCTGTACAGATATTAACATGTTACCTAGGATAGATTTATATCCTAACAGAGTTACCTCTAGGCTCGAAATCGCCGGCCTGCACCTGCAGATCACCACTGATATCCACTGCCAGCTTGTGTGCTAACAAATACCATATGGAGGACTGGTGGTCTGCATAGTCAATGAAAATATTCACCCCCACAACTACCGACATTTCCTTACGACTGTATATTGTACAGTTGTTGAAACTCACTAACCTTTAGTATTAGTGCTCTGATCCGACCTTCCATGGGATGCCACGCAAGTTTTGGTCTCTTCTTTGTAAATACCTAGTTCATGTCAATATGGCAATGTTCACATGGTAAATTGTACACACGTGCCTCCGCAACGCAATTGAGGGGATTCCAGATCTGTTCTGGGATAAATATTCGGAGAAATTCAATCAACATAGCCCTCTCATGACAAACTTATTTTGATTGGCGGGCTTTTAAATGACAAATAAAGCTATACTACCTCGCTAGGCGGTTTGAAGTTAAATCGATGCACCTCTTCCGTGGACTAAATTTGCAATGATTTCCTCTCTGATTAGGTTTATAGAGCATTATAGAAAATATTGATGAAATAAAAAAATGGCGCTCTGCGATAAATGTGCAGCATTCTGATACTCTTCATTATTTTTAATTTTTTATTTTTTTTTTTGCAACATTCAAAACTTTCAATCAATGATTCAATGTACTGAAATACGCAGATTTGGGTCAAAATGTGTTTGTTTTAGAGATGTGTTGTGTGCTTCTCAGATCACTTCCGCCTTAAAAAGCAATTTAGTTTGAGAAAGGGCTGAGATAAGCCATCTTTACATATTAAAATGGCAGTCCCAAGCGAAATTTTATCTTGTAACAGAAACGATAGGGAGAGCAGCCTTTGACTGAAAGGTTCATCGTGTATTAACATGTTCAAATGAAAATAATAACAAAACTAGAAAAGATGATTTGCTGCAAAGCAAGTCAGTGTGTGTGTGTCTTAAAAGCTTATTGATTCGTACTAGTCCATAACATAGGAGAAGCAGTTGGAATGGCACCTCTATCGATTATAGCTTTAAAGTTATTCAAGATTTAAAATTTCCAATGGTGCTACTTAGTATAACTTAAATTGCTACAACTTTTGTTTTTAATTCTTTAGGTGCACTATGGTCAATAATCCCCTACTAGAAGTTGGACTGACATCTCTATCTATAATAGTTTTGAAGATAATCAAGATGGAAAATTTCGAATAATGCTAATTAGCATAATTTAAATCGCTAAAACTTTTGTTTTAGATTCAATACATGCGCAATGGTCAATAATCCCTCCGTAGAAGTTGAAATGACATCTGTATCTATAATACATTTTAAGATATTTAAGATTTAAATTGTCAAATGCTGCCAATTAGCATAATTTAAACTGCTTCAACCTTTGTTTTAAATTCATTGGATGCGCAATGGTCAATAACCCCCTAGAAGAAGTTGGAATGACATCTCTATCTGTTATACTTTCGAAGATATTCAAGATTCAAAATTTCAAATGCCAATAATTTGCATAATTTTAAAAATCTTCATTCCTCTGCATTAAAAGGCGGAACTCCTTGTATTGAGGTACAATCGTGCCACGTTTGGAGTTTCTATGTATAATAATATCCGAGAAAAGAGTCGGAAAAATTCAATGGTAAAGTAAGAAAGAAAGAAAGAAAGAAAGAAAGAAAGAAAGAAAGAATTTAAGGAAAAACAGAAAAATGTGTGTTGATATACACACACACTTTAATTATGCTAATGTCGCCGGAGCACATCACGCCTAGGTCAGCTAAGGCAGAAATTAAGACAGCTAGTGTGTTCCGCGTTTAAAATTCTCTCTCACTTCAAATGCCACACAAAGCTTTTGTTATAAAACGACAAAAAATCGAAGGTTTTTTGTTAGCAACGATTATTTCTTATTACCAGACAAATTAGGAAGTGCTGTTGGAATGTAGTATTTCGATACTAATTCTCCATTCCATTGTGAATTGGTGACTAGTGCATTCCCCCCTCTCCCCTTTTCAAAATGCCAAAAAGTCGCGTCCCGAAACAAATCTATGTGTATTTCTGCCTTTTTCACTGCCGATCTTCGTTGCTACATTTAGCGTGCTTCAGTTCTGATCCAGGGATATGCAAATGAGCTTGTTTCACACTTAAAAAGTTCCACGATAACATGCTTTTTATTGTACACGTGCCAAAGTAGACGCTGGCTATAACAAGATGCGCAAACTAGTTGCTGTCCTGAAATCCACGTTACTGCAAATACATGGTCTTGTTATCTGTGCGTGCATGGTTTCAGTACGTGTTGAATTTGAAAACTTTGTCAGTTTCACACAACTATCCAGTCTAGCTCCTGCACAGTCTCTGTGGGTCCACACTTAACCTGTCGCCAATATACCATTTTTGGAAAATAACCATGTATGTCTGAGTACATTCTTCAGGTTTCTTTTATGGCTTTGAATTAATAACATAGAAAGCGCGTTACTGCCCTTCTTGCATCATCAAAATGCAGGTCGTTGAGCTTGTCATCAAATTAGGTGGTTTTCGGCGTTTTTATGTCAATAAAGAAGCAAATTACAGATCACCATTGAGCCGTAAAGTGGACATTTGCGATCTTTATCTTATATACTATATCATGGTTGTAAAATGCGTCATTTTGATAACTTTTTTTAGCCTCAGGACAGATATAGATGGCACTAATTAACAATGCTAACATTTGATATCGATGAATGCTGACAAAGGCCATATAGTGATCTCTATTTCGATGCCAGGCATTGTTTACCGCAGTGACACTGCACTTAGATTTTATGCTGCTACTCATGCTCTTCAGGTTAGAAAATGTGAGCTAAAGACATATTTGCACACAGCAAAAGTTTGCAAAAGCAGTTTGCTTGGGTGCATTGAGAAGATAACTTCGAAAAGGTATAGCACCATTACAATCGGTAGATCCTATTTATTAAGCTTTACCAAATTACAGAGGGTATTGTCAATCGGGAGTGTAATGATGTTGAATTGCATCATCACCGACACAAAACACTGAACATATATCTTAATCATCGAGGATTGACACGATTGAATATTTTAGTGCTAGAGGAAATTAAATGAATATAAATGAGCTATATACTAATCTCTGAAGAACGTTAATCAGCAAAAGTAGCTTCTCTGATATACAGTACCAGCTAGCTCGTAAATTTGAACATCATCACCAATCAATAGGAAAAAGCTGGACTCACGTAACATCATTTTCATTGCCTTCCTGGTTTATTAGGAAGTAGGCTAGGTATAACATATAATCTCCTGTTTTCTGTTTTTGGACCATTAGATCATAAGTTACTTTTAAAAAATAATCTTCAAGATGCAAAGAAGAAGTTTTAATTCCCTAGTTCACTTGTCTTTCTGTTTATTCATTTGTCTCTCTGTGAGTAAACAAAATTACAAAATCCCTTGTGAACTATATATATATATATATATATATATATATATATATATCAACATTTCACAATTGTAATATGCTGAATAAATAACAAGAATTGGACGTACTTGCGAGTAGTTCTATTATTGTGTATATATATGTTTGTATGCATGTATGTATGTATACGTGTATGTATGTATGTATGTATGTGTGTATATATGTATGTATGTATTTATGCAGACATGTATGTATGTGTGCATGTTATAATAAATACCCTTTTTACAGAACATTATAGAATAGGTTTCATACAATGCATATGATATAATCCCTCTACCTGTCCGATCTACAAAAATAATTATTGAGTACAGATGTTTAAAACATTACTCTCTACGTGCATAATCTGATATCTTAATCCAAATACAGCGTAAATAAGATGTGATTTCTACGTGTAATATTCGTAAACTGTCCATCGGCATGATACGATATATAACTTATAAACAATGTTCGTAGCATAAACTACAGAATCAGACATACTAAATTATTTTAGGGCAACAATTAATCACGATTTGTATGCGGTTACCCAACTCTACGTGACTTTGGAAGCAACTGCCGTGGAAAAGAGACACCAGACATATTTTAGCGGCACAAAGTGCATTAATCCGGCTGATACAACGTAGCTCCAGTGATTAAGAAGCTTTGTGGCCACAGGAACAGGTTCTGATTTTTAAATTGTACCTTTGTGAAATTGTGCACACAAGCTGGAACTAATGGATCGGTAAGCGCTGAACATAGCAGCGTGATGCTTTAAATTGTTGTATTCCGCCCCAGTGTTACAAAAAATGCAAACTTTGATCTTCATTGCTAACTTAACAGGACTGTGTAGCATTATGACGACCTCGATTGCAAGACCTGGCAAGCGGTTTCAAAGCTTCCTCGCCGGCGAGGTCTTCTTCACGCGTGAAACTTGCCTCGCGCTCCAGCACTCAGCTCCCTTCGAGACAAACCTCGAGCCAGAGCCGCACGAAAGTATTTAACACTTGTACCCTAACAAAAATTAGTGAGATGTACGCCTGAAGGCAGGATGATCATTAGACCTATGGCATGGATCAAAAATTATCAAATTCATCAAATATACAGTGATAATTATTATAGACAAGCAATTTGAACAATTTATACATAAAGAGAAAATGCCGTATTGTGTTATGCAGGCACTGAGGGCAGCAACGTATCAGTCGGACAAAAACAGCAATGGCAACCAGGTAATTTAGGCTCTCAAGTGTGTATGCTCAGGACGCGTGGTACCTTTCACACGTGAAAAGTATCTCGCGCTAAAGACAGAAGAGCGAGGTCAGGATCCTGGCTTGGAAGAAAACGTGAAAGCTCCCAGCTTTCACGACACACCGAGCCTTCGAGGTGGCTAGGAGCGGTACGTTCGTGAAAGCTAGCTCTCTTTCAGGGGCGAGGTCTCGATCACGCAGCAACTGTTTACCATAAATTCTGCTTCTTAAACTGAAACATGATTAAACCTACTTTGCGATTATAACTAGAATAATTGGACGACAATATGTTGGTAAATTCTATAATGCTCTACAATTGTCAGCCGATTTAGTTGGTCTATTTGAAATGAAAACAATTAAGTTTCTTTTCATTTTGGTGTATTAATTTCAGCATGCATGTATGTGGTCCGTAGACAGGAAGCTTACAGGTTAGACCTGTCTAGTTTTCAACATATTGGGCTATGAAATAGCCTACCACGGTCACATTAGCTCTCCATTTTTCTCCTAATACTTATAGGTGCAAATGCATGGCTATTCATTTCACTAACTTGAGCTATGTTTCATTTAAACAGATCAATGTGTCAGCAAAACTATGTAGAAAGAACCGGCCACTTGTAAGTATGAAACAACGTCAAAGCAGTGGCTGTAACATTACGTTACAATGAACAGCTTAGGGAACATCATAAGAAATAAAATTATCATTTTCAGTTATCTACACGTTCGCACGATGCACTGTTGTCTTTTCCAAAATTGATGATAACCTCGGAACATGTCATTGATGATAACCTCGGAACATGTCAGCAGAAAAGTTACTTTCTGTTAGTCTCTAGACGCGTTCGGTGAAAGAACCGTTAGGGTGCTCTATGTATTTTGTTACCTGGGGCTGTAACAATTACATTGCCACAATCCAGGGATATCTTTATACATACATACTCTGGATAAATATCCTGAAATCAAAACGTCAAGGCGATAAAATTGCAATTGCGTTTTACTTTGGGAGTGGGGAGGGGGTCAAACGGTTAAAACGTCAGTGAGTATCGCCCGCCATGTGTTTTAGTTGACAAACTCTTCAAATATTGTAGAAGGCAGCCATGATTGGCCAATGTGTAAGACCTAATATGAAGGCGTTAGAAAGATCTTCCGCCAGCAAATGTGAATTTATTTTCAAGTTTACCTGACTCTACGCCCTCAAGCAGGAATGAAATAAAGTAGGTAGAGATTGCAGATGGACCCGAGATGAACTGTTATTGCTTAAGCACCCATACAAGCGCATGCAGTATTAACTACATGTACACTGCAGCAGCATGAGGCCAAAAGACAATGATAAATTTGTCCGAAATGCAAGTTACATAGCTTCTCCGTCTCCTGAGGATAAGAGCATGTCCTTAGGGGAGGGATAATGGGCTGTCTATATGTATATATATATATATATATATATATATATATATATATATATATATATATATATATATATATATATATATATATATATATATATACATATACATATATATATATGAATGTATGTATGGGTGTGGGGGTGTTTCTTCAGATCCTGTCATGACATGGTGTGCATCTGGTGATACATTTTGTGCATAAATTTCATTCAAACATATACATAGTTAAGAAGTTGAAAAGAGAAAAAGAGGACATTGCTTTATGACATCTGAGCACTTTGGAGAAAAACGGTGAGTAACGAGCATTGAAGAACGCGGCGTTCAGTAAGGAGACACACCGTGCAATTACATTGCAGAATACTGATCGAATTATCCTTTTTTAATTACGATTCCATAAGAATCAACATTTGAATCATTCATTATAATAGATGAATGAATGCGATTTATGCCGCTGTCTGTTATAATTGTAATGTGCACGTTAAGGGTCTTTGACACAGATATGATTGTAAACCTCATAATCCACAACATGTAGTGCTCAAATAACACGCAGTTAAAACATTTCGGCACGCTTATCTGCTTTTACGTCTCAACACCATGTTAAAAAATGCCACAAAAAGTGCATTCGAATTTGAGACAAGTGAGATTTATTTGGTGGAGAATCTGGAGAAAAAAGTATTATCAGGTAGGACTGTGAGGTTATTCTTTGCTACATTCTAAACAACATCGGCTACACATAGTCACACTTTAAACTCACCATACTTTGGACAGCATAATAATTCCATGACAAAAGATTCAGTTTTCATACTTTCAGGCCAAGTTCGGCATAAAATATATACAAGTGTTTAGACGTTCACTCACCTTATTGTGATAGCTTCTCTCTTTGGGACCCCTGGCATTGAAATAAGCAGCAATGCTGTAGCTCAGAATGTGTGTGACAAAGACGAATCTTATTGAGCGCAGGTACTATTGAATTTTCCGCACAGATGAATGACGGTCAACATGGTTTTTCTCATTTTTTTATGCGATGGAGGGTTATTTAACTAAATTAATCAGCAATACTTTTTTGTTCACCCCTATGTCACGTTGTGTTCTTGCGCCTTCCTGTAGATTGGAGCGCCTCCTACAAAGTAGGCTTCTTGCAGGCGTACCACAGTGAGCCCCCCGTGGACCGTTTATTTCAAGCTAGAACTGGCCAGGCAAATAACTATAAACTAAGTTGGGCAACAGACTTGATGTTTTCCACCCTTATTGCCATGGCACTGTTTGAAAATCGTATGCGGCCAACGGGGGGGGGGGGGGGGGGACTGTGCGGTAACTTATGTTGCTACCTTTGCCATAAACCACCAGACGGACATAATGTTTCCGCCTATAGTTGTCCTTTCATTGCACTCACACTATTTTGGTGTCATGGTGACCCTTGGCCTTGTGTAACGTCTTGCAAAGCTAAACATGCCACAATGCGTGGCATTTGCAGTCATATCCGCTCCTAGGGAAATGAAATTTTCTATAACAAACAGGAAACACGAGCAAAGAAAATAATTGGATCGATGAACCAACCAGGTAAAGCCTGTGTATCTGGCAGTCAAATGGGCAGTTCCATAAAAGTATACCCAGCTGGATACTGCATTTTAACTATTTTATCATTTCATTCAAAATTATGTAATAATTGGAAATGGGCAGGAGCATACCCCAAATTTAATTCCACCAACCGTTTGATGGGCCATTAAGCCATTCAATTATACATGCTGTATCTTCCCCATAAAAATCAAGTAATTGATTTGTATGGAACACAAATTAACACAGCATAAAAGTGGCATATACGACGCTGAACTCACTTGGCTTGAAGGTTGCTCTTGACAATTCATCTTGGAAGATGAATTATATGAGGACTTGATAAAGTATCTTGTGATACCGTTATGCAGGCTCCCCTCAGCTACAGAAGGGCAATTTACATACTTCACTGTTGTATTGTACAATACCAGTTAGTCGACTGCCTAACAAACGATCTCCTATGAACTTAGTCCACAGCATGTCTTCAGCTCACGCAGAGGATGTATTAATATACAGATAACTCGTATTACTTCATACTGTAGACGTATTGAGTTCATGCTTGGAAACAAATCAGCATATGTATATAATCTTGGAGCATATACGAAAATCATGTATCAGAGTCCTGTCTATTACACATAAGGCGCTCTTTGCGGAAAGGTCGAATGTTTCTCATCGAAATTCTGTGTTCGTATCAAAAGGTCAGTGTTTCGATATAAAGGGGTGATCGGGATGGTCGTAGTGAGTATTGGAATACATCTTGCACTTCGTATGACAGAAGTGGCGTGGTGGACATCTAATATTTTGTACACGAAAGAATGAAAGTTCTTACTTACAGACTTCGAACGCCTAATCACTTTTCCCAAGTAGCGACAATACTTGGTATCAGTAACTAACATAAGTGTATTGATGATCAGGTAATACCTAAACGAAAATGTGACAAATTTATATCATCAACACTGTGATCCAAAGCCTGGTTATACCAAATATCTGTTTACAGATACCCTTGCATAATTAAACAACTCAAGTCATGAGATTATACACTGATTTGAATGTTTTGATTTCTATTGTTGATATGATTAAATGGTCACCGCGAATCAAACACAAAGAATACTAGTACCATGTACACTAAATGCTTTTGTTAATGCAGATTCTTTTTCAGGACCTTATCAATAAAAGGTTCAACAAACAATGAAAACAATAAAAACGGTGTCTTTGAATTCTTTCAATGTAATCTGAAATGTAATTCAGTCATTCTATTCAACACACAATATGTTGGTTTACCAACGTACCGTGTATGCTGATATTTTAGATTTGATAACACAAGATGGCGCTCTTTGTTGTCATCCTGGCAGTAGAGTGCATCCTCATCTGGACCTTTGTTCTGCTGAGGACGTGGATATATGGTGAGCATTTTTCTTAAGCAATGTAACAATTCCCACAGTTTTTAATCATTGAATATGCATGGGTTGTTCGCTGGAGTCAATAGTACCGGCTGTGTCCAATATTTGTTTGACATTTTCTTGAAAGATGGCAAAAGGAAAAACAAGAACAACATATACAGGTAATTAATTAGACGCGACTTCAGATGTTTGCAGAATGGATGGAGTCTTTCATTATTGTCTGATACGATGGAATATTACTTTATCCTGGCTGGGTAAAGTTTGTTTTGCTTTCTGAACACCTCAGAGATATGTCTTTGTACTCAGCATTAATTACACGTTCTGACAGGAGAAGGCCTTCAAATGGCTTTGTACATTGTCTTTATACTTTTATCAAGGAGAGGACATGTTGTAATCGTAAGCTTTTCCCCAAAATTGGTTTCCCACAACTTTCCATATTATTGTTGACTTTGTAAGAACCCCTCAAAATTTTTGTTTCTGTCACTCTGTATGTGTTACTTGGTGATGTGCACTAATTTCTCGGAGTTCTATCCCGGTGAATGCTGATGCCCAAAGATTTAAATTTTGCCTCGTGAATGTTAATGGCAAGCTGTAATTTATGATTTACTTCATTGGTGACCTTGGCCTACTTAACAACAAATATTCTTGTTTTATCAAACAGACTACCTACGAAAAACTTCACTCCATGGACACGGAATCTTTGGCACAGTAAGGCCATCCGAGATGTCCTCGTGTCAAGAGTGTAGTTATCACTGAAGTAATGCTGTCAATAATTCAGTAAGACACTGACCAGTTTGTTTTGTGTTTCTTTTTTTACGATCGTAACCTCATCATCATAGGCTTTTTTCGGTTTTCGCGCAAAAAGCTTATTAAACCGATTTGATTTATGATGAGCTATACAGAAATAGCTCAGTTCAAGCCGCGCTTTTCTCAATTTGTGGTGCTCACGACCAGTTTGAATGTCAAAGGCCACATGGTCGTTAAAAAAATAACACATTTGGGGCTTCGGAAATTTGCAAGAATCTCAAAGACCCAAAGACTGCGCAATCGCACTGGTGACCGTTCTTTCACGATACCAATTGGGTACTGAAGTTGCACACACATACTTCATTAGTGACCTTGACATACATGACAATGTCCCAGCTTTTCAATAGTCATAACATTTAGGAAAAATACAATTTTAGACTTTTTGTACGATGTAGATCCCTTTTATATAGTTCATTATTTTATGTTATAAAATTGGAACGACCTTGACGTATTTTTGAAATGTTATGACCTTGTTACGAGAAAATGCATTGTTGTCAATGGTTCGAAATATTATCGGCCAATTTTATGAGGTTTAGTTCTCTTAATAGCTTTGAATTGTAGCATTTGAGTGTATGAACACTATATTACGAAAGTGTGGAAAATCATAATCGCCATGCCATTCGCAAAATGTGTTGCTTTTTGTATAATTCTAAGGTCAAATTTTCAGGATGCAATCCTCCGAAAGGGCTCCTTGTTCCAAGATGTCATAACATAAAAATAGTATACTTAAGTGATGTGATGGAAGACGTCACAACTGAACGACTTTGGCATAAATTCCTCTATTTTCGACCTTCTTATGAATAAGCACAAGAAACAGTAATTGTTCCTAATTTATACTTAATCTGATATGTTTAGAGGTCACATTACCATGCGGAAAGCGGCATTATCGTCTTACATGTAAATTTTCTTTTGATTTTCGCTTATTATTGCATCAAGAGACATGTACAGTGAAACCTGTTTTAAGGAACCAACCAAAGGACCTGTAGAAATGATCCCTTCTGACAGGTGGTCCCTAAAGGCAGGTAAAATTAAACTAAAATATGCCAATGGGGATATTGAGACTGGTCCTTCAGCACAGGTGGGCTCATAGGCAGATTGTACTCTGTGCATATTCACGTAATTTTATATTTTGCCATATTGAACATTTAGCATGATATTCTTTGCGGAATAGGCTTTGTTGATTACTTTGCAATCAGAGATAGCTACCTCTGTGTAGGCCTTGTAAGAAGCATGTACAGTTACTGTTGAACACCCATTCGCCCATAATATTTTGAGACCTGAATGGCCCACGAAAAGAATAACTATTATTTGCTATTCCTTTAAATTGGCCATGTTCCCTAAAGCTGAAGGTAATAAGGGTGCTTCAGAAAAGTGAACATAGGAAGTTGACCCAGAAAGCGACATTAAAAGTATGCGTATGGGATGGATTAATTCAGTTGAGGATCCTAAGTACTGAATACACGTATTTACATGTACAGTTCACAGACTGTAGTCCTGCCCAAGAAAAAATGAGTTATATACATTTACTGACACATGGTATTATTTTTGTACACACGATGCCCAAAAAGATTAAAAACGGCACGCAGTCTTTGATGCGTGTCGTCTTGAAGAAGACAGGCAACATGCGTTTATAAGCTAAGATAAGAGGAGTACAGTGTTTTATTCATGTAAGAGCTCCATTGAGCTGAATACATGAACTGTCAATATCTTCTTCATCTTTTAAATACATCAGACCAGACTCACGGTTTTCACTCATGTATCAAAAACACATAATTACACAGTTCAAGCTTTGTTTCTTTGTTTTGTCTCCCGCTCCATCTCTCGCAGTCCTCCTGTCCATCTAGTTATTGTCTTTGCACATACAATCAGTAGTGTGACAATGTAGGTGGCATATTCATTTTAAGCACTACTCGTTTATGCCCACTGACCACTGCTTTTGTTTCATAATTTTGTCAGAATAGTGGTGTGTTATTCTCTGCTGTAATGCATATTCTATAGTTGATACATGTAGTCTATGGTCTTTGTCTTTTTGCCGTCAATGTGCAAATAGTCATCAGACTCCAAGGTTCTGTATTCCATTTTTTGTCACACATATATTGCAGACACATTGTATCACATTAACATTTCTACGGAATCTATAATTTATTTATATTTATGTAATATAAGTTCTTTTGCATTGAATATTATTCACAGCTTTACGTGTATCTAGTGTATTTGCATTGCATTATTTATAAAGTTCTTTCAAATTACATGCATATGGTTAATGTGTATTCCTTGGGGCTTTATAAGGCAAGCAGGGTCTCTTATCATGACTGACTTCATATTGTGCAATATGGCACATAATTTTTGTCAAAAAACAATCTTGCTTTCACTAATTCAAAACGACATGTTGGATGCGCTTACGCGATTTGGGGTATCACTCTGAGAATGGAATGGAGAACATAGGAAACAAAACCCTACAGCATTGTCGGGAATGTGAAACCCGAGTGCCCTATTTTAGGTATTGCCATAAAGATAACTGTCCGGTAACGCCCCCCCCCCCTTTTATACAGAGGTTGACGTCCGCCGATTTAACAAAATTATAACATGTAAAAATATTGGCCCAGACGACAAATGAAACTCTCAGATATGGTCACAACTATGAGTCTTTTTGTATAATTTTGGACATGATCTTTGAGGTCTCCCTTACAAAGCATTGTCACAGCTCACTCGGTAAAGGAGCTTGCGTCCCCGTTGCCAAGCTTTGGTAACACATCATTTGGAATAAGGTCCATGAGTATGGGACTATTTACGACTTTTTAAAAAAGCAGATGTTGGATGCCTCTACAATGCATTTTTATAACTTTTCATATGAATACTTTTAAGTTATGCAGAGTGGACCCGTAGGCACGTATCTGCATAAAAGGCGCACGAATGTATTTGTGTTCCTGTCCAGTTAAGCACAATGGCCACACTAAGGCAGGAAAGAGAAGATGCGTGCACGCTGGCATGCAGGGAGTTACATCCAAAATCTATCTTTTAACGGGGAACTGTCTTAGCTCAATTGTGGACGTGACAGTCATATTGACTTTATTATAAAACATTTATCCGGTTTGGATGTTTTCACATTTATCTTTCACACATGCTGTTTGGTTCTTGTCATTTTGTTTACGTTTTAAAGAGGTTGAATTATAAGAGTTTAAAGAAATCATTATACTGAGCCAATTGTACAGCATTTACCTCTATATTTCTTCAGGTAGCAGGGGCAATGAAAAA
The DNA here is from genome assembly GCA_964020975.1 of Hermodice carunculata. Classification (NCBI taxonomy): domain Eukaryota; kingdom Metazoa; phylum Annelida; class Polychaeta; order Eunicida; family Amphinomidae; genus Hermodice; species Hermodice carunculata. The sequence continues at coordinate 65,454,008 of OZ026617.1, forward strand.
CCCAAGAAGTGGAAAGAGCAAGCGCTTCGTGTAAACGTGCAACGAACCAAACTGAAATACAATCACATTCAATACTATTTCATATTTACTATGTGAACAATCTAAACCCAGTTCTCTATAGACCTTAGCATTACCCATGATCAGCAGGGACTGATAACATTATGGCTCTGCTGAATTCTTGGGAATATGTGCATAATGAAAGTATGCTACCACATACTATGTTACTGAAGGTCACATTCATTGAGTGCACCTCTTACAAGCTTGCCTAATTGTACTTGATATCTGGTTAAGAAAAAACTATATTTTGATTTCATTTTTCTTGACTTAAAAGCAAATGACTTTCATTCTTTTCTGACATGCCCTACAAATTTTGTTGTTAATATCCAGAGATTGGTAGGAAGCTTGGCTGCAATGATTTAAAAGATTTTAGACTTGGATGTTTTGCTACTTAATTTTATCTTTTGGCATCACTCTGTTTTTATATTCACCTTTCAGACATTTTAAACTTACTTGTTTTCTGTCAGGTTAAACCCCCAGGGGCTATCGGTAGCAAGCAGTGGCCGACGACTGTTACAAGTTTGCCTAATCGTACTTGAAATCTGGTTAAGAACAACTATACTTTGATAACATTTTTGACTTAAATGCTAAGGACTTTTATTCTTTCTGACATGCCTAAGTATACATTTATTCAATGTCAAAAATTACTCAAATTTAACAGTACTTACTCAAATGTTACAAACTTAAACCATTATGTTGAAACACTGAGTCAAGGTTGGCAGCGAAATAGAGCTTTATGGTTATGAAACTTTCAAAATGAACAGTAGGTGTCATCATGGGGTTTGTTTTATATTTCTGGTGCAGGATGTCCATTGTTGTAGTACTTGTTAGGATTTCCCTCGGTTTATACAGATGGCTCAGCTGCAGTGGGACTAAATACAATGCCCCAGTTTGTTTCTACTTCAGTTATATACTGGCAGATGGTTTAATAAGGTAAGCTATCCAGCTAGAAAGGGTACATACTGGTTCAGGGGTGAGTCCAATTGTTTTTATCTGAACTTGTACTATACAAATTTAGTAATTATGTTTGGTTTGACAGGTATTCTTTATTCAAATGAAGCTTTGCATTATAAGCAAAACTTCATTTATTTGGCTAATTCATCATTTGCTGCGTTCATATTTGTTCATTATAATGTGGGCTGTCTTTGCTGAATACTTAGCTTAGACAAGGAGCCGCCACTCAGAGAACAATTACGGGCACAGGCTCCGAAACATGTCCTGAGTAGTCACCCACTGAAGCCCGTTTAATTTGTTTGGACTAATTAACACAGCCTGCTAACAGAAAACGTGTGCAACGTGGACAATAGTACGTCCATGCATATTTAGGTTATGCAGTGACAGATTAGCCTATGGAGAGTAAAGAGTTGGGACTGCGGAATAGGGTAATGACTACGAAGAAGTGGTTCGGGACAAAAAGACACAAATACAATTGGGTGACTCATTAAAATAAAAATAAAACAGGTAACAGCCAACTTAATGACTCGAGACAAATGAGATCGTTTTTTGACACAAAGACAATATGTAGACATATCATCATGTTTTGGTTCAAATAAAAAAAAAACACCTATCATAGATTGAATAGAGGCTCGTATGGTAAGCGTTATACATTACTGTCTATGATTTGGTCGCTGTTATAAGGTGATCATCTCAGAAATCTAAAAAAGTTAATAAAGAACGATTCCCATTTAGTCTTAGAAGCATATCAATTTTACGATGGTATATGCTGTGACGACCTTCTGAGAGAAACCAGACTCTTTTAGTGGTCTTATTAATTTGGATTTCGCCCGCAATTCACTTGAGTCTCGGGAGAACAATTTCAGATTGTTGTAGCTCGTAACCCTGCATATTTGGCGGGGCATGCGAGAACCATTTATTGATTTTGCATTAGCCAATGTTTACAATCAACCATTTTAATGCTGCCACTCATTTAAACACTGGGCTAATTGGATGATTTGATCTGCCACCGGAGCAGGCCCGCACTGCCCATGTGACTTTACTGTGGGTTTGATAACAAAAGAGAGTATCACAATCTAGCTAATGTGACCAAATATGGCCATCAAGAGCCAGCTGACTGCTCTTTTATTCTTGTGTGTTCCGCAATAAATTACATGTCGATTGTAACAAAATTGGTTCCCAGTCGGTAACTCTTGTTCTCAAAGAGCAAACTTTATCAAATTTGGTGCAATCATTTTTGTACTAGCTAACGCCACCAACAACAAGAGCAAGTATTGTCCAGGGAATTGCAAATTGACTTGTAGTCATTCATTTTCTCCGCATTCCAACAGCACTGTGCTATGCAAATTTGGAATACAGACCTGCTTCAGTTATTGCATTGCCGCTTAATTGACCCTTCATGAAAGAACTGTTTTCATCAATAACCCTTTGACAGGAGCATCTCCTTAATTCCTCCATCCTGATACAAGCACGAAAAATTTAAAAACGTGACACTTTTGTAAACTACCCTGTAAACTCAAATGGTAATCAGTGTACAAAATCCGATGACACTTGGAAGAAGGTTTACCATAACGATATGAAGGGAACTACACTTATGTCGCTTTAATCAGTTTACTTGATTTTCTCTTTCTTTCCTCATTAAAATCCTCTGTGCTGTCTTGTTTCAGTCCAGTTGTGCCCAGAAGCACAAAGGGATTTAGTGTGATATGGATCTAGTCATTAGAGTTTCCTGTCTGAAAGAACAGAATGAGTTACAATGTTTTGATTTTCTTCTACAAAACACAGTGCACTTGTTTGTAAAGTGTTGCCAACATGAGGTTGCGCATGGTATCAATTGATTAAGGGACGTAGGCTGTTGACCAGACGTTTCCTCAGCCTCAGCTTGAGACCTAACTTTAACTTGTTTAAGTACAGCAAATTAAATACTTCGTAAAATTTGTGTTTATCTTTTTCAGTCTAGCACTATAATCCTAGGTATTGTTTGGAGTACTTGGTATGTTTGTGCCCATAGTCGTAGTGAATTGTAAATTCAAAACATTTTAACGTAGGTGCTTTATTGTACTGACATACTGTTGTCAGACACTTTATATCTGTACGAAATATCTCATTTGAAATCTAGAACAAAAATAAGTTCATCGCAATGCCTTGCAAACCGAATTTACTCAAAAAGTTATATTTGGCGAGTGGCTTGCACGTCTCTGTCACGTACCCAACGGGTCCGATCATGATATCATATTGAAAAATGTTTAAATTTGGTGGAGGTAAGAATTTAATTTGACGCATGTGTGACCTGTGCTTCTCTCCCGATCAGAGACTTCTTGATATGATTTGTGGGTCAGAGCAGAGATGCATAGAGCAAACATTTTTGTGGTGAATTAAACGACCATGTGGGACGGAAAAACGTGTTGCTCAAACGTCTTTTTCTCATTTGGAACCTTTTTTATGCCTTTTCTTCATAAAAAAAATCGGCAACTGCAACAGGTAAAGAATTATGACACCCAAAAGCGTATAACAGTTTATCGGGCATATTCAATGTGTGTTAGCGAAAGAGTGTTTAACCATGATCCCATGGTTTCTTTAGAAAGAAGCACACTCTAGCAGATTTATTAATTTTGACTGTCGTCTGTATGTATAAATATATATATATGTAATATATATATATATATATATATATATATATATATATATATATATATATATATATATATATATATATATATATATATATATATATATATATATATATATGTATATATTACGTATTTATACCTAAACATATTTTTCCTAAAATATCTGCACGGGAGCGAAATATTATTTAGTGGTCTCACCATTTTGTTTGCTATTCAAAAATTGGCCAAAAGTTAAAGAGCTGTAACAGTAATGAGGAAAGTTATCTATACCCAATGGAAAAACACTTAATTCTTGACAATACATTTTCTTAGAACACTGATTTTTATTCAGACTTTAAATCAATTTGTACTGTGGTATATTTAATTTTTGCTCCGAAATCGACCTTGCAAGAAAATATAATCAGTCCATCATGTCATTTTCAAAAGTGTACCAACACTATAAAACATCCTGTTAACTGTTTTTGAGGTTTGAAAATTCGACATTCGACAGATTAGGATACACTCTAAGGGAATACTGTCGTCCTGAAGAGGTGGGTTTTTTTTGGGTTTTTTTTGGGGGGGGTGGGGTTTTTGGGGGGTTTTTTTTTTTGGTTTTTTTTTTTTTTTTGGTTTTTTGTTTTTTGTTTTTTTTTTTGTTTTTTTTTGGGGGGGGTTGGGGTTTTTTTGGGGGGAGGTTGGTTTTTTTTTTGCCGAGCCTGATAATATTTTTTGTCTTCTGACCAAACTTAAAAACTACCGAACGTCATAGACGGCTTTTGACCGGGAAATCATCAAATAGTGCTTCACTTAATTCGGACGAATTTAAAAGGATTCTAAATGCAGGAGTTACCTGCCACTTTGGTCACTTTCAATAAACACTCTGGTTCTAAAGTCCATGAGGCCTTTCATTTTACGGATTATGTGCAGTCAAATATTTTAAGAACCCAACTTGTTAATATGTACATAACATTTTACACTCAAGTGATAAAATAAATGTAGAACTTGAATATATTTATGTCAAATAAATTGTTTAACAAAGGTGTTATTTTCTCCAGATTCTGGCGTCCCATATACAATTCATAGTTTATTTAGGAATGCAACTGTCATCCAGAATGGGCGGTTCTATACGATGCATTATCCAGGGCTCATTTGGTGTACCCTCTATGGTATTGCAAATGCGTGATGTCCCCTTCATACAATGGATCAACCGCACGTCTTGTCCCTCCGTTGAGGTTCAACCAACATTTATCGTAATGTGTACAAGCCTGGCGAATCTATCCTTTACCTCACCAACAAATAATCTTTGAAAAGCATATATTTATATCGCGCACCCCAAATTGGCTTACTAACTTTTTAGATTTAACTTTTGATTTATTGTTAATTGTTGTTTGGAAGACACTCTAGTATCTGCGAAAGCTCACTTCACAAATATACAGGCAACAATTGTCTTTTCAACTTCTCCCCAAAAGTCAACAAAAAGTGTTTACCAGCACCACTCCCTACCCCCTGAGACCACCATGCCTTCCTCGCTTAGGGTGCTGAGCGCTGAAACTACGCTTTCTGCATGATAGAACCACTGCTTTGAGGCTGTCGTTAAAGATCCTAGGTCCTCCAGTTGTCTATAAGGACCCCAGTCATTTTGTCGTCCTTAAACAGGTTCGGTCGGTATGTCGCCTTGATGCAGGGCATTAGGTCATCGCCTTGAAATATACTCTGCATACTGGTTTATGCACGGTACACCTGTCTGGAAACAGCCTAATATGGCCTGGGGAAAAGGTCTCTAGTGTTAAGGTGGGATTTATGAGTGCTTAAGAGCTTTGGTTCGGGTGGAAGAAAGATAATCATAATTATAATGCATTCTTACCTGGGCGAATTGATCTGTGTGTGTATATCTGTAGCTGTGTGTCCGTGTGTGTAGTTTGTTTTTGAATCCTAAATGTAGACATTGAAACAGCCCTCATACTGCATTTTTAGTCCTGTAGCATACAGTGTCTTTCAAGGGACATACTGATACCAAAACTAGGGAGGATACTGAAACTGTTCAATTAGAATACATGGAAAATGTTACACTAGCAACAGCCCGTATCTTCCCAAGGGAAATACAATCTCCACATTAAAAGAACATTGAAAGTCAGCATATCCCTCACGTTCTATATTTGCGGAAACAGCGACTCTAATGACATTTTGCGCCATGACGTCACTCACGTTGCAAGGGTGCCTGCGGCACAAGATGCATATCCTGACAGGAGAGTAGTTTAGGCCTATTTCTTCCTGAAGGGGAGGCGGGCTTTTCTCAAACAAAATTATGAAACAGAAATTGTATGTTTTGGCCACTGAATAGGTATGTAGCATTTTACATAATCCTAGGAAAAGCTGCCTTTGCCTTTTTTGTCTAATTACGGCATATACATTTAGGATACAAAGATCATCCCATGGCTAAATCAGTATCCTACCCTGTACAGTTCCCCCTGACCCTTCGGGTCTCAGGAGGATACAGGCTCTCAGGGGACCTGTAGCGGGTAGGATACTGATTTAGCCATGGGATAACCTCTAAGTACATCTGCTGTTGACGTGTAAAGCCTCATAAATATATGACCGCTTCGTACTTTTTGTTTGGTAAGATTATCTCTACACACCCAGAGATAATTTAGTAGGTCCATCATGCATACTTTATACGTAATAGGTTAATCCTTCAGAAAGAGCGCAATGTTTTGAGTAACCTGCTCGTATAACGGATTAGATACCGCACATATTCAAAAATCGTACAGGTGAATCGAGCCGTCCTGTATATAAGCACACAGACACTAGTACTGCTTGAACAATTAGCTGAAGGGTTTCGTAAATATGGAAGTCGGTTGAGTTTTCCAGCTTCACCTTAGGTCTGGGCTGTGCCGAGTTGTCAAAAATTAACATTCCAGCATTGGGATCAGCCTACGATATGATGTTAAAAATGTATGTCCGAGTAAATGCCACAGACACCTTGAACTTTCTTCGGCCCTGAGTATTCCTAAAATCTATGATATGGTGAAGTGAGAAACCATTAGGTCAGCGCGCAGGCTATTCCAGGTTGACTCTACCGTATAAACTTTTTCTGGGTCTATTATCAAAATTTGAAATATTGGGGGGACGACCTGATGGTGTTATAAACTTAGTAAAATACCTGCTTACTCAAAAGAACATTGATTGTCGGAGCTCCACTATACACAAACTGTTGTAAGTTTCAAACATTGCACATTCTGTGATTTTCAAGGGCCTACATTGCCTGTTACAATGTGTGTCAGCACCCTGACTGTGATCCTACGGTGTGCAAGCACTTTCATGCTTATGCCTTGTACTAGTTTTACCTATATTTATTTCCCCAGTTCTTTGGGGTTTCATAATGTACATCATCATTTTCATCATCATCATCATCATCATCATCATCATCATCATCATCATCATCATCATTCTTTGGAGTTTCATAAAGTACATCATCATTTTCATCATCATCATCATCATCATCATCATCATCATCATCATTTAACTATTATTAGTTTTATGAAGTACTACAGAGGGCACTGCGAATGGACACTTGTTTATCGTATACGATTATTGGACGTTGGCCTATGAATTATTGCCATAATTACCTGCCCATCAATGCTTTTACAACTTGAGAAATTTTTCCGGCAGCTAGTTCGTTTCAGGTGATTTTGATGTTATTGACAGCGTGGTTTTCGACAATAGATGGATAGATGGATGGATGGGTAACCTTTATTGTTGACATTTCAAACATATAAACACAAGTTACAGGAGTTGATATTGCCTACTCAATAATGAAATAAATTACAAAACATAAGATCATTTTGATCATAGATTAATTAAATACATTGCATTAGACCTTTTTGATTATAAAACACATAGAAAGATCAGTTTGATTGTAAAATGCACTAAATCAAATCATGTTTACATGATGGCAAATACATGTATGGGCGAGTCGAAGACATAAAACACCACCGTCTAAACGCTCTATCATGAATCAACAAATGCGAAGGTAGTTTATGTTTTGACTGAGGGAAAAAATTTTGAGGTCAGGAAAAATAAGGTAAATGATCACCGTACCAGTCGCAAAACAAGATTTGAATTTGTGAGAAGCGATTTTTCATTTTAATTTAGGGAGAGAAGTACTCTTTTATATGAACTGAGAAACTGTTCCAAGGTGTAGCTCCTTCATGGCTGACGGAGTTGATTCCATAATACTGAATAGTGTGAGTCTAACAGCAATACATACATATATATATATATATATATATATATATATATATATATATATATATATATACATGTATATGGTTTTGGATATATGATGGGAATTTTCTGTTTGAAAACCTCCGTTGCTAACAGCTGAAGATGACTGACGGGGCATGGAGAATAGCGCTTTTTCGAAAAGTAAGTGGTATGGTACTTTATGATCATTGAATACAATGCAAAACCAACATTCTTATAACTGTTTTAATTTTTCAATATTTTGTTTGGTTTTGAGTCACCGATACCACAAAGGCAGACAGTATAGAACATCACTGCCATTATCGATCTTGAAGATGGACATTTTAGATTTTAAATTTTAGGCAGTTGACATACCATTTAGTTGCCTTCCAGCCTGTCTACATTAATTGGATATATGTTCTGAAAAATTCAATTTGGAGTCAACATGTATGTCAAGTACCTTTAGAGAAATTTGAAATGAGACCGTATATCCATTTCCTAAGTTTATTTCAAGGTCATCTGGCTGCTTACCCAGGCAGATTGCTTGAAACTTGCCCCATTTGGCATGAATGCTTTTTCGTAGAACCAATCAAGAGAATTTTCAGCACCATCCTGAAGGAAATTTTGAATTTCGGCAAGATTCTTGCTGCTACTTCTGACGGTAATCCATACATTAGGTTAGCAGCGACTTTGACAAATTGTTACATAAAAAAACTTAATTCCGATTTTGACTGTGACAAAGTATGCATTTTCTGAAAGCTAGGAAACTGGAAAATCTGTTTATAAATATCTTATAGTGTTAAATTACAAATAGCAATAACACCGAATATCACCATAATTCACCAGAAACATTGATTTTGCACTTTCATTTTCTGCAGATGGGAACCTCAAATCTGTAACAAACTTACTCTCATGCACGACATAAGGTCAGTATGGCTATCAATCGTCTCGTATACATGTACGTGATTTTCGAAGCAATTTTTTTGGAGGGGGGGTGGAGGGGGCCTTGTCCGAGACACCGACCGGGGCCCACTGGAATGAGGAGTTATATCACTGTTCAAAATAGTAGATGAAAGTTTTTCTCAAAAAGAAATCGTATTCAAAATTGCAGGATTGCTTGTGGGTTATATCTCTTCAAAACACAAAAGTAGGCCTAGGCTCATCAGATCATGCAGAATGATTTACAAAAGGCGTATACGCACCATTTGCTTTATTTGGACCTGATTAAGCCCATGGAGTGGTCTCTCTAAGGAAGACTAAACATTCATTACATTATATAAGCCTGTCGCATCACTATTTTATCGAGGAGTTTAATCTATTTGTGTGACATGTACATACATCGTATTTTCTTTCATCGTCAACGCAGCCTTGCTGCATCTGCCTGTTTATTTATATATCATATATATTTGTTGTTGTTTGTCTTTGGTTTATTTGTTTGTCTTCCCATGCGTCCGTTCTTTCATTTGGTCGGTCTGCCGTTCGTTCGTTAATGCATCCAGTCATATGCATACTTACTTATAGTATCTGTCAATCAAATTTATTTATTTATTTATTTATTTATTTGTTTGTTTGTTTGTTTGTTTGTTTGTTTGTTTATTCATGTCCCCATATGTATATCTATTTATCTCTCTACCTATCTATTTATTCATCCGTTTATTTATCGACTATGCCGGAGAACGGAAAGCAAGAAACTGTCGGGCTTACTTTGCATACACTTTTCTTTTTGCTGTGCACATGACCTGCTGATGTACTTCCATGCGCTTACTATCAGGCATTTTGCCTGTATGTATTTCACATGATAAAATGTCTGTTGGTGTTGTGGAACCGTCGTGTCACCTGAACCTTGATGATGTCCGTATGGGCAAGGCGGCTAAATATCGTCATATCGGTTTACTGAATTAAATGCAGAAAATGTAAATTAGAAGAATCGTATTCGTAAGCACCAGAGCTCGAGACACTTAACTTTGATCACTTTGGGTAACGCATGTGATTTTGTAGCCCTAAATGGCAGTCATTGCTCTGTAATTGCATCAACAGCATTTTACGTAAATATAGCATGGATCAATATCAATTTCATAAGGATTTGGTTGCAATTGCAAATGGGTGACCTTGACCTACTTCCCATGATCTCATAACTCTCTATGTCAACTTTATTGTGCACTTAAAAACTCAATAAATATTAAGGCTGGGACTTAGATACTGCATACGACGAGGGAATACTGATCCTCTTAATGACCTTGGTTGGGGGTGACGTGACAGACTTTCAATTGATCGTCAAGGTTACAGGGCTACTTTAATTTTCGTACTCTAGATCAGCCGAGCAATTATTTGTCATAGTACTGTAATTTTAGTATTCTGCACTGTAAATCAGTCGAGGTGGCATTGATGGGTTCTTTTAATCGAAGATCGTCGCTGTGAAAATATATACCTTCAAATGTCCAGCAATGACCTTCAGCTCAATATTTTACTGTATTGAAAATATCACAGGAAGTGTCAATAACGTCTGAACATCGAAGGCACCGACTTTGTTGACTTGAACCTTATTTTCACAACTCACACACTGTTGGTCATCTGTGAGCTTGAAATGACCGGCACCTATTTCAAAATTAGATACCACTTTGAATTGACATACTAAGTGCTATAAGGTCTACAGCTTTGCAAAGCCAAGAGCTCTCGCATTAGGGCTGTCTGCAATGTTCAGCATTACCACGTCAATGATAAAACCACACGACGTGGTCATCATTATATATGGTAAAAATTAAAAACCACATTCCCAATTTCATACACTTTGTCAATAGTGCATTGTGAAATTAGCATCAACATTTACAGTTTCATGTACAGTTTCATATACTTTGTCATCATTGTATATGTTAAAATTAGGCTCAACATTTACAGTCTCACATACTTTGGCATCACCGTATGCGGTAGAAGTTGAATTAACATTTACAGTTTCACAGATTTTGTCATAAGTATATATGATAAAATATGATTCAATATTTACGGTTTCACACAGTTTGTTATCATTATATATGGTTGAAATATAGTCGACATCCATGTACTTTACATCAGACTGTTGCAATCTGAGGAATAAACTAAAAATTTTAAATTGAATCATATTGAGTCGTCTCCTGTGTTAAAATTTGAAACAAGGACAAATGTAATTGCCTTAAAGGGAGTGTGATAACAAAACGGGGAAAGTAAAAAATGAGTCACGCTTTTATATTTTTTGAATATATGTGTAAATTGCCGAATATATTTAAGGTCGTCATACACAAATGACAAATATTGATAAAGATATGTGTGGAATTATGATGATCACTTGTGTAATTGAGCAAACGTTGCGACCTGCTTGTCTTTGCAATAAAAATGACTGCTAAACTACTGTGTATCCAAAGTATTGAATGCCTACAATAAAGAGAGAGTGTGTATTGAAATATATTAGTACAAAAATAAAATGCAGTTCAAAATTTGGAACAAAACGAGATTTTGAAATACAAGCTCTTCACAATTGGAGGCTACTTCACAATCATCATAGAGGTTACTTACGATTGTTACACGTGAAATGACTTTAAGTAGAACACCTTCAACTCCAGTAATAAGTATAAATGTCATTTTGCAGGAAGGTTTCTTTATGCAAGACCATTTTGGGGCAGTTTTTCAAAAGCAGCTTTTTTCTCATTAGTCTTAACGTCAGATTACCATGCTTTGACATTTAACCCCGAGGCCTAAAAAGCACCTTTAAACAAGTGAACCAACATTATACTTAACCTTAGTTGTAAATAAAGCTAGTGTTTATTTGGATCATGCACCAAATAAGTTTGTTTTGAATAGCTGCTCCGAAGTTCACATTTTTTATAACAATGTACCTGATGAACAATGCTCAGAATCTCAATAAGGTTGCAAAAATATTGCAATCAATTGCTAAGTTCTGATATCGGAGTTTTTTAATTGTAAAATTTGTGATGTTTATAAAAACTTTTTCACCTGAAAGAAAAACCTTCCACACTCGCAGCAAGTTGTGAGATCCTTGGAAAATATGTCCTGCAACAGTATACACGAAGACCTTTCGTACCAAGCAGAGCAATTTGTTCCATCATTCGAATGCACTATGAATATTTTGTATCTTTGATAAAACTAAGGAATGAAAACATCAATTTCCTGCTAAGAAGGGATTCTACTACGTTGTATTTCGTCATATTCTATTGCCCTTTTCTGGAAACTGATGAATGGAAGAATTTGAAAGATCATACATAAACATAATGATACTAAGTTCCATGTGTTTGAGGAAATAAGTAATCCAAACAACAGCACCTCCTGTACTGAGTTCAATTCAGGGTTCTTGTACGCGAAGATATGACCGTTTGAGCAGGGACTCTGAGGGCATATTCCAGCGTGTCAGATGATGCATTTTGTCTGATCACTGTTTCAATGGGATTTGTATGATCCCACACATAATGCTAAACATCACATCTAACATGGATATGCTCGATTTTGTTATGGCAAATATAAACATCAATTCCCTGGAATACATGCGACTTCATGTTTGGTGGCGTTACATCTCACAATATTCATAATATCACACATAAGGATATAATGCACAGCCTAAATAAACAGGCCAGGCCGCTTTTTGCCATATTATGCTGGTTCTTTTCACATTAGCAACAAATAGGATTTATCACTTTTTTCATCGATAATATTTTTGTTGATTCAGCAGAAATGATAATGTGCCTTAAATGAGTTTGCAGGTTTTAAATAGATCCCTTTTATTTGAATGCTTAATTTTTTTTTCTTTTGCAAACATATAAACTTAGGTGCGCCCATTTAGCACATTGCAAGGGCTTTAGCACAACCATCTAATGCATAAACAATAACGCATTGACATATACACAGGCAAATGAGGCTGAAACCTAAATTTTATACATTTAATATAGATATCTGTCAAATCTTCAAAATATTCACGTCAGATTAACTCTTGCAGCGCCCAGTTTTGATAACGTGAACAACTATCTTCGGCGCGCTTCGTGCGCATTGCTCCCAAACCACTCCGAGGAAAGTTGTTGACCTAGACCGCTCTTATTCTTTTCGTAAATCTAAGGCCACTGGTACTTGAGTCAGAGGTCGCTTAACTTTTTCAGTGTCACATTTGGACTGAGTAAACTAGCTTTCCTCGGCGCGCTACGTTCCCTTTGTGCCCAAAGGAAAGCTGTTGACCTGGACTATTAATAATAATAATTTATTCCTGAATCCACCCCTTTACATCGGCAGCACAGAACCCATGGTGCGTCAGTTACACACGTAACGAAATAAAAGTCATAAGAGGGACTAAAAACACTTGTACGCCTGTAAACATCTGTCTTGACCGAAAAACTTGCAGTCAGGTACACAGGAGGAATGTCAGACAGGAATGTCAGACAGGTCTCTGCCATTCGTCCAATCAAAATTCCATGTAATCGTTGTCATGATGTTACTAAAATGAAGGTCATTTTACAAGGGATAGGAATTTAGCGACCTCATTATAATGCAGAGCAGTTCGTTTTAAGTAGCTCGACTTTTATCGCAGTTAGCACTGAAAGAGTTAACAAATGAAAAACTTGGTGTTGGAATGTTAATTCAAAGCACGTGGACCTTTCGCCAAAGTGCCAATGAAAGAGTAAAAGAAACGTGTTCATGGTGGGTGGCCTTCTCACACGAAAATGTTACATTTTTATTTCAAACATCTATCAGTGAATATAATTGTGTGTTGCACTCCTAAAAGTAAGTCTGCATCCGATGTCACACAGACTACAGGCCACTGCCAAGTCCAACTGTGATACAGCAGTTCAGATGAGTACTGCAAATGGGCTTTAGACATCGATACGTTCAGCTGCCACCAATAATTCACATTCTGCATACGTTAGGCCGTACCAATTTTTCCGTTGCCTATGGACAAAGAAACACATTCCTTTTTAATTTGACCCGAAATTAGCAAAACGAATACGAGAAAAATATATCCACACTTTAATCCTTTAATGATGTTTTATTTATTTCCAAGTTTAGCTGTATACAAGATTTCATTTAGTTTATTTGACCTTACTTGATATCATTAAAGCAGTGATGCTTGTAGCCTATGCGCCGCTGTGTTGTTGTATAAAAGAGAAAATTTTCTCAGACTCGAACAGGCTAGATGGAGCAGAATAGCCAAAGCACAATACACATGAAGACAGCACATAAAAAATGTAGACATGTGCATAATAATTTTTAAGAGATTGGCTTTGTAGATGAAAAACAAACTTGTGTGGCCTTAAAGATCTGTTGGATTTGTAGCTGCTGTTGCAACTGAAATTTGACTCATTATAGACACTTTACATAGGTACTAAGCCGTAATTACTCCTAGTAAAATATAATGACACTTTCAAATACAACAATTTTGAAGTTATTTTCATAAAATTTAACGGAAATACATAGACTCAGGCTTTCATATCTCTAGTTGTAATGATATGGATCGGATGCGCATGCAAACCTGTCAATTTTGCTCTTTTTGTAACGTCTGAATATTTTTAGGTTCTTTTGACATGAAACGTGAAATACACTGGGAATAAAAGTAGCGATGCTATAATATTAGCAAGACTTACTGTGAAGCTAACATTCTGGGATTATGTTAAATAAACCTTTCAACTTTAAGCCAACTTTGTCAAATCAAAGGTGCCTGTGCACAGAAATTCAGTACGCTACGCTGATTGGATATAGCTCAATGTGAGCTGCAGTAATCATAATGACCACACGAAAATAAAACATTACAAAGTTGTCACCATTTTGATAATTAAATTTCTGATTGTACAATAATGTTATTACCAATCAGGTAATGAGAAAATATACGATTTTGGTTGCATAATTAAATTTTGTGACATTTGATCATAATAAATAAGCAAACTATCATGAGCATTGTTTTCGGTCTGAGCGAAATCATTCTTGGTGGCGGAAGTCACACGCCGCTTGCATCGAGTGGTTTTCAACCACCAAGAATGATTGATTTCTGCAAGCACATACAATTGATTGTAGTATTCATCCCATGAATCATTAACAAAGCATATTTAATTACGGTAAAAGAACCACAAAGGACACATTTTAAAGTGCCAAAAGAAGCCTCTTAATGTTGGACATGCTGCGTTACACATGAGCGCGCATCAATATCTTATCAAAGGCATAGCAAGTAGTTGCTCGATCTGTAAGTCACAAATACCAATAGTAATGACGTCATTGAGATGAATCTTGCTTACATGCTTACACACCTTTTCATAACAATCAGGCTGGTATTCAAAGAAGAAGAAGAAGTCATGGACAAAGAAAATCACGGAAAAACAGGAAATGCAGGAACATGGATACAAAAGACCTTGTCCAAAATTTACTACAGGCTTTCTCCAATGGTATTGATCAATTACATACAGCTCTTAAAGCACTATCATTTGGAGACATAACAAGAATTAATGAATATTTGGGTCTTACTGATTCAGAACACACATTTCCGCAAAAATATTTTTGTGAAATTGTGTATGCTTACACAACAACTATTCGGAAACCAGATTCTAATAAGAAAAAATTAGATGAAATGTTTTGCAGCATTCCTTTCAAACACAAAATCATTGACTCACTAAACATTCAGTCCCTTTTCAAATTGAAATTTGTGCGTGACATGATTCCCAAGGAATGCAAAATAAAAGATCCCCCCATCATTTCCTATAAATATGGCAACAATATTGGACAAAGTATCATGAATTACAAAAAATGTCTGGCTTCAATTACTCTTGAGGATATCGCAGCAAATCAAAATTGTGACTGTATGTCTAATAGTAAATATTCTAATTTTGTTGATGCACACCACAAACATGTATTTACAGGTAACTTGGATATAATAATTCAGGTTTAAAAGAAAAAATGAAAAAAGGTACAAAATTTCGGATATGTCCCAAGTAGAATATTGACAGTATTTTTTAGGATACATGTGATACACTCGACTCCTACTGTATGAAACGGGCAAAGAAAGAAAAAATGGAATTTCAGAAATTTGAAGGATGGTTATCAAACTTGAAAAGAGTCTTTAGAAATAGAATTTATCGTTACAAATCCCACATTAAGAATTTCAATAGGGTTAATCTAAAACAGCCTAAAGTTTCTAAAGCAGTCAAAGAACTACAAGATAGATTTGTAGTCACTAACATAGATAAGGCAAGCAACAATTTTGGGATAATCTGCAAAAAATATTATCTGGATGTTTTGAAAAAGGAACTTGGTATAAACAATATTTCAGACATAAGAGGAAATGACGTTTATAAATTACACAAACAATCCATTGAAAATTTGATAGATGCACAGGAAGATGAGATGAACAGGAATTTTAATATCAAAATTTCCGAAGAGGACTCCTCCATTCCACTTTTGTTCTGGATACCCAGATTACATAAAAACCCTTTTAAATCAAGTTTCATAGCTGGTGCTTCAAAAGGTACTACAAAGCAATTATCAAAAGAAGTAACATTGTGTTTGACTGCAATTAGGAATCATTTTCGTAAATACTGTAATGCAATTTCTAGAAACTGTGAAATAAATTGTTTTTGGAGTATTAACAATTCTTCCGAGTTTGTATCTAAAATCAAAGATGTAAAGGCAAAAAATATCAAATGTTTTGATTTTTCTACACTGTACACAAATCTACCCATAGATGAAGTCAAAAATTCACTTTCAGAATTAATTAGCAAAATGTTTAAACATAATGGTAAACCATACATAAATATTGATTCATATACAAAGAAAGCATGCTGGTCACACAATAAATATTCAAAAAGTAACGTTAAATCTTACACTGTTGAAACTTTGATAGATGCTATAAAATTTCTCTTGGATAATACTTTTGTTCAATGCGGACCACTGGTTTTTCAACAAATAAAAGGCATTCAAATGGGTAGCAACTGCTCCCCTTTACTGGCAGATTTATATTTAACCTGGCTTGAATTTAAGTATATGAATAAATTGATGAAAAAGTACTTTCAAATGGCTACAAAATTATCAAACAACGCATGATATATTGATGACACTGCTTGTGTATATGTACAAAATTTCAGTGAAATTGCTAAAGAAATTTACCCAAAAGATATCCCTTTGGAGGGTAACAATTCAGATAGTTTCAGAGATGTGTTTTTTGACTTGGATATTCAGGTCACTAATAACAGGTTTTGTATTAAAGTCTACCACAAAATAGATGAGTTTAACTTTGAAGTAGTTAATTATCCTTTCCCGGACAGTAATATTTCGGATACTATTGGATATAATACATTTTTGTCACAAATTTTGAGATTTGGTCGTATTTGTTCTAAATTACAGGACTTTGCATCAAGACCAAATCTATTTACAATAAACTTGAGTCAAGAGGATTCAAAGGTGTACTTTTGATCAAATATTTCTACAAATTTTGCTGTAAATATCCTGAGATGGTTAGAAGGTTTGGCATCAATAATTTTAGAGATTTTAGACTTGCCTGTTTTGCTACTTAATCTTATCTTTTGACACCATTATGTTTAAACGTTCACCTTTCGGACATTTTAGGCTAGCTTGTTTTCTGTTAGGTAAACCCCCAGGGGCTACAGGTAGCAAGAAGCGGCCTACGACAGTTACAAGCTTGCCTAATTGTACTTGATATCTGGTTTATATTTTCATTGACATAAATACAAAAGACTTCCATTCTTTTCTGACTTGCCCTATAATTCTACTGTAAACATCCAAAGATTATTAGAAAGTTTGGCCGCAATAATCTACAGTTTTTAGACTTGTCTGTTTTGCTACTTAACTTTATCTTTTGGCATCTTTCTGTTTTAATATTCACTATCAGACATTTTAGGCTTACATGTTCTCTGTTAGGTAAACCCCCAGGGGCTACAGGTAGCAGGAAGCGGCCTACGACAGTTGCATGTGTGCCTAATTGTACTTAAAATCCTATTGAGAAAATGTGTTTTGATTGCATGTTTTTGGCATAAATGCTAATGACTTCCATTCTTTTCTGACATGCCTAAATGCACATTTACTCACTATTAAAAAATTACTCAAAATTGACAGTTTTTTCTCAAGTGTCACACACCTGACACATTAAGTTGACACATTGACTCAGGGTTGGCAGTTAAATAGAGCTTAATTGTTGGAGAGGTAGGTGTCATCATGGAGTTTGTTTTACATCTCTGGTACAGGATGTACATTGTTACAGTCCTTGTTAGGATTTTCCTTGGGTTGTACAGGTGGTCTAGCTGCAACTGTTTATTTTACAATCACTAGGACTGAATATAATACCCCAGCTTGTTTCCACTTCAGTTAAACATTGGCGGATGGTTTAACTAGGAAAAGCTGTCCAGCTAGAAAGGGTACATTTTGGTTCAGGGGTAAGTCAAATTGTTCTTATCTGAACCTGTACTATGAAAATTTGGTAATTATGGTTTGTTTGACAGGTATTCTTTGATATGAAGCTCTGCATTTACAAGCAAAACTTCACATATTTAGATAATTCATCAATTGCCACGTTCATATTTATTCATTATTATGTGGGTTGTCTTTGCTGAATATTTAGCTTAGGCAAGGAGCCGCTACTCAGAGAGACGTGTACGGGTAAAAGGCTCCGAAACATGTTGAGTAGTTACCCGCTGAAGACCCTTTAATTTATTTGGGCTGATACAGCCTATGTCAAAATTTTACAGAGGAACGTGTGCAAAATAGACAATAGTAATTCCATATATATACAGGTTAGACAGGGACAGGTTAGCTTATGGAGAGTAAAGAGTTCGAACTGCGGAATAGGATATTGACTACTAGGAAGTGGTTCTGGGCAAAAAGACACAAATACAAAAATGAAATCGTGCGTAAGTCATCTGTGTTATACGTCTCATAGCCTCTATTATGGGATAAAGAGTAAGAAATATATTTCGTGTTTACGAATACCCTCTGCCAAAATTGCAGTATCGAGAAGAACTACGGTAATTTTTGCAGCATGTAAATATATGTCATTTGACATTCTTCAAAATCTTTCTCTAAAATTGCATTCTTACATAAAAAATATATGAGGCCTTTTCTGACCTTTTTCGCCCACATTTGTTTACTTAACCAGATTTAGCGTATTTTCTGATTCTGATTCGACACTTTTCTCAACTTCGCAGAGAAAGATTGTATTCCAGATAACAGGCAAATGATTACGCTTTATCGTCCTTGTGGTTATGAAATGCTCAGAAAGGGAATATAAGAACAACCTGATACCTCATCAAATGCATGTACTGAATAGGCGGAAATGATCAAGCATCACAGTTGGGGTATGTCATATGCCGGGAGGTCGATATTTCAATGTAAGGTCTGCTCAGTCTTTGGGGGGGGGGGGGGAGGAATATATGTACCAACACCCACCCACCCCCACACACATATATATATATTTAAGATTTTTTGTGAACATTCAACTTTTGATTGTTTCCATCACATTGATGTTTCCTGAAAATATTTACTAACCAATATTAAAAGAATTAGAAGGCATGCGAAATCAATCTTTTCATTTCATATGGCTGCTGTTGCATGAAAGTTTTTGTATGTATGTATGTATGTATGTATGTATGTATACTTATGGGTTACCCCGTGGCTAAATCAGTATCCTACCCCGTACAGTTCCTCTGAGAGCTTGTACGCCCCTGAGACCCGAAAGGTCGAGGGAGGATATAGCTGAGTGGAGACTGTACAGGTAGGAGACTGACTTTGCCATGGGATGATCTTTGTATCCTAAATGTATCGACCATAATAAGACGAAAACGGCAAATGCAGCTTTTCCTTGGATTATGTAAGATGTCTCAAACCAAATCAGTATCCAAAATGTACAAATTCTAGTTTATAAATTTTGTGTGAGAAAAGCCCACCTCCCTTTGAGGAAGAAACAGGCCTAAAATACTCTTCTGTCATGTAATGCATCTTGTGCGGCTGGCACCCTTGCAACATGAGTGACGTCATGGCGCTTAACGTCATTAGAGTCGCTGTTTAGGGAGGTATATACTGACTTTCAATGTTATTTAAATGGGGAGATTGCATTTCTTTTACTTGCTGTTGCTAGTTTCATATTATTCATGTATTCCAATCGGACAGCTTCAGTATCCTCCCTTATTTTGGTGTAGGTATGTGCCTTGAAAGACATTGTATGCTACAGGACTAAAAATGCCGTATGACGGCAGTTCCCGTGCTATATTTAGGAATAACATGTATGAATGCATGTATGTACGTTCGTTCGAATGCATGTATGCACGTTCGTTTGTATACATATATGTTCATAGAACGACTTTTTGTTCTTGATGTTCCTCTTGCAAAACAAATATAGTTTACATTTTTTATGTTCCTATTTTTTTTAGAATATATTCCTTAAGTGTTTGTGAAATGCTATCTTTCTGCACAATTTTACTTGTTCTGGTTT
Source organism: Hermodice carunculata (assembly GCA_964020975.1). NCBI lineage: Eukaryota > Metazoa > Annelida > Polychaeta > Eunicida > Amphinomidae > Hermodice > Hermodice carunculata. The sequence continues at coordinate 65,474,321 of OZ026617.1, forward strand.
GTATTCGAACCATTACGTGTTTTCCAAAATATAAGATAAATATGTGATCAAGTTGCCACAACAAATTAGGCAGATGTATGTTTTTGCACTAAAAACCTGCAAGTAGAGTGGATGAATGTGATGTTACTGGCCATCTTTATGGGGTTTTGCACTGGGCTACAGCTGTATCTCATTATGATGCTCTTCAGTTATATGCTAAATCTATCATCGAACCCATCAGGGTCTGAAATTAAGTCCTTAAATGACCCACGTGTCCCGTGCTGAACTGGTGTAAATTGAAGCGCGTCTTCGTGTCTGGTAGAGATTCCCGTAAAGCAAGTGCACAAGAAATCACTATAACGGATCACTAGGCCGCAGCCCTGAGAAACAATATGGCATGGAAACACCTCTCCCGCTGACTGTCAGCAATCCAGACTCATACAGCTTTTGAAACCCTTCGCCATGCTGCACATGAAGCTTCCATGTACACCAGTCACTTTGGCACAGCAGGTCAAACTGATGATGTTTTATAATTTTGTTGCGAGACGCGGACTTGCTCTCAGAGCAGTGGTACACGCACAGGTCCAGGATAGGGTAGCATCGAAAAAAATGATGTAAAACATGCATCATAAACAAGATCACATTTTTAAGGTTTCCAGTGGGGCAGGCTGTGGGGTCTGAATTAATCTTTACGGTTTCTTTCTCGAAAGCTATTGCCAGAATTTATAAAAATGAGAACAATGAACACAAACACACACACACGTATGCGCGCACACACACACACACACACACACACACACACACATATGCATACATACATACATACATACATACATACGTACATCAATTTGTGTTTCGGCTTGTGTGTGTGCGTGTGTGCATGTGTATGTGCGTGTGTGTGTGTGTGTATGTGTGTGTGTGTGTGTATGTGTGTGTGTGTGTGTGTGTGCAGCAGGGCCATCACAGCACACATCCACACATTCACGCTTGACAAATTGTGACTTCTCCTTTCTTCCTTCTTTCTGGACTTTCTTTCCTGTTTTTTCTCCGTTCCTTAATTTCTTCTCTCCTATCCTTCGTTTTCAGTACTTCTTTGCTGGTTAACTTGCGGTAATTCTTGCTTTCTCTCCTTCCAATATAATTACTATATTTCTATGACTGCTTATCCTCTCGCAGTTGCGTCTCAGTAATCTTTCAGCGTACATTGTCCATGGTATTGTTTACTCGAGACTCTCACCTACTGTTTCAAGTCGTAACGTCCACCTTTTGAAATGTTATGCCTATCAGTTCGTATCACATTTATCATTTACTTTTGTCATGATAATCTATACGGACCCTCCCGTGGTGCTTAATGAACGATGATCATACCGCTGTCTGATATGCTTTCGCGAACAGTGATGTCTAGGTACCTTAAATGTTGATTTTTTTTCTCTTTTTTTCCTTTCTTTTTAAACTCAGTTCCAAAGTGGATATTGTAAGTAACGTTTGGACAAAATGAGTCACGGCAAACATAGATATTGAGCCTGTTGGGACAAATTTATTGTTGATCTGGAAATAAGTACTTTTCTCTAAATTTGTTCTCCATCAATTTGTAAGATACTTTGTGGCCAAAGCATCAAATGGATTCAACACTTAGGTCAAAGTAGAGAACCACTGCTTAAATGTGCCTTGCATACATTTAACGAATAGCATTGAGAAATGAACCCCTACTGACTACCACGCATTGCACCGGTGTTCATGCTTAGCAACACCTACCCGACCACCCAAGAATCGTTTTGTGTGCAGTGATGTGCCACTTCGACAACAAAATGTCAGGCTATTTTCACTATCGAAATACTCCTAAGGAGACTGATGATATCAAAAAGCAATTAACGGGTGCAAAGCAAACATCCAGATGAATCTTAAGAGCCTTGACTCTAGTAAGGATATGATGCAGAAAATCCTGCGCGCAAGGATTTTGTCCGCCTTGTTTCGCTGGATGACAAACTAATCAGTGTTGGTCGAGTTCTTCCAAGCCGCAAGGAAATTGTTCCATACAGAGCTCGGAAGTCGCCTTTCATTATTTGTTTCTTACCTGCCTCATACTCTTTGTAATCTGATGCTATTCTTGGGCTCCAGCTGACACTTTCGATTCGTACACGGAATCTTCCAACCATATCTTCACATTGATATGTCAAAAACGCCGGATGTTGAAGAACCTTTTGTGGAATGAGTAAGTCCGGCCAGAGGCACAACTAGCAGCCAGTCTGCAGCCTGAGTAGGTCATATGTGAGTTATCCACAATCAGGAAACAGGCTCAAACCATATGCGTCTGATCAATTAAACTTTAACCATCTTTTGCAGGCTTGAGAAAATGATCCGCTCCTGGGTGGATACAATTATAGGCCTTTTAATTACTATAAAAGCACGATACTTAATCTAGACCCATTTCATGCTATTTCTATTAGTTTAAATTTAAGAAAAATTTCGATTGGAGTTACAGAATTTTGCGCATGGTAATAAATTACAATGGTTTAAACAACAAGTGGATTATTTACCTTGCGTTCTATGATTTGGCATAATTATTCTATTTGTGCTGCTGTCAGTCTGTGGCAATGACTGTGTTTTGTTAATAACTCTTGTCATTAAATCACGAAGTCTCGTAAAACTACAGGCAAAGTATGAGACTTGACAAGGGTACTTTATTAGAAATATTATTTTTGAAAAGTGATAGCTATAACAGTGTTACACAGAAAAAACAATTCCTGGGCAGGTAACAAAAGGGACCATAATGTTACAGGGAATTTTGCACTGAGAAGGTGACCTCAAGCACGACAGTGAAAGATGTAGCATAGTGACCTGTTTTCTGATTACCCGAAAATTCGGTATTGGAGAGCGCTGTTTGGCCATTTTGTCTGCTGATCCACTTCCATCAGAAAGGCGTCATTTAATTTGACCAATTTCTCCTAAAATGACTCTAAAGCATTAATATGTATGTACATTTTGCGTTTATTTACGAGGATGTAATATTTTGAATCAAGTTATTTGACTGGTTTTATGATTCGACACACTGCTACACCTATCACTGTCGTGCCTTGGGTTACATTGTGAATGATTCGATTAATCAAGAGGATCTTGTATCATATCGTGAAATAATTGCTATTAATCATTGTTGCGCGCTTCTGTGTGGAACACAGCCCTGGAGGCCATGGCAGTGGCGCTGCTATTAAATCCATACCATTTAATATGTTACATATTTGGCCAAGGCACGCCACTATCACTTTGAACTTAAATTGGCCTGAGCGGTGATGAAAACGAGGAAACACATCGAATATTGGAATCATTGCCATGATTTGGATAGAACTACCAAAGACTCCGTGAACTACACCAACTATTTAATACGAAGGAGACGGACAAGACTGGCCCATTGAACGATAACATGACACCTAGAGGCAGCGAGCTACTGGAAGGCGCCTATGAAAACAAAGACAAAGGGTTGCATATTCTACTTTATCCGTGTCTACTTTTTGTTCTTTTTCCTGAAATCCTATCTGACATAAACTTGTACTACGGAAGCTTTTTAGTGCCACAAAAAGAATGCCAGCCCTGAAATCCCGGGATGCCCATATTCTCATTCCGCGGGCTTCGGCCAACAATGTACCTCAACGATTAGAAAGCATGGGGTCAATAAAAAAGCCCTTTCATCGCAGAAACCAAAGTGATATACCTACGATTGATCTGAAAATGTGCTCTCCATCACAACAGCTTTTACCCGTTTTGCTAAGGATGAAGTTTTCTTCCTACAATGCATTGCAACGTCCGACAGTATTTATGCAAGTCGTCCTTCTTTTCGCAGTGGGCTCAGTTCAACCTTAAAGCCTGGGCAATTGTAGGTAGTAATTACCATAATTCAATCTGGTAGTCATCACCACAGCTCAGCATGGTGGTTATCATCGTGATTCAAAAATATTAGTTTAACGACATTCCCGTGATTAGAATTATCATTGAACAAGATAGTTTGTATGGGCATTTTACCTGTTTTACGTCTATCCGTCCATCCACCGTCGTCTTTTTAAGAACTGTTAATGGCCACATCCTCTTTTTTTCAGTGGCCCAAAGGTCCAAAGGCATGCTGGGTCTGGAGGAATGCCCGTCCCCCCCCCCCCCAAAAAAAGACAAACAAACTCGAATATGAGCATGCAAAACGGTGCATTCTGGGGAGTTTCGAGTGGAAAATCTTGCCTTGACATAGTTGACGAAATCACAACATTTTGTTGTACTGATTCGGTTATTTTTCCGCAGATTGTGCAATAATCTGACGGCAAAAATTAGTACATGTAAAAACTAAATTTAAAAAAAGACCATCGCCATGTTTTCAATTAAGATAAGACAGTTTTTGTATTTATACATGTAACGCCTTCGATAATTTTTGCACACATCACACATATTCATTATGTTTATAAATTCGGGGAAAGTTAACAGACAATTTATCCTACAATTAGTCAGTTGTGATATTCTCTAAAAAAGAACAAGAGTAAAAAATACAATAAGATAATGACCAGGCCTGAATGTACGAAACTTTTATCACTGAATGTTGATTGATTGACAATATGTTCTTTATGCACATGAAAAGAGTGTGCAATTGAAACACTAAAATACATAAAATCTATAAAATACATGTATATTAGGACACATTTGCCAGTATGGAGCAATATAATAGCTGAAAGCTAACAAATTATGATGTATGAAATGGGAGCATCAAAAGCCTAAAAAATCTTGCCTTGGCTTATTTCCATGGTGGACCATAGCATGAAAAGAGCAAGTATGAAGTCCGGAAAATGTTAAGTTGCTTTGCAGAGGTTTGTCGCCGAAATGTTTTATTGATTCATGAATTAAAAGATACATCTAAATTTTGAATAAATTAATATTTAAATAAATAAATAGAAGCACCCAAGGCATAATTTTATAATATTAATATACTGAAATTATAAACAAATAAAGCAGTCAAGAATGATTTCATCTTATTTTGACAATGTTCTTACATTCACTCTCTTTGATATACTTTGGCAGGTTCTACATGGTATAATCATGGTGCAGCAGTACCTGCAATTACTGACCCCAGTCCCCAGGGTTGGGCGACCACCTGATCAAAACGACCAGTTTTCCTTGGTACGGGCGCTTTTGCAATGTCAAATGACCTGACGATAACGACCACACTGCTGTCCAACTGAAAACCTCCGTAGCAAAATTTAGATTCCATGGAGCCTTTTGTCAACTTCCTCAAGTCATGCCTCGCGGTGAGCGCCATTTTTAACATTGGGCAATTAATCCTTTGATTGCGGGACAGTCGCACAAAAATATATTTGATTTGGATATCAAAGTAAATCAGGGCCACAGCACATATCAGATCATTATTGATGCTCTGAAATATTTGCAAAATATACACTTTTGGTTTCATATATAATAATCCTCTTCCCACCCCCACCCCCACAGTCCCAATGTCCATTTACAAACTATTGGGTGCCGAATTGACAATTTTCAAAATGGCAGCCAAGTCGATTTGATATTTTGAAAAGGTAGTATTCCAAATATATGTGTGATTAGTGTTAAGGTAAGGTTAATTTATCGAATGAATGCAATGTACAATATGTAATGGGACTTTTCCAGAGTGATCATCACCTGAAAGTGTAAATACAACGATAAACAGTTACCAGTTGTAGGCCCCTAGAATAGGAGTTTTATATCCGACATTAAAGTCGCCCCCAGGTTAAAAATTCAGTGGCTGCAATAGGCTGAGTGCCAAGCGCCCCACTGAGTCAAAGACGGAGCTCAGTGGAGAAGGTTGCCCCGATAGTGGACGCCGGTTCGAAAGTACCGGCGGGTTTTTATATAAGTGGTAACAAGCAATCCTCTTTGTGGTACCGGAAGATTCTTTTTATAAAACTTTAAAAGTGGGTTGAAAATGGTTTTGGAGCACTTTAAACATCACTTTCTTCTGAGATTCACCAAACAAGTAGCAAATTTCCCCCACAATTCTACTTTGTACTCCAAATTCACCTCACAAGTACACTGTTGAGAGCTCGTCTCTCACTTTGGTCCAGATGGCGCCAATGAGATATATTAAGGTGTGTGTGTCTGTGTGCCAACACATATATATTGTTTTCCCAAGAATCTTTTCTTTCTTTCTTCTTTATTGCCAATTTTGTCCGTGGTTTTTCCTGGACATCATTCATCGAGAAATACTCAATTTTGCACAGTTATTGATATAGTAGTGAATTTAAACACCTGATTTGGAACAGTCAATATATTAAAAATTGTGCAAATTTATTGGAAATGTTAAACTTTTTTTTCATCTTTAAAACTGTCGAAGGTACAGGTGTCATTCAAACCTGAATTCATAACTTTGTGCTATAGGCACACCCAATGGACCATAAAAAAGTTGTGGAATTTTGATTGATGCTAATTAGGGGCAATTGAAAAGTTTAAATGTTTAAAATCTCCAAAATTATATATTATAGGTAGAGGTGCAATTTCAAACTTTAATTCGTAAGTTCGTCTTATAGGCACATCCAATGAACCACAAACAAAAGTTATGGAATTTTAATGAATGCAAATTAGGAGCACTTGAAAAGTTAAATGTTGAATTTCTTCAAAAATATTAAAAGGGTAGAGGTGCCGTTCAAACATTAAAGAACAGCAATTTTTTTTTTTTTTTTTTTTTTTTTGAGAGGAGGGTCTTAGCATATCTGTCAAATAATTTCCATAGTTTCCACACATATTAATACCTCAGAGCGGGATTAATATGTCTCATGGAAAGAACCTCACACACCAAGATGAGCTCCTCTCTGGTTTTATATTTTTAGCAGGCTGTCTATGGCATGGCTGTCGATGGAACGTTATCTGGCAGCAGTGTCCGCTGATGTCAATTTGAATATTGCATCCAAATAAAATCTTTAATTCAAATCGTTATGGTGACAACATCTTGGGCGAACATGCACAAATCAAACAAAATTGTCTGGTTGAATACTTGCCATCGTAGATCATGACGCGGATAATCTAAAGTTAAAGTATATGTGGTCATATATCTTTATCAAAAACACGCTATCGTGCTGTTATATTATTCATATATCAATTATTTGGGTCCTGCGTAAAATACATCATATCTGCCTTTGTTGCACTAGTTTTATCGCTCAAATTATTGGCAGTCCTCTCAAAGAGCCATGGTGCGCATACGGCATTAATCCCGCTAGGCGACTGAAAATAGCGAAGTTCAAGTACTGATCAGCGATATTTGCTGCTCGGACAGAATAAAAACTTGACATCGAAAAGAAAATTTACGAGTAATATAAACCAACTATAGTCTCCCTTTCTTATCATGGTCCTCTTCTTTCCATCCATGGGTTTATGTTTCACAATATTTTAAAATATGATGGGCTACACTCTGTACTACTATGTCACCCGTAAGGCGGGTGAGTCGGGACCTGTCTGTGGTATAGTGCACAAAATGGCCAATATACTTAGTAAGGTATGCCTATTCAATATTTCTTATGACAAATTATCACTCCAGTATTTCGTCCAAAGATAGAAATTCTAAACTTGGTAAATTCGAGAAGGTTAAAGACATGTCATGTGTATTTAAATTAGCATCCAAACAATCAACCTCAATCACTTATGTCATTAAAATGGAACAACGATAGTTCCCCCAACTTTGACTTTGAGGGATAATACAATAAATCAACATATAATACAGCCAATTCCACATACCACGATAACGCGAAAAAGATAAAATTGCTGCAATCGAACGGGCGGACATTATATGGGAAACAAACTAAAGGTCAAAATCAAACTCCATCATAGAAGAAATTCACCTCTATGCGATGCTGGAGCTCCACCGATCAAGATATCAAAGGATACATGATCTTAATATGTTTTCTATTTCAAAGTTTATTTTGAGCATGGACCCTATTACAGTACAAACTTGTAAACGTTAAGTTAGTCCGCATTGATACAGTTTTGTTTACGCGTCAAAAACTCCAGGGTCGATAGTTCTAACGTCGACTAAGGAAGAGTCTGAGATCCACCAGCCCCGTTTGCCGGCGTCGTAAAATACATTATGCCTGTATCAGGTCTCTTTCCTGACTCTCAAACCTTTCGTGGTCAAAGCAATCAAACGTGCCCGTATGTAAAATACAATTTTATTAAACCCGAATGAAAAACAGCTCAACTGATACGGATTCCCAGCATACATATATCATCATCATCATCATCATCATCATCATCATCATCATCATCATCATCATCATCATCATCATCATCATCATCATCATCATCATCATCATCATCATTATTATTATTATTATTATTTTTATTATTATTATTATTATTATTATTATTATTATTATTATTATTATTATTATTATTATTATTATTATTATTATTTGTTACTTGAGAGTTTAATCGACTTGTGTATCTCGTTTACACAGAGTGTCTTGAATAGGAAATGCAATTTACATGCATAATAATATCAGGAGAACATGCTCTATGCTACAAACCCCTCTTGACGCGGACTGTGTGCCGAATCAGCACCAATAGAAGTTGACCAGGTTGCTCGGAGCGGGAAATGGTCAGTGCTGCTGGGGCAAAAAGAAAGCCAAGATGGGCCATGATTAACCCTCAATATTGAATTTTAGCTGATATCGGCTCCCTTGTGTGAAGCATGTTTGTAGTTGTTTATCTGCGGGGCCGGACTTCTATATCACGAGAGATAATTGAACATCTGGTGCACAAAAACGCATAATTCACTCGTGCTCTTTGATGCTGATTGTTCCATAATGCATGGCTGTTTCGTTACGACTTACAAGCGAACCGAATGAAGTTTTACAAAGTGACTATCGATTGACTCAAATAATCACCCATTCACAAAAAAACAGACCTGTCGTCATCGTGATCGTCACGAAAACAAACGAAACAAATCCAGCATTTCGCAAAATAATTATATTCGCCATTTTTCACTGATGCAATGATCACAGTAAGGCCTAAACATTTAATTTTGCTGAGTAATATTTACAGCAGAAAAAGACAATAGACTTATCAAGGTGAATGTTGTATGTAAAGCGCTGATCTTCTAAATTTAGTGTCTACATACATGTAGGAGTTCCTGATGTACGCAGCGTTGACGTATTTGATACCCGGGTGAACGAGGCACAACGCTCCCTGCCTAACGTTTTAAGCATATTGAAATAACGATGTCATTTCAAGTCGCGAAACTTATTTAAAAATGTTCTCCTCTCGGACTATTTGTCGGGGGTTTTTTTTCTTTGGTTTTTTTTTTTCTTTTATGTAAAACGTCTGCAGACACGTTTGATGATAGAGCTGTCATCTTACCTTGTTAGGTAGTCATTTTTCAAGTGAATAAAAATATTGTGCATTCCCATTCAGCGTAAAAACGTTAAGTGACTGAAGATATGTTTTAAGCAATCGGCTTAAAAACATGTCAACATTTATCATATAAAACACCTTGATTAGTATTTTAGAGAAGACCCATGTGGTCATATGAAAGGTGAATTCAAGCAAAATAAGCAAAATACTTGAACTTGCCAATCGATGAAGGATATTCATGATCGCCAGAGTGACTAAAATCTTTCAGTTTTAATTATTGATCCCAACTACATGCAGCGTACAATGACGTTTCTCACCTTCTTTTATGTCAAGCAACAAAATAGTCGTCGAAGATGGAAGTGAAGGCAGATATTTTGTGTTTTTGATTTTTTTGGGGGGTTGTTTATTATCATTATTATTATTATTATTATTATTATTATTATTATTATTATTATTATTATTATTATTATTATTATTATTATTATTATTATTATTATTATTATTATTATTATTATTATTTTGGGTGGACCTGGCTGAGGTGTTAACATTCTGAATTTATAGGTCCCTGTCATTTTGACCTCGTCAACAATTCAACATCTGGTATGCAATTTCACTTGCTGTAAAAAATATATACAGTATCGTGGTATTGCGTGACGTTAAAACAAGGTGGTAGCCGCGTTTCATGAGATAATCGGTAATATTATGTTTTGTTCGACCCCCAATATTGGAAAAATGTACAGATGCGTACATCGAAATCTTAATTTACCACAGAACAGAAATAAACAAACGATATCAAGAAACAAAAGAAATACAAGGTATAAAAACATCGACTTACACGTTCCAATGTGTACTGGTACGAACGCTGGCACATGAACACAGGTAGATGTTGTCACGTGACACCCCTCAAACGAACTATCAAGGAATTTAAAAATAGTGCTATACTACTGCCATGCTCCGCAGCTCTGTAAAATTTTCATCGTGTAAGAGAAAGCTACAACTGCATCCGGCGCACACATAGGAATCTGAGGTTCAATGACGTCAATATTCGTCAGAGTTAAGATATAAAGTAACAGGGGAAACACTAATGATTCCACTTCCATCGAAGATGGCATACCCCACCAAGTGCCCATCCAAATATGCTAAGATAAAAGAAATTTACACAGCAATTTTGTGGATTGCATGCACTGAAAATAATTAAATTAATGGTGAATTACATTTACTTTGTTGTGGCCTAAAAAACCAGCATCCAATCAGTGTCCTTTTGGTAGTTACGCTCCAAAATGTTATTACATCAATTTTAATTATTAAATTTGATATTGGGATTGATGATGGTGTGGTTGCACAGGTTTATCTTTTGGGTCTAAAGTTGTATGTTTTTCTTGTTGCGGGTATGAATGAATTTACTTTTAATTATTGGGGTATTTTGACATTGTGGCGCTCGTGGTTTAACTTGTATTTACGGGGTAATACAGGTGTATGTCTTTAATCAGATTTGACGTCTTTCGGGAAATTGCATCACGGCTGTAATGTGGTAATGGTTTGGGTTATTTATACAAATATTTTCTTAGAGGCGATTTGTCGCCAGATCTAATGATTGATAATTTTCGGAATAGCATGTTTTGTGAGAATTGATCAAACCTGATGGCCGTTCTCGTCGTGACGGGCATCCGAAAGTTGAAATTGTGTGTTAACCCTCTCCTGCTCAAATTACACAAAAAATTTACCGTGTTGTTCTGACGCCCCATCAACTGGTTAATAGCGTGCACACGTACACTTCGAAGGCTAGAAATATAAACACATACGCTTCAATTTGTGTGCTGAACATATTGAAATATATGAGCATGTGCGCTTGATAAAATGCTCGTATCTAGCACGACTGACATAACTCCCGAGAGGCATGGAATAAAATGATAATTGCAATAAATAATCCTTTAAAGCTGACAAAAGATTGAGTCAACAACTTTCCCCTTCGGCCTGTGGGTCCTAAGAATATAGGTACAGGGAGAGCCACCGCTAGCTGGCACATCTCAGGAGGCATTGTCAGCTTCATATTTAGTGGCGCCTTAATTGAAATAGAAGCAGATACCATTTACGTATAACTGTTTGTTGCTGTCCAGTTTGAACGGGAATGGGTGAAGACATTAGGCCTTCAAGCTGCATCCATTGCCTATTGGCGCAAAATTGCGCAAGTTCCTCTACGTTATTCGCTTGCATGACTGGGCAAACGTGACTTAATATTGTTTCTGTGGTGTTTTGCTAAGAAGGGAAATTCGAGGTAAATTTTATATATAGATCTGGTGGGCCTTTAACAGTGATGACATGGATTATACGCTTGCGGATTGTAGCATGTGTCACCTTTGTCATTTGTGGTGCCTGGCCCCAGATCCGCCCCTCTTCTACAACACTAATTACACAAATTTCTCCTGACCTGTAGATAAAACATACTGAAATATTACATTCGTTACTGGTTAAGCCCAAGGGAGCGCTGATCTGTGTCAGTCAATGACTCCTTTGCAGCACGAGCTAGCGCTGCTGTTCATCACTAAAGTAGTATGGTTTGTCTTCCAATAGTTTCTCACTGCTATTATTCTCTCTTAGCCTTGCTAACAAATGTCACCCTAATTTCCCTGTTTGACATCCAGTATTACCGACAGCAAATGAGGTGACCATTGCTGTCCCTTTTTCTGCTCGGCAACCTATCAAATAACTCGTTCTTAAATGATCTACATTCGAGACTTAGATTTTCCTAACCATGCCTATTTCCTGAAGCACTTTTCTCACCAACCAAAAGTGCAATGTATTACTTAATGTGTTTTTTTAAATAATAATTTCTTCCATGTCAAGGCTTGGTTACTTTGACGGCACCAATTGCCAAAGACAACCTTTAGCAAAAATTTGACCTTATATCATGATGAATCGGTGCAATCATAAAACTACGGGTCGCCCAAGTCAGAACCTCCTTCATTGAACAAGGCCTGAAGTGTCCACAGCACCAGAAGAGTCGTTGACTAAGAATAGACTGTTGTGTTAATTTGCTTTTCTTTTTGTCGTTCTCTTAACTTTGTTGTTTGGCCGAAGGTCAAAGTTGAAATAATATACAATGACGCAGATGACACTTCACTTGTCGTTTGGGCTCGGCTTCAAAAGTAAAATGAAAATGAAAAATGTGCATTTTCTATCCGCCATTATTATTATCATCATCATCATCATCATCATCATCATCATCATCATCATCATCATCATCATCATCATCATCATCATCATCATCATCATCATTTTTTTTTTTTTTTTTTTTGGCTTATTTTTCCATTTGTGCATGTATTAATGCACTCGGGACCCGGGTACCCAGAACCCCCCCTGTCAAAATGTCAATAAAATTTGGGTCCCGAATCCAATTTTTAATACCCGACTACTTTCGATATAAATGAACAAAAAAAGAGCAATGTGTATTTCTGCCTTTTTCACGGCAATGTTCTTTATTTTTTTTTTCTCTCTCTCTCAGGAATAGGTAACTTGTCGAATGGTAGAATTATTATACTGTACCTGAATAAAAGCAAGTTAAAATATGTTTCTGTGTTTCATTTCAGTAAGGGTTTTTGTCGCGGGTACCCGAATACCCGGGTCCCGGGTAGCCATTAATGGTCCCGAGATATTAAACATAATTTATTTGCGGGTCCCGGGACCAGAGTTTTTCCTTTAAGTCAATGCACTATTATGTATCTACTTGTTTGCTTATGCATTTGCATTATTCACATGTTTGCTTCGTGCCTCAGATTAATGAAAAGAATATGATCACCCTAAAACAAAATATATGACAGAAATTTAAAGGTATTTTACAATTATTTCAATAACTATAATTAAGCCTCCATTTCTCTGCCAACGACCTGTTCATTTGTCTTTCAAATGTACTCATTGTATGTATGTATGTATGTATGTATGTATGTATGTATGTATGTATGTATGATGGTTACACTGAGCCCAGATCACTAATACAAGAATTGTGCATTTTAAAGCCTGATAAATCGTGTGATCCCGTATGCGCAATCTGCAAAAAAATTCCAAGTGCGCATACTTCGCCTCCAGGTCCTTAATGCCAATCGTGTCAAGTAAATATTCGAATGATAATCTTAAACCCAAGAGGAACCAGGAATAAGAATGTGCATTCGGGGAATATTTGCTCATTACCGGTGAAGGTGGGAACTAATTGTACCTTCGGGAGAGATAACTGTTTACTGAAACGCGGGATTTATATGTCCTGATTTACGGTGGCCTGGAACTTTCAATAACTCACCTCTCTGCCAGAAAGACGTTGGCCTACAGACTAGGGGATGCCGTTATCTTGTTGCTTTTTCATCTTAACGTGAAGAGAAATTTACAAGCTAAATTTCCTTCAACATGAGTGCGTCCCCAAATTAAAACCCATAAATGTAATTCGGGATAGATCAAAAATTAATACATTTGAAAGGACACAGAAGAAATACACGTCACTGAAATCAAAAGGTTAGTGCCAGATAGAGTATACACGAACAGAGACAGACAGACCGACAGACAGACAGAGACGGACAGAGAGAGAGAGAGAGGGAGAGAGAGAGAGAGAGAGAGAGAGAGACAGAGAGAGAGAGAGAGAGAGAGAGAGAGAGAGAGAGAGAGAGAGAGAGAGAGAGAGAGAGAGAGAGAGAGAGAGAGAGAGAGAGAGAGAGAATACTCCACCAATCACTACTCCTATGGTTGTGGCAGTCAAGTTTCGTTTCAATTTTGTCTGTAACGTTTGCTTAGGGGAAGTATTATGATTAACCGTTCTGGAAATTCCAACCAATACCGTGTTCCATTGCTTTCATTTTTTTCTGGGGTCTGATTTTTTTTATCAAAGAAGCCACTGTGATTATTTCAGATACTGGGCGAATATGAATCTTTGTTTACACTCCGGTTGCCAAAAAACTGTGTGACCGAAAATCACATAGTTGACATGCTACGATAAGGCACACTCAACAACCATGCACATGTCATACGCAGGTTACAAAAGGTAGCCAACTTTTTCCACGACTGGTCTTTTATTGCCCATCCTTGAACAGCTGCAGTTTGCAGAGTTTTTCTACAAAGCATAAAAATACAACGCCATACAGCTAAAACATTTACTGTGTTCATTGTACGCATTAATGTTTCAAGCAACATCTGCTACATTTGAGTAGCAAAACATGTCAGCGCGTGCAATTCGCACCTTGTCCTCATAGAGCACATAGTTCCGCGCACATCAGCTGCTATTTATTTGTACCAGCGCATCATGGCATGTCATTAACCCTTTCCCGACCTCTAAACTGGTCAAAACCGGCTAGTGGTCAAATGTTGTCTGCATCGATGTTCGTGACTAATTTTAACAACAATAACAAAGAATTTTAATGAACATTGTGGATGAGACCCATTAGTTTAAGATAACATGCCACGGATTTACAGCTTTCCGTAGTGTGGGTGATCTATTGATACAACCGTAATTCGAGAGAATAAGTAAAATGCAAAGTCAAATTTATTTAAGAGCTTAAAGATATTGCAAAGTTATGAGAAAAACACCTGTTCAGCAAAAATGCCTGTGTGCGGAGTTCATCAAATTGTGTGTGTCAACTCCATCCGAATAGCCTGTGGGTCCCTGGTATGGTCAAATAAGGGAGATAGTCTCTTGGTTCTGTTTAAACATATTAACTAATTGAGAAACAAGCCTATGCCCTATATGAAACTCACTTGAGCAAAAGGTAAAAGATGATACATGCCCTAAAAAGAGAGGACAAATCTTACCTACATATGACCTTAATATTATAACTCTTGAAGATTCACAATTTTTTCGCTACCTATATTTGGTTTTAAAATACAAAAGACGAAAGGATCTCCGAATTAGCCCCTCAGAAACTGCTCATGTCTCTGCTATACTGACGACTAATATTAACAATGTTTCAGTTGGATACAATGGTACATTTTTTTTTTCAAATTCAAAAAGGATAGTGGCCAATGGAAATGATGCACATTCCAAACGTTTACAATGTAATAGCTCCCTTTGTGAAATTTATCTTTTACAGTCATAAAATGAAACACAAAACATCTTCTTTACTCGTCCACATCTGTGCATGAATTCTACCCATGTGTGCGTGTCCACAGCCAAAGTAAAAGAAGAATTTTGTTTTTGGTTTACCTGTGCCTCTTCAAATCATTCCTCAACTCAGGACTCTAACCTCTGACGCATAAATGCTGGCGGCAGAACTTGCACTGTCCATTCGACACCTTAACACCGGGCAACACCTTCCGTACTTTAGTTTATTCAAATATAACTACAACAAAATCGCGTTCGTGAAAAACTATATGATATAAACGGCTTTATCATCATTATGATCATCATTATTATTATCATCATCATCGCCACCATCATGCTCCCAGCTGTGCCCCCCAAATAATAATTTAGATGGATGACAAAGGAGATAATGTGATAGAAGGGAAAGAACGTCCATTTTACATGTTTCAACAAACAATCCAAGTTGCCTGGCAACACACGCCGATACCCCTTATTGGCACATGCTGACGTCAGCAGGTCTGGGCAGACAGGTCTGTCCAGGTGATAGTCCTGATAATGAATCAGACCTGCAAAACCCGTCAAGTAAGTAAGTGCTTTAGACGAACCCTGCCCAAGAGGCAGGGGGAGGGGGGGGGGAGTCAGGATCCAACTTACCTATCGGAGACTGTGCAACGGTTTTATTATAGTTTGGACCAGTGTATTATTGATGTTGTGTTGAATTATGCTGTTCCAATTTCAAATGCCTATGCATTTTTACTCCCACTCATGCCCTTGGCGTTACTGTTATTTTCAATGTGTATTAAATAAAGCAATGAAACTTTGCCGTTCGTTTTGCCTTGATGAATGCAGTGTAATTTCTATGCAGACGAACGGACTTCTTATCTTTTGTGAACAAGTTAGAGCTGATGCCTCTGATACAAACGTCCCCAGTGTTCAGTTTTATATCTATCAATTCATCATAGATATCTAATGTTCATTTCCATTTTAATTCTCAGTATTTTTTTTTTTTCACTTTTCTCGGCCCTGCCGACGCCTTTGGCTTTGGAGCGCCTATGTTGTTTCTGTAAAGCACATGAGGTCAATTACCGCGTCTCTACAGGGCGTCTTGATAAATTGCCAGGGGCTACGGGAAATCTTTCAAGATTCTGGGGCTTTACCAGATCAAAACAGAAGATGAAGGTTCCGATGTCTAGTTCCTTCCTCCATGTTGAGACACGGTAATGGTTGACTCAAAATTGTACAGAAACAGATAGATTTAAAGGATAGAGCTCGGCACGTATAATATGGCGATGGATTACTCATTATAGGTGGGTGGCAAATAATTTACACCGCAAATGCTGGTGTGATGCCCTTATTTTGCGAGTTTTGAGAAATTCGCAGCGCAACCAGATCAAAACCTTTCCGCGAAATAGAAACTTTAGATAGAAAAAAACCCCGACTTAATTGAATATTCTATACTAGTATTTATAAATAGTGGTTTCCAAACAACATTTTAAAAAAGGAATTGAACCATCGAATGTCACCATAGATACTTCTAGCATTTTTTATGCCTTCCATTCATTAATAGAATTTTTGATATCTATATAATTGACAAATTGTTGAAGCACATCAATGCATTTTGCCTTACTGTCGTGAAATATTCATTTCACCCAGCTAAGTTGAAGACCCAGAACTTGTGTCTCAAAATGTAAAATGTTTAGTCCACGATTAGCACCACTTTGGTGTATAACTAAATCTTTTAACTCGTAGGTGAAGCCGCTCTCAATGAATTCGGAAATAAGTGATTGTACAGATCGTAAAACATTTTATCAATATGCAGTAGAAAGATTGGATACAGAAGTTCAGATGAAGCAAGCCTTTTTAAAATAACATTCTTTCCTATTACAGACAGCTTCCTGACTCTTCTCTGAATGACTGTAGCTTAGATTTATTATATTCACTTATGTGATTTTTCTCTTGGTGAAAAGTTATTCCCAACGTGTCAAATTCCGTATCTTTCCAAATTCAGAGCATATCTACTTTTGTGGATATTTGAAACAGTAACAAAAACAAAACAAACAAAAAAAAACGCTTCCCATGGTACCAGCGTAATGACTTTTTTGTCATCAACATACTTTTTTAAGGAAACAAGACCAGACATAGCTGTGTAAAATGGGTTCTGTGACAAACTGAAGCCAACCTTGGTTTGGACTGTAAAACGACATGTCCAAACCAAAATTTTTAGAATCGTGTGAATGGTGTCAAAGTAGAGCCATTAAAATCCGATCCGTGGGGCATAATTGCTGGCGATAGGTAAAAAGGCGTGCTTACTCAAACGGGTTCCCACTACACCATACACAATTTTGAGATAAACAAGGAATTGCAAACAAAATCGATCAAGAATAAGCTGGATTGGAAGCCATCCAAGTTCACCAATGGTAGCTGACATAGCGGATGTGCACCTGATATTCATGATTTTTTTATCTTTAGAATACGGAGTTCATTTAAGGATTCATAAAACTTCTTTGGAATCGTTTAGCCAAACTAAACATCCATTTAGTCTTGATGATAGAAATACCCTTTTCCAGACATTTGTCCCAAAACATGCTCTATTGATACCATTATGTGATGATAATATACTGTACATGAAACTTCTTGCCTTATCTTTCAGGTGCGCTTTTATGTGATAGGCGTCTCCTGTGGTTTAGGACAATATTGTGCCTAAAGTATTTATAAACAGCTGATTTAAAAAATCAGGATACGTCCATCAACTTGAATTTTTCCTCATTGAAAGACATGTGTCATTCTATGCAAATGTGTCAGCAAAGTTTACTGTTTTTCCAAGACATGCTTCGCTGTCAGCTAATAGACACCCATCGTCTGCATAAAGTAGACAGAGAATCTTACCAGAGCTGGAGGGCAACCCAGCCTACGGCTGGGCAACATATCAGCTAGATCCGACAGAGAGCAGAGAGCAGGAGCTCATCTTGTTTCACACTTTGCATAAGATCATACCACCAGGTTTTTTCAAACAGTCGAAACATGACCTTATTTTTGACTTCACTCTAAAGCCTTTTTAGAGAGGCGCCAAGCCTTATCCTGTATCACTTTTCCCCCACAACTGAATAATTAATCTATTTATATTAACAGCGTCAGTGTGAAAAATTGATCTTTAAGGGGCAAATTTTTGGTATGCTCCTTGAGGGTTTTCTTAGCCATTACTTTTTATACGTTAAGTTTAAGATAGGTGATGTTGACTTAAATTCAAAGGTCACAAGGTTACTTTAGTGCACTTAGTTTTTGCATTGTAACTCAAAATTTAAGTTATGACTCCAATATTGCACATGATAGTAGTCCTCAATTAGAGATTGGTCAGCTTAGAAGATGGATGACCTTGACTGAATTCCAAAGATCACTAGGTCAGTCGGTTGGTAGAGAGATTTTGGTTTGCGCACCATAACTCAAAAAGTTTTAAGATAGCACTTTGATAGTGGCGAGTTATGTACTTCTATATAAGGGGTAGGTGAAATATTCAAGGTGGTTGACCTGGGCCCTACTTCAAAGATCACAGAGGTGCTACAGTAAATGTTGGTTTCCACACGATAAGTAAAGGTTTTTATGAAAGGACCTGTATATTGCACATGGTTATAGTCCTAATCCAGGGCTAAGTCAAGTTGGAAAATGGATGACCTTGACTTAAGTTCAAAGGTCAGAAGGGTACTTTAATGAACTTAGTTTCGGCATTGTAACTCATAATTTACATTATGACTGCAATATTGCACATTTAATAGTCCTCAATTAAGGCTTGATCAGCTTTAATAGAAGATGGATGACTTGACCAAATTCCCAAGGTCGTCACCTGGAGTCCTCTTAGTGAACTTGGTTTCTGCATGACAACTAAATACATTTTTCTTCTATGGCATTCATATTGCACAGGAATATAGCCTTCTAAAAGAGCTAGATCAGGTTTGAAGTGGGAGATCTTGAGACAATTCCCAAGGTCACAGAGCCACGTTATTGAATTTGGTTTCTGTTTAATACCTGCATTTTTTAGCCAGAGCTGTTATTTTGTACATGTCTCTGGACTTTTATTAGGGCTAGATCTGCTTCAAAGAAGGGTGACCTTGACCTAATTTCTGGGGTCACAAGGCCACATTAGTGAATTTAGTTTCTACATCCACTTTCCTAGGTCATGAGTGCCCCATTTATTTCTATCAACGGGGGAATGAGGGCGAACAAAATGACTGGGGGGATCTATTTTTTACAAACATGTCTTATTTTCACAAAAATTGTCTTTAGATAATAGTCGTAAAAAGTTGATCGGCATATGAGTCACCTCCCGGTTGTCTGCTCTATACATGGGTTGACTATCACTTCATACTACTGGTCGAAAATATTTCCATTAACTTTGAGAAATCGAACAGATTTACCAATGAGATAAGCAATGAGAGACCATCGCACTTCAAGAATTCATTGGCGGAATTTACCCACCACCACCGGCTTGGCGAATTTTTAGTCTGTTTATAGCTAAATCCACAGCGCTAAAGTTAACAATGGCAGGTGTTAGACCATGAAATTCTCCTGAAAATTGACGCAGTACATGTACTTTTCGAGATAGATGGTCATCTGTTGAAATAGCCTCACCAGTGTCCGCTAAGTGCGCGACAAATATATTTTGGGTCTTACATAGGCCGTGTTTGGGTACGTGAGTCTGGTATTCTCATAGGACAACCGTTGACGCAATTAATTCACTTCAACCCGAGTCAGTAAGCGCGACTGTATTTTTTTAAACATTTTCAAAATTTCTAACTCTAACATTCAATTTGTTGTAAACCCCTTTTGTTCTTGTTTTATCTTGGATAATACATATTCGTACTAACTATTCTTTCAACAATTTTAAGAACAAGATCCGGGTTGCCTGAACCTTTACGTGACCAGTATCTTTAAATGTTTTACCATTCTCTTATTTTCAGTGAACTCCTCAATTTCTTTATTCCATAGGCGATCCAGGCGACCTTTGACAGCCTTTTAAAACTCTGCCTGTGTGCTTCCTTCAGTTACAATAGCAGACCAAGAGGCCCGAGCCTCATGGACTATGCCACAATGATTACCGCCAGACGATTTTAGGCATGCCTCGAATTTCAGTTTCAAATGCTTCCAATCTGACCTTTTGTTTAGATTCAATTTATTGAACTCTTCGATAATAGGTGCCTGTCGGCTTTAAAGTTGTATACATGCACAGTGCGTGATCTCCGCTTTGAGGTCTGCGGCCATCAAAGTCTGCAAAGGTTTTAAGTGAATCAGCTCGTTTTTGGATTTTGTTTTCAAAACTGCACGGTAACTAGGATTTAAAGGACTGTTCATCGCTAAAAGTCCCACGCCTCGTTTTAATCCGATGATATTAAGAAAGGGGAAAGATCGTTCATATTTGACGGAACTAAGCTGTAAATCACCCTGCATTCCACACAAAACAATCTAACCACCTGGAAGAACTTAAATCTGATATTGAGGAACAGCCAGGATGTCCTTGTGCTCTTTGCATAGGCACACACACACGCACGCACACGCATATACACATACACATATTACACACACATGTACGCATACACATGCACATACATACACACACACATACTCTCTCACATACACACATGTATTTGCGATTTAGTAAGTGAGTATGGATGTGTGTATAAAGAGTTAAAGCCTGATCTGTCTGTCAAGTATGTGGACACAGAAGCCTTGGAACACTTTATACCAGATACTGTAAGGATATCTGTCACACACCTTCGTCTTTCTTCGCATAAATTAACGATAGAGACAGGGAGATGGTTTCGCACCCCTCGAGATCAAAGACTCTGCCACTGCTCGATGGCTAGTGTACAGAATGAATCCCATGTGGTTCAGATTTGTCGTCTTGTCCACGACATCAGGGAAAAGTATGGCAAGAAACTTATATTCCTTGATTGCATAATTGAAGTAAAAGATGTATCTGGTTTTAACGTCCTATATGAAATACTTTCATATTTTTGTTAGAAATGACATTACATGCAATATGACAATGATTTTTTCATATCTTAAAGTGTTAAAATGTACATTGTAATTGTGATCTTGTGATGTTCCTAACACTTTGTATTATCTTGGACACATCATTTCAACAAACTACTACTACTATGTCCCAGCTCCCACACTACCGGTACCAAGGTGCTGCACATGACGGACCCTTTTTTTCCATTTGAAAGAGGTAAGTGCTCATAATTAGTCTTGTCAAGAATATCAATTCAGCATATGCTCACATTGTCAGACCATTACCGGCGTTATTTTTTCCAGGCGACACACATCATGATCCATATCTCTGATACAAATTAAATTTTCATAGTACTGTGTAGTCCTCCAATTTCACATGACCATGTCAAGGACAACCGCATAACACGCAAATTCAAGTCCCGCGACCTCTTTTAAGCAGGACACAGTGAATAAAAGTGTCACGTACAGAATGACTTTTTCGGAACATCATTGTACCCAGCGTTAAGTGGATGAAAAGCCATGTTCACATTAAATGATACATAAACTAGTTTAACTCCTGGAGAAAAAATATTAACATCCTAGCTTATCTTCCATAATATAATTATCTTCCAGCACAAATTTGCTCATTTCACAACCTACCTGCAGGTTAACGGAAACATTGCACTGTCCTCTTGTCCACGACAGCAGGGAAAAGTATGGCAAGGAATTTATATTCCTTAGCATACTCAGTCACCTCTAATTAGTCTTACCAGGATGTTGACAAATCCGCGCACACCCATGTCCGTGTCTGAGATGAGATATGGTGATTTAGTGCCAATAGGAGGTATTCAGATTATCTAAGATCTTGTGCTGCCACCTAGGCTGCAGCAAGGAACCTGACAGGAAGAAGTGCCGATTAATATATTAAGCAGGGTCAATGACTAAAGTTGCCTCTCGAGAAAGCAAATAGCTTTAGAACAGCCATTCACTAGTTTTCAAAACATACAAGATACTTAACATATTAAGAAAAAATATTTGGTAGAATAAGTTTTTTCCTGGATGATTAAGTAGCACAACTGGCACAAGTGTCTTCATCATGGCGAAAGCATAGTTTTGTTGCCTAGCAACTGAAGGACCCAACCAGGTCTGCAGTTATTCCGGTTAAATGTGAATATGTCCTACTGACACCTATTTCAAGCGCGACCATACCTGTATTGACGTACAATCACTTCATGTGAACAAGACTTGTGTAAGTGATCTGCACCGGACTTTTTCTTTGAAGTTTGGTATTCGAGTTTGCTTTTGCAGCAAAACATTTTATTAGAGAAAACGCGTAAAAGCAGCAACAGAGCAGTCACGATATTATTCACCAAGACATAATTTATAAATAGCCCACTAAACAAAGAGAGCCATGGTTAAAGCAGGTTTAATTCGAAAAGTACACCCATGTATGAAGGAGTAAGCTTCCACACAGCAGTTCCGTGAACAGACAACGAGAGCAGATGTTTACATCCTGTTTCCTGAAAACTTGATATTTTGATACAAATTATAATTGTTAATCTGGCAAAATCACTTATATTCAACATTTCCTACATAATCTGAAAACTCGGTTCAAATATACAGATACCGTTCCCCAAAATATTCACGACCTATCCAAGATCCCATACACGCATCATCAAGCTGTTTAAAAGCACAACGTATACAGTAAATAACGTCGACAGTAAAAGTTTACGTCGACGCACCCCGTTCGCAGAGTTGAAAGTTGTGACTGTATGTTTGACTATTCTGCACTAGTCATCTTTCTTAGATGGGAATCTTTAAACAACTTCACCATGAATGCAGTTAGATTTTGAACCAGTAACTATTAAAACCATACATCATGTTTCATTTTGTGAAAGGCCTTACTGACACAACGAAACAAAAAAAAATAATTATTCCTACTTAAGCAATAATTTACTATAATCACAAGACGATGTTCCTTAAGTTGAAGAACTTTTTCCCCCTTTTGTGTGAGCTGCCTATCTGTTAAGCGACTATTTTCTCCTTCCTGATCATGCATAATAATTTCACATAAATCTTTGACTATGAAGATCATACAGTGATGACCCGTGTTAAATTTGCTTGAACACGCATTTCCCCTTATCTGTCTAGGTGTTGCGATTATCGTAGATTTAAGTAAGTAATGAGGCATATAACACTGTTTTATCAAAGTATTGAATAAACTAGAGCTGTACGTGTCTTATAGCCCGTTCACATAGGATACGTCCAGAAACCAGCATTCCATCGCAATTTGAAACACCGATATTGTTCTTAGTTTTAGTGTAGTTGTTGGTCACTTTTTTCCGCTCAGTTTTGCCTATGAGTAACATATTCGGGCCCTTTCTCACAGTTTTATTGCACAATACATTGGTTCATATTATTTAGAATTGTTGAGTTTTATCTCAGTTTCTCTGCGCCACCGTATATTTGTTTGTGAAATAAAACCATTTCAGATAAATTGTGTATGTGTGTGTGTGTGTGTGTGTGAGAGAGAGAGAGAGAGAGAGAGAGAGAGAAAGAGAGAGAGAGAGAGTCATATAGGTCTTAGAGATGCTTGCAATGGTATAGTATGCGGTTATATAATTGTTATTGTGTCGCAAAACCACACGGTACAGCAAAATGGTAATTCAGCCACTGATGGAAATCAGACTCCAAGCCAGGATGAAAAAGATGAACACTTCCTTATTTTGGGAAAGGGTTAATTGTGATCGGGTGGCGTTAGGCCACTTAATGTGTTATACATATTCATTTTTATCTTCAACAGCTGCATCAAGAATGCATGATAAATGTAAAACAGAATGAGAAAGAGCATAGTTTATGATTCATCCAGCACAAATAATTTTTGTATAACTCTCCATCAAACATGCATTTTGGTGAAGAGAGCTGAACTGCTTGCACTGCACTTCAGGTAGATTACATTCATGGGTCGATAATTCATTGCCCTTTGTACACATTGTAAGCACTGTGCACAGTGTGTACTATCAGATGTTGTTCTTCTGAGACAGCTGTTACTTTCTGGTAATTTTTGTCTGTTTTGCTGTTTATCTTTATTCAGATTTCGCTTAGAAACGTTTGAATTAAGCTCTCAAAAGAAAGCTTATGGCTGGTATGATGACATGTTCCCAGACTATTATTTTTGTGCTTCCCACCTAGACGATCAGGTAAGGAAAGCTATATACATATAATGCATATGTATGACAACCAGACATTGTCTCGAGATGCAGAGTAAATAATGGTTTGAGTACAACATGTAAAATCTAAGGAAAAGCGCGGAACAATTCCAACTACTGTATAGTTAATTTTATTACCAAACATTTAACTGCCTGATTTGACGCCCAAAAAACCCGGATTTTTTAAAGTTTGATTTTGCCGAATTATTCTTCAATTGGATACAGTATTTACATGTAAAAGATAATTCCTCGGTCAAATATTCCAGAATGGCCCTCCTAGCGCAAAAAGGGAACTGTTTTTACTGCGGGAAAAGTTATGATTATGATTTTCCAGTAACCTCGCCCTCTCCAGGATTATGAATGACTCAACAGCTTTCGTAACGCTGAACTTGTGCCAACGAGACTATTAATCTAGGGCATGCCTTCATCAGGACTTTCATCGGATGATAACGATATGAGAACATGAAAAAGCTGATTTGGGGGGGGGGGGGGCGGGGTAAACGCACTCTCTGATTATTCTTATCTTTAAAGATCAAAGGCCAAAACACATTGTTTATGTGCTCATCTTGCACATTCTACCGTATAACATCATCAAATGACCATACCTCCACAGAATTATAAAGAAGCAAATCTGCCACAAAGAAGGACTTCTAACTGCAAAAACAAGCTCTTACAAAGAGCTTTTTTAATGTTATAACCTGGATCCAAAAGGCCGTTATGTGATATGATCTAGTCCCAGCCTGACGGGACGATCAAAATCATGATCATGCTAATGCCCCATTTATACGCATTGTAAAATAACTGGCGTGAGAATACATAGGCACACATAGCATTTTTATCTTTGAGTTTCGAGGCAATCGAAAGGCATTCTCACCTCCGGATTGAAAAAAACATATATTTTTCTCCCATTTTTACACTATTTCATAATACCACATAAGAGGAGTGCCCTCAATAAGCTTTATTTTGTTAATAACTAAATTTTATGTTGTCTTTGTTTATGATTTTTAATCAATGGAAGTAAACTATATTTCTGATGAAGTAGAATGATACAAATAATTATTTTTGACGAAATATGGATCTATAAACAGTACAGCTGAGGTGTCTCAGTAGATAGTGCAGCTAGTACATTGTGTCTGCGTGTTTTACATTGACGTCTGTTTGGTGTCCTTATGTAAGTGTCAATGGTATGTGATACGAACTGTGGCAAACGCTATTTCATATAGGATGTATTCATATTCAGATGCGGTCCTACTCTAACAGCTATTGAGCAAAAGGGGAGCCACCTGCATCAGGGCAGATCCATATATTTAGCATGGTAAAAAGTACTCCCTCAATAAAATAAACAAAAAGAACACACAATAATTTTAAGAAAATGTTTTATCATATGTTTGAAACATAAAGGATGCCTAAATTAATTAGAAATGAGCTCTCTTTTGCTTGAAAAGGTGTTATTTATGGATTTTTATGTAGTATATAATACAAATCTGCCCTGATCATGGTGGACGCATAAGTCTGTTGCCCTGGCAACACTGGAAGTAAGCAGGATCGCAGTTAAATATGAATATCTTCTATTGTAATCACTAGTAACTTGTTTCGGCGTTCCAGGGCGGTTGCAGGCCTTATTCAGCGTTTGCCAGCGTGAGACAGCGTAAGCCGGCTTTGTAAACGCTGGGAAACGCCGACTAATAATGGGAAACGCCAAAATTCAATTTAATCCTTTTGGGGCTCGGCATTAGCCAGCGTTGGTTGGCGTTTTCCAGCGTTAGTCAGCGTTTCCCAGCATAATTTGGCGTTTCCCAGCGTTTGATACCCTTTCAATGCTGGCAGCCGCTGTGAAACGCTAACGCTGGCTACCGCTGACAAACGCTCTATAGTCCTCTCAACTAGCAAACTCAATGGGATACATGTAAAATTTGAATTCAGTTGAACTGGGATGAGAAGGATCCATGGAAACTTTTGTCAAGTACAAGACAAGTTTAGATAGATAGATAGATAGATAGATAGATAGATAGATAGATAGATAGATAGATAGATAGATAGATAGATAGATAGATAGATAGATAAAACTTGGTATGTTCCTTTGTGTTTGTATTTATCAGAATATCACTAAAATTGCTGCCGCACGCAAGGTTAAATTTGATCTATAATTTTGATGCAACAGGTTACTATGGTGAAGAGGCTTGAGCAAGCCTTTGAAGCAGACGAATCTGATATCAGATGGACCTTGGTAGGTTTTAGGAGAAAAGTGATGAAATGATTGTGATGCGCCATGAGTAAGGACTTCTGTGGCTGGCGAGTCAATCTTGCTACACGCCAATAGGCTTCTGAACAGCCACGGGAACATTTA
Source organism: Hermodice carunculata (assembly GCA_964020975.1). NCBI lineage: Eukaryota > Metazoa > Annelida > Polychaeta > Eunicida > Amphinomidae > Hermodice > Hermodice carunculata. The sequence continues at coordinate 65,501,250 of OZ026617.1, forward strand.
CCCCGTTGAACATTTCACTCGGGAATGTTGCACAAAAAAAATCAATCCACAGCCTTGTCTAATCTACGGAGATTATAAAAAGACACAAAAATATGTACATTTGAGACTACTACACTATTAAAATGGGTGCACGCCTGCATTCCAGCAGTCACATTTAATAGATGGCATATTAATAATTTCAGCCCATGTTCGTCGTCGTTTGGTTGTAGGGTATAACAGATGCTTGCCTTTGGTTTCGGTACACTAGCCATTTTGTAGATCTCTCAGAAATTGACAAGCAAGATGATGTAATCTTTCTAGAAGGGTAATTTCAGCAACATTTGCGTACTTTGATGAGATGATCATAGGTAATAAGTCACACCGTGTGGGGTTTGGTGCAGCCAATATGTGCCCTTGCCGGATAGGTTGGTTGGTCTGATGGTATGCCATCCCGGGACCAACAAAATATGCCACACTTACTGAAGGTAGGCGTCAAGTCGAGCCAATCAGAGAAATAGCTCATCATCACTTCCATATTATTAAAAATTAAAAGGGTTTGGTTTACTGTATTCAATAGCGAAAGAGATAGCTACGTGTTAAAGTTTGTAAATTACAATGATGCAGGATCTCCACTACAGTTAATTTATGAGATGTCGTCAAACTCTTTGGTATGTCGTAACTCAAACATTCTATCTCAGCAGCAAATCTAGTTCAGTGTTGGAAAACGCTGAGCCATTATGCGTATTGAGCAATAATTTAACTGTTGCAGTGCCCAGTTTTGGACTGAGTTAACAGCTTTGCACGGATCGCTTTGTGTGCGGTGCGCCCACAACGCCCCAAGGAAAACTGCTGACCCAGACCATTATGCTCTATGGTACTATAGTCATGCTGATACTTGAATGAAAGGTCTTTTTACAAAGAGTATTGATAAAGGATCCGTTTGCTAATTCAGAAAAATTCATCTTTTGTGATTCGACTGAAGTCCCAGTTGGCAGTGAACGAGTTAAATCAGCAGTGCTTAGTTGTGGTCGGAGTCAACAACTTTTGTCAACACGCTTTTGGGCACACTGCACTTTGGCATCTCCATCCTTGCAAACTCTCCAAGCAGATTTTACTGGGACCTTTCGTGTCAGAAATTCATGGTAGTTAACTATTGTCTAAATTTAATATTTAAGCACTTTGTGCACACAGGAAACCAGCAAACAGGCATCCAGAAACTGAGGCAACCTGAGAGAGAGAGAGAGAGAGAGAGAGAGAGAGAGAGAGAGAGAGAGAGAGAGAGAGAGAGAGAGAGAGAGAAATGTAACGTAAATATGGTCCATCCATCGTCTATGCTCTAGGCACTTTGCATGTGCCACACGCAAAATATCACCATCTAGCGAGGTAATAATCATGGTAAAACTGTGAAAAAGTAATTAAGAATCACCATTAGTAATACGTCCTTTGTGCGTTATAGTCTTGTTTTTGGTCAGACCACTGCCAGCGCTCGTGTTGACATAACATATTCAATCATCATGTACATCATTCAGCTTTGCAGCATAACAGCTAAATCACAATCAAAGAAGTCCGACTTACGCTGGGAATGTTTCAGATAAATCTGAATCTGACCTGGGTTAGCCCCAGCAATTTTTACCTTTCTAGCAAATGTGGCTAACGGTGCAAAATTTCTTTTAGCCAAATTTTATCAGCTTCATCCAAACTTTACTCCCGTTAATACGACATGTACAGTCATTTTTGACCCCCGACCCACCCACCCACACACTTTTCTAGGAACAAAAAAAAAAAAAAAAGTGGCGGCACACCTCCATGAGGCCTACAAGTAATTGATCCTGTTCAGTAATTATTATTATTATCACATAAGACATACGGGGTCAATGACCCCGTGTGCCTTCCCTTACTGGTTTTGAGGACACGGTCAACCTTGCAGAGTTCATTCTGGAGAAACGTTTATGTAAACCTCAGCATGCACATCAACTTCAAAAAAAGTCCTGCGTCATTGCCTGTTCGTCACAAATCCTTGACTCAAGCTTACATTTTTATAAACCCGCTATTGTGTTTTACCAGATTTCAATTGATTCCAATGGTGATAAATAATGGCAAGCTTTCCCCAGAAGGCACGGAAGATTTATAAGGGTTTTATAATTTGTTTCTACTATTAGTTCTCCCATTTGGTTACGATACCCGCTGCGTATTGCAGACCACTCCACTACAAATTAACGCTCTTTTTGGTGATTTGTTTTACTATGCAGATAGAAGAGAATAATTCCTGAATTATTAGACAGGGCCAGCGGTTGAGACGAATCACGTGACACATCCTACCATAGCTGAGTGGTCAAGACACATCAAGGGATTCATCTTGTAAGTTGTATCCTCTGGTAATTCAAAAAAAAAACCTTTTCAATCATGTGTGCTCTTCTTTCAGGATGAACGTCTATAGTGAAAACCAAACAAGAGTCCATAAAATTTATCTTTAGAGTATGATATGGTGGCCCCAATCCTTACGGTACTGATTGAACGCCAGTATCAGTGTGGATGGAAAACGGTAGGAGGCGAATATTTACGGCACTGGGAAATTTCTGGTAGTTTTTAATCAGGAAAGTTTCATACTGAGACATCGTCATGAGGCCCCCGTAGGACTAAATAAGAACATTAGCAGGGAAGTTCCTTTCTTATATACCGTTCTTTTTTTTCTACCGACTCTACGCCGTCTGCATTGTTGATTAAGCACAGACTATGGTTTTAAAGTGTTTGGAGTCTGCAGTTAGTTAGAGTGAACGGAAATCCCCGGCCATGTTATATTCAGGCGTCCATATAGTACAGGCTATGTGATTCTCAGTACCCTTACCATTTTGTCTGTATAAATCGCACTTGTTTGACCTTTCTAGAGCTGAAACATGGCAATTGTGAAAATTATTTTTGCGGGGAGGCCCTCCAGATAATAGAAATGTGAAAAGGCTACTAAAGAGAAAAGGATACGGTATTGCCAAAAAAACCAACGCTCTCTATCTCTGAGAGTGCATTTAAATATTCTGACTGTCTGAGCTCATTATCTGAACTTCCATTCAGTTTCTTGTAAGTCTTTGTCTTATAAATATAATTTAAAAGAACATAATATGCTATTATTGCAATCACCCAGGTAAATTGCTGGTATGGGAAATGCTTTTTTTCATACCATGAAAACCTAATCCATATTACAGGTGGTTGCTCTGTATTGATAAAATGAATAATCCCGGCTTGTGCTTTAATTCTACCTACTAGAACAACTGCTTCTCCCATTTTTGTATTTATACGAGATTAAATGCGAAGCGCATATTCAATTTCCTACTTAAAGGGACTTCAATTTAATATCATCCTGATTAAGATGATCGTTACATTTCTAATGTCAGTATTTTTTCATACGAAAATTTATCAAGAAGCATCTTCGAAGTATGGTGAGAGTTTTGATTCTGTTCTTTAAATTGTTTGCTTTGTAATTCTTTAAGTGGGGATTTTACAAGATGTCATTCACTGTCTTACCAGCATCATAAATTGGCGTACACAGAAAATGATAGGAAACGTTCAAAACGACACAAGAAATGATACACGTCGACGAGATACAAAAAATGTGTGTGTTTTCTTTTAATAAAATGTGAGAGGAGTGACACTGATGTCTATAAAGTGCAGGTCATTCGGTATCGATGGGTTAATATGCGTAGCTAATGCAACTTTCACCAGAAAAAAAGTCATCGTCCGGCTGCTGTCAACTTGCCGAAACGCAAAGCAACAGAACCTACGTGCTCGATAAATGATGGTTTCTTATGAAATTAAATCTCCAAAACATATCTTTACAAAAGAAGGACAATGGGCTTTGAAGGGCGGATTGGCATTTTTTGGACAAACAGTATGGATTTATGAGCAAGACACGGTCTAAGAACCTATCGCGAGGCCTTACGAATTTATATGAGGGCATTTTTTTCTTCTCTTTTTCGCAAACTGCATACTGATAAAACCAAAGGCATGTTGTCGAACGTATTTGTTGGCACAATTAAAAGGCTGTCACTGTCACATTTTACAGACATTAACTTTAAACATCTGTAACATTTTTGGAAGGACCTTTGGGGAATTAGCTTCAAGAAAAAACAAAACCAGAAGCAGGGAAGTGTTATTCATATTCTGTCCTAATTAAATATTTTACGAGTTTGGCTTTCTGAAGTGGCCAGTAAGCTCCCCCCCCCCTCCTCCTCATTTCTACATATTATGATTATCTTTCTTTGGAAATTAGCTTGATAACATTCGCTCAACAAATGCTGAACAAGTGAAACGGTGAATATGACAGCTACATAAAGAATGCAACTCTCATTTCTAATCCGGCCTTCAATTTGTTATTTAAGTATCACATTTTTTTTTCAATTTGTTGTTTAATTTTTTTTATCATGATCTTCAAAATATATGTTTCAAGAATATTAATATATTTCATTGTATATTTCTCAAGAGTAACAAGGAAGCACAAAACTGATTAACATACTTCACAATTATCCTGTTTTACTTTAACATGTACTAATTGGCTGAAGAAAACGACATGGTGTCAGAGGCTTGATGAAAAGATCAGCAGAGCATCGCCAACTCCACCAGATGCCACCAAGCATCGTTTTTCATCATTTTTCAAATAGACTTTTATCATAGACCTTAGCTCAGTTTCAATATTCTAAAATCTCAAAGTTATTTTCTCTTTGAATACTTTTGTTACAGTTAGGTCTTAGGTAATTGTTTCATTGTTAAGATGTTACAATGAATGTCCTTGCAAAATGCAGTACAAACTTTTTGGTGATACGAAAAGTCATGTCATTTCTTCAAAAACATATTAAATGTGCTAGCTTAATTTATGAACCCAATGTCTTTTATTATAAATTAGTATTTGTAACGTGATATTCGGCCCACAGAATACTTGTTTATATCGTACAATCTCAAAGTTATTTTCTCTTTGAATACTTTTGTTACGGTTAGATCTTAGGTAATTTTTTCATTGTTAAGATGTCACAATGAACGTCCTTGCAAAATGCAGTATAAACTTCTTAGTGATACAAAAAGTCATTTCTTTAGAAACATATTAAAAGCGCCAAGCTAATTCATGAACCCAATGTTTTTTTAATATAAATTAGTATTTGTAACGTGATATTCGGCCCACAGAATACTTGTTTGTATCGTACCATCTCAAAGTTAATTACTCGTTGAATACTTTTGTTACGGTTATATCTTACGTAATTTTTCATTGCTAAGATGTTACAATAAACGTCCTTGCAAAATGCAGTATAAACATTTTGGTGACACGAAAAGTCATTTCTTCATAAACATATTAAAGGTTCTGAGTTAATTTATGAACCCAATAGTTTTTTTATTATAAATTAGTATTTGTAACGTGATATTTGGCGCACAGAATATTTAAATGTATCGTACCATATTTGGGGGTTACAGACTTTGGATACTGCATCCGTCGCGGATAAAAACCTCACGCTGTCTTGGAAATCTTCAGACAGCACAGGGACTGAGGACTGATCACAAATTTATTGTTTAGCTAGGTCATAAAACAATAGTTTTTATCTAGAAATCCGTAACTGTGTTGCCTCCTCTTTCTCGTCTCTTCCATGCAAAGTGAGCTATAGTTTCCGATTATTTGTGCGTATAAATGCATCTATCGTCTTTTCTTTTTCTATCTGTGGCGTATAAATGTCTGACAGTGTGTGTTCTTAGGTGTAAAGACTTTGAGCGATTGGTTGCATACGTTAAGCTTCAATCGTTGAAAGAAACTATTGCAGCTATTTTCCCTTTTCTTTTACATAGGTTACAAATGTCGTGATCCCCTTTCCCGGACTTCACAGTAACCTAAACCAAGTGGCTAAATTAAATTCCCTAATGAAAGAAAAGATAGAAAAAACAAGGCCACGACATTATGGTGCTGGACCTGGTAAAGTATACGTTAACTTCAACTAATGTAGGAGGCACAAATTCCAATGTTCACGGACGTTATTGACATTCAATGATAATATGTATCAAAATATATATTATCACAACCCTTTTATAGATCTATTTTGCACATGCGTCATGTAAAATTTGACCAGGAATCTTGTGGGCTGATTATTTTTGACAGATAGGCATTTTTGGCGAGTCCCTGGCAGGGCCTGAGACATCACAACCACTAGATGGTGCCTTTCGGAAAATGTTCCTACATACATTGCCCACATTCTCTTAGCGACTGCATGAGTCGCAAAACCCTTACTACTGCTCTCATTTCACGAAATTTATTGAAAGCTGTTCAATTACACGAACAAAAAAAGGGGTATGACTTCAAGACAAGTGTTACGGCAATGTAATGGAAACTACAAAGACATCGAATGTAAGGTGAACAGAAAGGGCAAATAAAAGGACGTCGTCTGTTGGTTAGTGCCTTCATAAATCAAAAAACCACAAACCTTTGTATGTTTTAGCATTCACGTTCTCAATTTTGCCCAGTGCTTCAACAAAAAACAACAATTCGACAATTCAAAGCGACACTCAAACCTTTTTCAAGCAAGTATACAGTACGAAACACGACCAATGTTATCGAACACGTGTATGATACTTGCTGCAAACATGTACGAGAGTAGAACTCATTACCGCACAACATCTCAACCCAAGAGCAAAGCCCGTTTGACCCGGCACCCGCCGACGCTTCAATTGGTTCCAGATAACAGAAAAATGCAAAAGCAATGACTTCATTATAATTAATGGTTTCATTGCGTATTGAGAATATTAACATCAAAAACAGGTGGTGATCTCAGAATAACTTTTTTCCCTGTAGGAGTTTTCGCATATTATATAAAAAATAGCATATCAGCCGCATAGGTCATATATCATGCACGCTGTCTCTAACAAGAAAATTCGGCAAAGCTGCGTTGAATTTTGATGGGTCAAAACTATGGATGTACGCACCACATAAATGAATTCCTAAAAAAATGGTGTGGTATTCTGTCCAAGCCATTTTGAAAGAACGTTTAATCAGACCACCCTTTGCCCATGGAGAAATCCAAATAAAGCAGCTGGTCATGTAGACGTGTGTGGAGCATGTAACGTGTACCGTCTCTTGTAAATCATTCTGCGAGATCAGATAGGCCTGGGCTTACTTTTTTGGCTTGTATACACAAACTTTCCACAAGCAATCCTACCATTTGACATGGAATCCGAGATTCTTCTCAATATACACCTCATCAACTGTCACGAACTGTGATACAATTATTTAATCCAGCAGAGCTACGACTTCCAACATCATTTACAGTTAACACGATTTTCACAGCAGAACTGACAGGTCAGTGCTTCATGATTATGTAACGGGTTATACCAGGTGCACTATTTTCGTGAATGGATGAACTTCATTAACTGCATCAAAATAACAAACATGACATTTTGTTAATAAGACAATGTATATGTAAGGACACTAATCTACAGTGCAAACTAACACAGATACACACACACACACACACACACATAGATAACAAATAACAATAGCAGTAGTGTAAAAATAATAAATTTTACCTCTTTTCTGTGTAATTTTCAAGAAAAATGTCTGAGCTGTAGCTATTAGTTCATAATCTTTAATGATAAATGTGAGTGTTTCAGTATCGTCGATATTCTAGACGAAAGGGAAAAGTCAGCAAGCCTACTATAAAGATTTTTTCTTTCATTTTCAAAATATCTGCAAGTTGTAATTAAATGAATTTCTTCCTCAATAATATTACAAGTTTCACATAATCTTTCTTCTAATGGTATTTTTGCGGTCTCCTCTGAAACGTGTGATATTTCCTTTCATTACTCTATCTTGGATTAATTTTAAATACTCTTCTAGCTCGAAATCAAAGTTCTTAACTATTTATCTGGCCCTGTATGATTTGGTAGAGATTATTTCCTTTGGAAGCGGAATTCGTTCTTTTAATGAGTATTTTGGTCGGAAAGTTGTCAGTCAGCGAACTGATATTTTCCAAGCCAAACAATTTGGTACCATCGGTCTCTTAAAGACGTTAACCATTTCATTTTCCTGTTCTAATACACTTGACTTGACGAAGAAAACAACCATACAGTCTGCTTTCATGAGTACCATACGGCGCCAATTCTTACACTTTTCGGTTAAAGATACGTTTGTGGATACTTTACTCTGGATCCTAAGTTTGGGGTTGGATTCCTTTTATATATTCATATGGAGTTAGATTTAAGTGTCCCCAGTCTGTTTTGTTTTGCTTTAATTGTTAGGAAAAACTAAGGTGATTCTCTGCTTTACGGGTATGAAACCAAAACCAAACTTTTTGAAATATTCAAAGGTAAAGCTATCAATCAGTACACAGGACGTTTTTCTCGCAATTGATCGCACTTACGGGACCAATGTCTTTAGCCGCTGATCTGCAGTGCATTCTGAAATTCGGTTGCTGACAATAGGTAAATCGCAATTTTCTGCGTATGCTTGAGTATAATTTAGGGGCAATCGGCTACTAGAATTATACCTTTGCAGTATGCGTCGACGCTGACCCTCCCCCCCCTTGTGTAAATAATGGAAAAAAACTTGTCTCAATTGCTTCACAAAAGTATACAGAGTAAGAACTGTAGCTCATCTTTACAGGAAATTGGCTGTATTGACAGAGTGGACTGAACTAGTCACTGAACTACAGATTCTCAATGAAGCTACAAAGACAAATAGGATGCTGAATCCACTGCTTTTCCGATCTCGGTGTCTGGGAGATCAGCGAGTAGCGCCGTCTCTACGAATTCGTGGGCCCACGCTACAGCACGGATTCATGATTCTCAAAACAAGTGTTTCCTGAGTCCATGCTTGCAGGGCTTGGGGTACGATAGAACAGATTTCCAAAATTTCGTTTTTTCCGAAATTCTCGATTAGAGCCGTTGGATTGAGATATGGGCTGAGTAGTTTTTTACGATTTTGAACTGGATCGTAACAGAATAAAATACAAGGTAGAAGAGCAGACGACACAGCTGCGCTAAGTCAACTGGCGCTCACTGGACATACCCACAATCAAAATAGTACACTCACTCAAGATTGAAGAGTCCAAAGCACAATAAATCCATTTTCCGAATGATGCTCTTTTATTGTAACCACTCCGTCACTCTTGCTGTTGTTCCTTGTTGCTTACTCGACTAAATTAGAATGAATGTATAATTCACACTGATATCATCTCGTGAAAAGCATATAGACTGAAACAAGCTATTATTGTGTGGAGCAGTCTTTCCATTTGTATATATAGCACTCTATTTGGATAAGTTGCACAATTTTGTGTTCAATATTATACACAGACAAGCTAAACGTCATCTATCATACTTTCATACAAGACGAATTAAAGCTGAGAAGATATCAACATATGATATGTCTGAAAAAACCGCAAATGAAAACACTATTCGTAGTTGTCCAAAACCAAACATCTCTCTCTCTCTCTCTCTCTCTCTCTCTCTCTCTCTCTCTCTCTCTCTCTCTCTCTCTCTCTCTCTCTCTCTCTCTCTCTCTTTCTCTCTCTCTCTCTGTATGTGTGTGTGTGTTCCTACCAATCTATCTGTATATCTCTAACGAAGTCTGGGATCAAACCACATATGATTCTATGCTTCTGCTTTTCGCGGATGCAAGTCGCCCCCTATTGCCTTCTCTCAACTTGGTTTAAGTTTGACCCAGGCACTGTTGTCTATTTTCCTAAGATTTCAAACCTTACCTTTCACGCAAGTAGATTCCCTGTCCGGCTTAGGTCACCCTTTAATATCACAATCTTCCATGGAACCGATGAGGAAAATTATTTTTAAACAGCAATGCAGGCTACAAATACATAAAAGGAGCTCACCTTTTCCTGTGCGCAACGCTCGTGCACTTCCATCTGTCCCAGGTCCAAAGCAAGACGCGGACTAATTCCACGTCAATTAGACAAGGCAAACAGGCGTTGAGATGACTTTGCGCGGCTCGGCTGTTGGCCAGCCACCGAGTGAGATGAGCATGATATGAGCCCCGGCAAGATCACGCTGTCACATTAGTAAAGATGAAACATGTAATATTATCAATTTGAAAGTCCTTTAGCTACTATTCGTCGCCCTGTCCTCTGCGTCTCCGCCTGTGCTGCCACGGGTCACGCCTTACGGCTATCTATTTTGATGCGAAAGCTCATAAAAAGTGTCATTTTACCCTCCACAATATACATTTTAAATAATGTTTCGCTTTGTTGCAGTCGCAATAGGTTTGCGTTATAGTGGCTTTATTGTTATCATCGTACTAGATTTATTTGTATCCATATATCAGCAGAATATACTCTTTGTGGTGACCACATTCACCTCTACATTACATTAAATGGCCCTGTCATTGAAATTTTGAACACTTACAGACTTCATATTCGACAACAAACTCGACGGAGTCCTCACTCAATTTTGTTGTAACTTAGGACTCACCTGTGACCTGATGCACTGCCACTCATGTATATCTAGTCATATTTACCTTTGCCTTTCATTTACACCATGTGTAAACCTCCTACAGTTGGTCGTGTTCCATTCAACCACCTCACTCTTTATCAGGAACCCTACATCGTGAGTTACGTGTTACATGTGTCAAAGAAAACAACACGGAGCGTAAAATAACTGCATTCGTTTTTCTCTGTGAATTGAATTTGTTTACACACACAGTGCAACTTGCTACGTGGGGATTTGTACCGAGTTCAAAATGAAAGTCTGCTACAATGAAAATGGAAAAATTTGAAAAATTCCTTTGACAGAGCGTAAACAATGAAAGATTTTTTTATGCATGACTATTGTCACACGGCCAAATTTGGTTTTTAAACCACACAAAATATTTTACTTAATTACGCGTATCAGAGTGAGAGCGAAAGCCGATTCTGTTTATTTTTGTCGACATGGTAGAAAAAGTGAGTATTGAATATTTTCTGTTTTTACTCGCCAACCATTTCTGGTATGCCAAAACGCGGTTTTAATTCATTCGGCAGATTAAAGAGTTAGCATTACTATATCTTGGAGTCTCTGTTCCCAATGATACTATATTACAATCACATTTATATATACGTTTCACATTAGATATTGGGTGCATAGTTGGTAATTATTCTTTTACTGTCAGGGATTTCGGGCACGCATCTGCATAATACGATATTACAAATTAGAGGGAGCTGAAATTATATTTTGCTTTTTCATATATCGTGGTTTGCAAGGAAAAATATAGTCCCCTTCAAGAGATATTTTTGTGGATGCATCTTTTAGCTATATATGTACGAACAGTTGCCACAAAAATAGCCATCTCTCGCGAAGGTCATTTGATTACTTGGGACCGTGTGGAATGCAAAATTACTTTCATAGGCGATAGCGATTTTGCATTTCCGTAAGATCTGAACACACTTATTCTTAAAACGACCAGCAAAAGGCATTTAAAATATTATTTTAAAGAAACGCATTTGTGCAGATACAATCTTCTGGCTTGCCATACCGAATGATAGACACGTAGAAGTTAAGAGATCAACGTTGCAGCATCAAATACAAGCTGCCACACGCAGGAAGGGAGGAGAGAAAGCACAAGGTATTGGTACACATGTGAACAGGTGAAAATATGGGACCTGACTATGCCAGGACAACTAACCCAGTTGTTGTTGGCTAAATGTTTCTCAATCATCAACTGATATAAACTGGATTAATCCTCAATTATTAGCTGTAGCATACTGGATTGATCTTCCATGGATAAAAAAACTCAATCATTACCTGTAGCATATTGGATTGATCTTGCATCATCAACTGCTACAAGCTGCATTGATCCTCAATATTAGCTATAATATACTGGCTTGATCTTCAGTCATCAACTGCTACAACTGCATTGATCCTCAATCATTAGCTATAATATACTGGCTTCATCTGCAGTCATCAACTGCTACAAGCTGCATTGATCCTCAATCGTTAGCTATAACATGCTGGATTGATCTTCAGTCATCATTGATCCTCAATCATTAGCTTTAACATGCTGGATTGATCTTCAGTCATCAACTGCTACAAACTGCATTGATCCTCAATCGTTAGCTATAACATGCTGGATTGATCTTCAGTCATCAACTGCTACAAGCTGCATTGATCCTCAATCATTAGCTATAACATGGTGGATTGATCTTCAGTCATCAACTGCTACATGCTGGATTGCTTCCCAATCGGCGGCTGTCTCAAGCTGGGCTGGACCCTAAGCGTTAGACGTTGTAAGTCAAGCCGGACGGGTCCTCAATCACTGGCTGATACTAAATTGATAGTCTCCCAATCATTAAATGCCAACAGCTGGATAGATTTTAAAATCATCAGCTGTTGACACCATGAGACAGGCTGGAGACCTTAGTGGTACAGAATATTTTGGTCTACTTTAATCAAAAGAACGAGCAGAGTCTTGAGTGTATAAGTCTCGGTACCCACCCACTAGCTTAGTTTTACTCTGCTACATAGGCCCACGTGTATATTTCAGGAAATCTTGACTAAACCAGGCTTACTTCTGCTACACACGTTTTTGTCCTGTCAACATTTTTCTGTATACGGCGTGTACATGTACATGTGCATCTGTTAACAAACCCTTACTAAACAATACTAGTGCAGAGAAACCAATCGTGTTTCAAAATGCGTACATATACTCACTTCCGCTTCTTCAACAATATGGAATTTAGCAATTAGAAAATTAAACTGAAATCGTCTTTTTTTTCATTTCATGCATGTACATATTAGATTTCCGTCTGAATCTTATGCCATATAGCGATGCTGATAATCCATAAAAAACGCGAATCATAGATTGTAGACAATATATAAGTTAAAGGGCGTCTTTCAATACGATCTGTTCTCCCGCTCCCATTTCTTTATCAAGTGGCTTGACTTACTTGAATATAAGACTCTGTAAGGAAGTCATTATCAGAAATACATTTGCGTGTAATGAGGCTCCAACAGATACGTACCCGCAGGAAATCCTTGTTTATCGTCATAAGCCGCATAACCGATTCCCTAGCTTTCTAACTGTTGAACGCATTTAGTGATGGTATAATGAATCTGCTGAAAAGTTCTTAATTTGTACAGTGAACACAAAACCGTGTGCTGTATTTGAGATAAATTGGGGGTATAAAGAGTCCCTAAATCACACGAAAGACAATGCTAGATAGCCATACGTGTTTCAAGGAGAAGATCTTTGTGCGGTGCAACAAGGAATGATGTTGGCCGTCTGAGCCTCATGTGACAGCTCTGCGTTTGCGACGTCACTTCCATTAACCCCTTTATAACCACTTATGCTTTGAGACAAATTCTAAAGCTTTCCGAACTTCCTTGGTACACAGAACGCGTCAGATGAAGCTGTTTACCAGGGGTATATTAAGCGGTTGATCTCATTCAGATACTTGGCTCAAATTAAAACCTTAGTTGAAAGCACACCATTAATTATTAAACAAGATAATATGGAAGTATTTGAAATACCTGTCGCTGACCAGGGACTAATGTAAAAGTGTTGAGACTATTTATAAATTTTATTACTATAGTGCTCTGAGACAATTTCTCACAGCAAATCTTCCCACATGCACTTTGTAGGTTTTATCTAATGTAACAACCATTTAATTCATCCAGGCTGCCACCTTTCCGCTGACGTTCCCCGAAAGAAGGTTACGTGCACAATTGATAAAAACGCATGAAACCTAACTGACTCCAATTAGGCTTGGTGAATATTAAAAGTTTGGTTTGTGCAAGTGACATATCAATAAAATGTAAAGGGTTTTCATTAATGTAACTTTCAAGTGCTGGCTATGTGATTACCAAAGCTAATTGAAAGCAACAAAAACTTTTAATTGACTGAGCGTGTCAGGTGCAACTTATGAAAGGGACTGCTATGATGTTGCATCTGCATAGCAAATCGGACACATGAAACGATATTTCTGTCTTAAATTTAGGCTTTTAGCATATAAAAGTATCGAATTACACTACTATCTAGAAATAGATTTTTATACAACTACAAAGCACAATAACGACTCAAGACCCGGCATAGCCGAGTTTAGGAAGACAGCTTAGATACCTTAATATAAAATCGAATGCAACAAATGCAAATTAAAGGTTCCGTATAGTTGTCAGAATAGCAACATGCAAACTGGATTATGTTTTTATTTTATCTTTTTGCTGCAGAAAGTGAACCTTTATGAAGGGCTTTATTTATGTGTAGTACCAAACCATTACTGTAAAATGAGTTCAAGTCCGTAAAGAAGACTCTCTAAACTTTGGCCCTGTAAGCCTAAAAAAATGAAGCAGACAACTAAAATGCAATCCCAAATGCGCCCCTGCACTGAACTGACAACGCAAGTTATATCACAGATTCGGCCAATGATATTTGGGATGATCAGACGAAATCAATTCATTAAATTGGCCCTTCGACCTTGAAAATTGATAAAGGTCACTGATTTGAGATATCTAAGTCTAGGCTGAAACTGCAAGGCAGTCATTTTCAGGAAACCAATTGCAGAAAAATGACCTAATGACTTTGAACGCCAGCAATAACTGCCAAAGTGCAATCCTACGTCAGCACATGTTGAGAGCCATATAATGTACGACCAGTATTCCAAGTGCATGATTTCTTTGAGCTACCAGCACAAAATTAAAAGTCCAAACGTGCAGTGTCCCTGGTCCCCATGTTTGTGTTGACTGTAGCAAAGAGGTTTTTCTTGTCTACAGATTTTGGTTCGAGCGACCATCCTTCTAAGAGAAAAACTATGCAGCTTCCTTCCACGATTCAAAGTTTAGCTTATTTTAAAATCACCACAACCATATGTCTTAATTGCTAAGCTCTTAGATTTCAGACATTGAAAACAAGCAAGTGCTCTGTGAATGCATTGAACATGCTAACCTGTAGTAATACTTTAAAGCGTTGTTAATGTAGAATATTTTATTCAAAGCAATAAATATTGGGACAAATGCACTTTGTATCCAATCACTCCTAAACTGACTGAAATTACTCTTACGATACTCTGGTGTACGCAATTAAACGTATGTGGTGCTGTGACCTTTGTAGAAGGTTAAACATTGATGTAATTCCCTCGTGTAATGTTCCCTTACAAAAGCATCAATTATAAATATTGCAGTGACATAAGATACATGATGTGAAAACGAGCTGTGTGGGTAGATGGTGGCGAGTTAATACCGCCAACTGTTGCTGTTATTTTATAAGTGGGATTCTTCAGCAAAGCTTAATATATACCGCTGACTGGATCCCACATTAATGATGCCCTTTAGGTCTTCATTAGATTATTAGGACAGGAAGTAGATTCGGTTGTATCGCACTGGAGCTGAGGATGACATTTAGATGTAGTTAGCACATATAGTATAATTAGGTCTTAATTGACCATCGCAGACATTTGCAGTGCGTTGCAAAGGCGTCTTTTTGCCCTCCTAAATAAGTTCTCTAGCCGTGTCCGGTGGCTCTGCAACACTTAACAGTCTGTCGAGGAAGTTTTAGCGCTAAGTACCCCCAACAAGCCTAGCCCAAGAAGCGATGAGCCACCAGGATGGACCTGTATAAAGCTGCTTAGTTGTTTGAGGCCAAAGGCCCCCTTGCTAGATTTATCAGCCAAAGCTATATCTGTGTGCCCTGATCTTTTTCCAGGTTTGCAATATAGGACTGTTGCAGATTTGTTGACAGAGTTTTTTGCGCGCCAGAAAAGCCATGGCTTCAGCCATCCAGTTTTTCTGATCGCGTAGACTTGCGCTCTCCTTAAAATTTTATAAAACTAATATGTCATTTAACTATAGATAAACGTTTCGATTTAACTATTAATTTGCGATGAAAAATAAAACCTTGCTTCTGGTCCTTCAATGATACAACTTTAGTTGTTTTTACATCCATGTCACCTATTTAATAAAAAAAAAACTTCTTGAGCATGCCATGAAAAATATGCATGGTATGAGTAAACTTCACAGAAATGAACCTGCAATAGGGAGGAGTCAAGGGAAAAAATGTATCTAGATAGTGCTGCCGGTACAAAATCAGTCCTTGTGACATACAGTTGTACCACTTGTCCAAAGACAAAAAATAAAATTACCGCCGTTTTGTTATTTTGGAAACAGTCCTTCCATGCTCTTTGCGTTTCATGAGACCGATTAGAGATGTATCTATTGTTGTCTATTTAATGCTTGTAATCTCTTCTTGGCATAAGTGTGTTCTTCCAAGGCATGCTGGCAGCTACCTTTGCAAATTGGTACAACGTATTTATTTATTTATTTATTTATTTGTTTGTTTGTTTGTTTGTTTGTTTGTTCGTTCGTTCGTTCGTTCGTTCGTTCATTTATTCATTCATTCATTTATTTATTTATTTATTTATTTATTCATTTATTTATTTATTTATTTATTTATTTATTTATTTATTTATTTATCTATCTATCTATCTATCTATCTATCTATCTATCTATCTATCTATCTATCTATCTATTTATTTATTTATTTATTTATTTATACAGGGTAGCCCTGATCAGCACTCAGGCTGCTTTCCATAGGGGCCCTGGATACACACTCGCACTCATACATCAATTCGTATAAATATAATATGCTGTAAAATACATGAACAATAGGTGAATTAAAAGTATGAAAAAGGAACTAAAAGATTGTGATATCATGATGAAACGCCAATGATGTTTGAACATTTTCTTAATGTAATGGCAAATTTATGATCATAATGCAGGTTGTAAAAGACGTCAAATCGTTACACATGGTACGTTTTGAAGTATACAGATTAGAAACTGTCAGGGATGGTGCTTCTTTAACCTTATCATTTAAGCTATTCCAAGTCTTGGCACCTGTAAACCTAAACGTTCTTTGACTTGACTTGCCTTGTGTGCGAGGGACTGTCAGATTAGCCTTACTTTGCCTTGTAAAATGCCCATGGACTTCCGACACTGCTTCAAAGGCATCGCTCAAGTAGGTAAAAGTTTTGCCATTTATAACTTTAAACATGAAAATAGCTCGATGATATTGGTGCCGGGCCCTTAAATCAGTCCAATGAAGTTCCTTAAACATGTCCCTAATTCTCGATCTACGACCTTTAGAAAGTATTATCCTGGCTGCTCGATTTTGGAACTGTTGAAGCATGTCCAGGTTTTTTGTAGAACAGTCAGACCATGCGACGTCACAGTAATCAAAAAGTGGTAATATCAGAGAATTGTACAGGAGTAATACTGAATCTTTTGACACAAATGGGGATATTCTTCTCAGAATACCAAGACGTTGTGAAATTTTGTTGCAAATATTTTCAGCATGTTTGTTCCATGACATCTGCTTGTCAAACCATAGTCCTTAACATTTAAAATGGTCGACCTGTTCAATTTGTTTCCCGTCCACTAAAATATTCAGTTGACCACTTTCTTGAAGTTTCCTACTAGTTCCTAATAACATACACTTAGTCTTTTGAATGTTCAAGGTGAGATGGTTGTCGTTCATCCATTTAGCTGCAATTAACATTTCAATATTTAATGTCCTATGAATGTCAAGAACCGATTTAGCAGCAAAGAAAATAGCAGTGTCATCAGCATACAATGCAACCTTACTATTTGCAATAACAGAGGGAAGGTTGTTTATAAAAATGACGAAAAGTAGGGGACCTAGTATTGATCCCTGTGGGACACCATAGGCTATTTCCATGTGGTTAGACAATTCTCCCTTGAATTGGACGCATTCAGTATTTCATTAATTAGACAATGTCATTACCATATCCAAACCGTAGTCCTAATGAAACAAATCCAAGTCAATTCCGACCAAAGGCAATGTTCCTTGGTATGTATAGCTGAAACACATAAATTTAAAGTTCGTATTTACCCAAAAGAGACCAAAACGTAAGTGTAAAGGTCCATAGGGTCGAAAAAGCCATATCTAGTTTTAACATGACAGAATGCAAAAAGTTTTGTTTGAAATTATAGGCTTGTTTCAGTAAATTGGCTTGAACAGGTACACCATTCATGCGCAACAGGACCATACAATTTATGAAAAGGGAGCAAAATTTGCAGCACATCAGAGAATTTGTAAGCAGAGGTTCTTAATTTGTTGAAAATGTCAATAAAATTAAGTATTTAAAAAGGTACTTCTAGCAACCACCATCTCCACCAAAGAAAGAGAGAAAGAGAGAGAGAGAGAGAGAGAGAGAGAGAGAGAGAGAGAGAGAGAGAGAGAGAGAGAGAGAGAGAGAGAGAGAGAGAGAGAGAGGGGGGGGAAATCATGTTGAAATTCCTAGAGGTAACTGTAAGTATAACTGTTTTCCTGTAACAGTTTTAAATTTTTTCATTTATAATCAGACGTAGTTCAACTTTTCAGTCAGCTGATTTACATGCTAATTATTTGAGAGAGAGAGAGAGAGAGAGAGAGAGAGAGAGAGACCGACACAGAGAGAGAGAGAGAAAAGTACATTATACACTTTGAGCCAACCTGACATGACCTTCACAATAACAAACTATATTCATCAGACAATTATAAAAAACAACATCAGTTTCACTACATTCGGAACACTTACTGCACTGAAATATGTGTAGAAAATGCTTGAATGTTCAAATTGTTACCAAATATATAAAAGTTCCATGAAAAGAGAAGCGGACAACAGTTTTCAATGATAGTGATGAGACCAAACCAAATTACAGTTTAACCTCGTCAGATCCAGGATCATTTACGAAATAGTAAGACATGCTAGTGTTCATCGTCAATGGTTCTTACCTGGACAGTAGAAAATTATTTTATGTTCTGATCTTTTGATAGGCATCGTTTCCGGATTCTTTGTATACTAACATAGGTATGGCTTGCAGATTTATTGTGATCTTTAGATAGGTATGGTTTCCAGATTCATTGTGATCTTTAGATAGCTATGCTTTCCGGATTCATTGTGAACTTTGGATAAGTAAAGATTTCCGCATTCATTGTTGGCTTCATGTAAACTGTTTCCGGTTGATTAAATTAAAGACTGTGCTTCTTGCTGGGCCATGGTCCCCCAGCATACACTTTCAGCACCCCAACAAGTAAAGTTTCTGATCCATTCCTGGAGCAAAGGCGTTCATCCATGTAAATTTTCATTTTGATGTCAGAAAATGGTACAAAATTAATGTCACACGTAAAGCTGAATTAATCTTTTGTTTAACGATGTTCAAAGGCCCATAAGTTCGAGCCTCTCTACTGCCATTGCTAGTCACTTATATTCTTCTTCTTCTTCTTCTTCTTCTTCTTCTTCTTCTTCTTCTTCTTCTTCTTCTTCTTCTTCTTCTTATTATTATTATTATTATTATTATTATTATTATTATTATTATTATTATTATTATTATTATTATTATTATTATTATTATTATTATTATTATTATTATTACTACTGTCAGACCTGTTCATAAATAACCAGCTTTATTTTTTCCAGGCAAACTAAACATGATAAAGGTAAACTGGTACAGCACAAAAGGCAATAGTATGCCAATGGACTGCTCTAAATATTCACACAAGACTAGTGAAGACATCTTTATATGGTTTATGGTCACATAAATTTGGATGATTTACCGAATGTTTATCTATCTATTTTTAAAAGTGTGCATTGAAGCTGTCACTTATTCCATCGGAAGCATAGTCCAGTCATTTGCTATTTTTTCAGAGAAAAACTATTTTCTTAATCTTTAATATGTAGTGTTTCAATAATTTTAAACTTATCTCCACAAGTTACAACTTAATCAACTAAGGGAAGCGTTAGATTCCAGTGTGTATCTTACATAATACGGAAGTATAAATTATAAACCTGAATCATATCCCCTTGAAGTCTTCTAACACGTTGTGTTGGCAGGCCAAGAAACCTCAGTCGTTCTTCATAATTCATTTCTGTAGTACGAAGATACTGATTTAGTTGCTCTTCTTCATCATATCTGACTCCTTAACACTCAATGAATTCCACACAGAAGATCCATACTCCAACCCAGGTCTAACTAGGCCTTTGTATATGTAATTCAATGTTGATTATCAATGTGTTATTGAAGCTCTTTCAAGGGAGTCTTCTGAAAAAGTGATTGTAGGAGATTTCAATCTAGATTTGTTGAAAATGAACACAAGACAAAAATACACTGAATATCTCGATGTCATGTTATGCAACGGTTTCTATCCCAAAATCACCTTGCCTACCAGGCTAACAGAGAGAACAGCAACTCTGATAGATCAAATATATTGTAAACTTTCTAGTTCCAAAAAGAAGTGCTCATCTGGAATAATATTGTCTGATATGTCAGACCATTTTCCTGTGTTTACTTGTATTAACTTGAAACCTAAAATCAAAGGCCCCCCTCGGTACATAAAAAGTGAAAATAAAGATCCCTACTCTTTACAATGTTTTTATAATGAAATAAGAAATACTGATATTATGAGTAAATTAAATCCCAACCTACAGTGCAACCCTAATGTAAATTACAACAGAGTGGAACAAGTTCTTGGAATTGCAAAAAATAAGCATCTTCCGGCGAAAACTGTCAAGTTCCAAAAATATAAGCATAAAAATTCTTCTTGGATTACAAATGGTATCCTGAGATCTTTAAAATTCCGTGACACTCTTTACAGAACACTGAAATGTACCGCTTTGGATGATCCTCAGTACTATATACTAAAGCAAAATCTTAAAACATTTAATAAAATATTAACCAAAAATATAAATGAATTAAAACGGGACCATTACCATGCAGAATTTGAAAGGTTTAAACACAATACAAAAAAGACATGGGATACTATTAAATCCATTCTGCATACAAACAAAAATAAAAGAGTCGTAACCTCATTTTTTCTCATTGAAAACAATAAGATAACAAATAAAGAAGAAATAGCAAACAGATTTAATAAATTCTTCACAGATATTGGACCCAAGCTGGCAGCTAACATCACCTCAACAAATAGACTCTCTTTCAGCTCATACCTCACTACATCGGTGGACAGCACCTTTTCTTTTTCATTAGTGGACTCTACCAACATTTCAAGTATCATCAATAAATTTAAACCAAAGTCCAGTACGGGACATGACAACTTATCAATGAAATTGTTGAAAGGTCTAATCACTTCTATTTCCGAACCCCTTGCATTAATAACAAATCAATCTTTATCTACAGGCATTTTTCCTGATAGCCTTAAAATTGCTAAAGTTGTACCACTATACAAAAAAGATGATGAAACTCTTTTTGAAAATTATCGCCCAATATCTTTATTACCGGCCATGTCTAAAATTTTGGAAAAAGTAGTGTACAAACAATTGAATGACTATTTCACCGTAAATTCTCTTTTTTACAAAAGTCAACACGGATTCAAGAAACTGCATTCTACAGAAACGGCAGCCTTAGAATTTATAGATCGCATCATGAATTTCCTGGATAATGGCAAATTACCTTTAGCCATATATCTAGACCTGTCAAAGGCATTCGATACCTTAGATCACCAGATTCTTTTGCGGAAACTAAAACATTATGGGATTACAGGTACTGCTTTAAATTGGTTCGAAGATTATCTTAAAAATAGAAAACAATATGTGCTCTTTGATGAAACTCGTTCTGATGTTTTACCCATCACAACAGGGGTCCCACAAGGATCTATACTCGGACCTCTGCTGTTTATAATTTATACAAATGATATGCACATAGCCACATCTAAATTTGATTCCATTTTATATGCCGATGACACGACTTTGATAAATTCCATATGTATTTTTGACTCTGTATTTGGTGACATTTCTGACTCTATAAATGATGAACTAAATAAAGTCTATGGCTGGTTGTCAGCGAACAAACTCTCATTAAACATAAGCAAAACAAAATACATGTTATTCCATTTCCCACAAAAAAGGATAAACTTTACACTAGACTTGAAAATAGATGGTACTCAAATTTCAAAAACTAAACGGTTTGATTTCCTGGGCTTATGCATACAAGAAAACTTGAACTGGAATGCACATCTGCAAAAAATTGGCAATAAACTCTCAAAAGTAATTGGAATTTTCAGAAGGATCCGCAAATATGTCCCAACAAAAACATTATTAATTATGTACAATTCTCTGTTTCTGTCACATTTAAATTTCGGCATTCTTGCTTGGGGTCACACTCAAGATCGCATTTTTAAATTACAGAAGAAGGCTGTTCGTCTTGTATCCAATGCTGGATATAATGCACATACTGATCCCCTTTTTAAGCGACACAAACTTTTGAAACTTCAGGACCTTCTACGTTTAAAAGCACTTAAATTTTACTACAAATATTCAAAAAATGAAGTACCTAGCTTTTTTCTTGATATGTTTGAACTGCCCTCTGCTACTCATTCACATTTTACCCGCCTTAGTAAAAATCCCAGAATTCCAGTACCAAGAAAAACAACAGTAAAAACTTCTATCAGGTATTATATTCCTCTCTTATTGCAAAACACTCCCCCATGTATTAAAGAAAAAATTCACACACATTCGTATTATGGTTTCTCACATTACGCAAAGTGTTATTATATCAATAATTACAATAATGAATGTACCAGAACAAATTGTTATGTATGTAATAGGTAAATTTTGTGGCTAGTAATGTTAGTAATTATGTTAACCTCGTGACAAATGCTGTAATCCAAATTCTTTTTATCTCCCTCGGTGGCCCCAGCGATAGCGGGTTTCTTAATCCTTAGCTGGGGTCATCCTGACTCAATTTTGTTGTATTTACGTTTTATTTTGTTAACCACAGTTATTTGCACTATATGTTTTATATTTGTTCTGTTTCACAGTGTATTCCTTATGTCAAATAAATCTGATTCTGATTCTGATTCTGATTCTGTGAAGGTTCTTCTTATCATTTCAACTAGCCTATTTGCCGCAGATAAAATATTCTGGCAATGTTTATTAAATGGGCCGTATTGATCAATGCTCACACCTAAAGTCTTTTTAACACATAGTTTCATATAGTTGAACAGCTTTTTCCCATAAAGCCATTTCTACTTTGAACAAATGCTTTATATGAAGCGCTGTCCTTTGATCCTGATTCTTAAAATCTGTACCAAACCTTGTATTTTTCTTAACGTTTTAAGAGCAGTACAATTCATCCACAGTGGCTTGTATGCATTCATTCCATGTTTGGACTTTGGAATATTTCTATCACAGGACTCACGTATTATATTTTTTAAACAATTCCAACAAACTTGGACACTTTTCATCTGAAATATGCCTTTCCAGTTGACATCCATATCTGCCCACATGTTCTCGTAGTTTCCTTTATAATCGTTCACCTTGATACTTTTTTTAACTTCAAGCCATCCCATCATATTAAATCTAACAGTACAATGACCACTCTTCCTGATAAAAGGTCGCATTGCTATGCGTCATACCTGTTCCTTTTTAGTTGTAAATGTTAAGTCGAAAGTGTTTGTCGTCTGGACCTCTATATAACGGGTAGGTTCTGTCACACGTTGATATAAAAATGATTCGTTGACCCCTTCTAAAACATTTTTGCCTCATGCTCAGGATTGTGATTGCAAATATTATTTACTCTTCCAGTCTATTTCTGCGTAATGGAAGTCTTCAACCATTAACATGTCAACAGTATTCTCTTCACGAACTTCTGCTTCGAGAACTTTTGGACTACGGTTTTTACATCCTATTATTTTCTAATTTTACCCAGTTTTCCTTTCCCCACACTAATTTACTTTAGTTATATTTGTCAAAATGAAGTTCAGAAGCGTTCAAGTTCTCCTAAATACACACACACACACACACACACACACACACACACACACATATATATATATATATATATATATATATATATATATATATATATATATATATATATATATATATATATATATATATATATATATATATATATATATATATATATTCCACTACCATCTGTGTCCAGGCTTTCAAAACAATTATATCCTTTGAATCATTTTTTTTACTAAGCGAATCTGGTTTTGTATAATTAATAGTGAGATGCTGCACACTGCATAATGTTGTATTAATTCCATTATTAGGTTGATTTGATTGTCCATTGTCTCTATCCAGGTGACTTAATTTTGTATTCTGCTTTTCAGCTTTACTATATTCAGCGCCCAAGAAGACCCCGTACACGAAATACATAGCGACCCCGATCGGACTCTTGTTCTTTTCGCGCAGCCTCTACCACTTTCTCTATATTATTCTATCTCTTCGAGAGCAAGGTTGTTAACTATGCCGATGTTCTTAAACCTCGCTTTAGCATATTTCAATTTGGTCGACCTTCACATTATTTCTGTTTTGTCTTTCTGGTTTTCATTGACACTTTCAACGGTCTTGGTATTCCCCCGTCAACCTGTTTTCCTGATCTTACTGCGATCCCCATCTGCGATAACCCTAGAGCATCAGCGCAGAGCTTTGAAAGAAAACTTCCTTTTCGTTTCCTTATACAAGGATCCTAACTTTTGCTTTCTTCTACACAGCATATGATTCCGTTTTCCCATTGATTCCCCAGAAATGCCATGTTCTGTTCTGGTACTGTTTCTTTTGCACATTAGTACTCAGCATTTGTTCACCAGAAACTTTTAATTTCTGGCCATGCTTCATTTTTTCGCCCATATTTCTGGGTTTTTTTTCAGGGACATCTTTGTTGTAGTCAATAAATTTTTCTTCGAGCGTCCTAAACTTTTTCTCCATTTCTATCAGAATTCTACCCAGAATAGTTTTGGATTGGTTCATTTGTTGCGCACAGTCAGAGCAGTACCAGTAACGATCTGCCTTTGTAGTGTTTTGGTTTTTTGTGCTGACATTTCAATGCATTTTGCACAAAAATGTGTTTTGCATTATCCATGACTCTCCACAATTTTGTCATTTACTCCATAATACATTATTTCACACACGTGGCAAATCCAAGTTCCATCGCTGCATTCATTCAGATTTGCAGTTGCACATACATTGTCACGATAACCATTGGAAATTCATCTCAATTGTGCCTTGTAGAATTCCAGATGCGATTTTTCATTTGGGAGAGTTTTGCCACCATTGTCAGTCAGGTTAGCTTCACTATGTTGTAAAAAGGTTTTAGGTTATATTCATTCAGGTATTTGCATAGTACGCGACCCTTGTTTTTCTTTACATGTATTATTTTAATATATCTGCAATATTTTAACACAATACATGTGTATATACACTTATTCGCTGCAAATAAATGGATTGTACTTTTCACCAGGTCAAAACATTGCTTTTGGGTGAATTTTCATTATAATTTATGCAATCACTTCAAATATGCACATCCAAGGGAATTTAAGCTGCCTGTGGAATGTTGAACATCTGTCTATTTTTAAACAAATGGTGCATACTATGTATACTTAAGATACTGACAAATGTCACAAGTTGGCTAAGAATGCAAAAGTTGGTTTCAAATGGGAAAAAAGGCGAAGCAACGGAAAGCGGGTGTCACAAACAAATAATTCAAATACAGTCCCACGGAAAGAGTTCCCCTGTCCACATATCGCTGCACTTGATGCAAACAATGGTGAGATTCCTACTGACATCTTGACCAACCTGAGGTAAACTGTACAGATCGCCATTATACTGCCATGACGAATGTACAGATCAATAGGAGCTACCAAAACAAACCTATGCTTAGATGAAAATATGCAGTGCTTGGACTTGTATCGCAACGTGTGCTGTCAGAAGGAGCCAGACTGTGGGTGCCTAATGTTGCAGTCCAGGCAAATCCAGACGGATTTTTTCTCCCTTAACAGGAACTTACAGAACTCAAAACCTTCCTGTATACATAGGAAAGTTAATGTACTTTTTTTTCAAAAGAAATACTGAACTCCATGAACTACTTTCAAATTGCGTCAAGCAAGACTCTCATGGCGATTTTGATGCAACCGTGGGCTCTAAATGTAGTTGATAGTGAGAAGGGACCGTCTGAGCCAGCAAGCGATGTTAGCCAACTTGTTGACTTGACCAAAGCTGATTATGAAACTTAGAGGCGTAGTTTTGGTCGGTCCACTGACCATTATCTTGGTAAAACCAATGACCACCATGACGGTGATCATCACCATGACCAACACAATGACCACCATGATGGTGATGACAATCATGACCAGCCCAATGAAGTCCGGGAATCATAAAATATATGACAGCCGCAACAAGCAGAGAGTGATAAGACGTCATGACCTTCAGTGTCTCCTCACAGTATCGTGAGCCTGTTCAGTCTAGGCAGGAGACCACGGTAGTAAATCCCTCTATATTTCATTGTATCTAGTTTAGGTGCCACTTATTGGCAAAAATGCGTTTCATGTGTGGCAAATTGCGATCAAGTCCTGATAAAGTCCAAAAAAAATTTGCAGAAATATTTTTGATGCCATGACCAACAAGTTATTGAAAAAAAAATTAATACGAAACTGCACCTGGATGCCAGCTTCTTACAGATATATGAGCTGTGCTCTGGTGGGGTGACATATTTGTCCATCCTCAGCAAATAGTTCTTACCTGACCTGGCAGACCATGAACCTACACAGATATTGATGGATTAACTGTGTGTTTCAAGCAACTAGACATGGCTATACCTATCCAGATTTGTGTGCTAGTGTCTTGAAAACATTGTATTTGGCAATTTACGGATTATCCCCGCTGAGATCCTCAATCAGATATTCACAACTATGGACTGGTGCCTCTAAAAACGGCTCATGAACTATCCTTGTATCTGGAGGGTCAATTACGAGAACAACATTCACGTACATTGAGGAAGGTAAAACCACAAAATATGGTATTTTTGGGATAACGGTGGTACAGTGTCCAAAGGCACTTAATGTGATTTAAAACACAAGGCATATCGACGACAGGAGTCAGAATTCAGGATATTTTTATTCGCCCTAAAATAAATTAAAGTAGTGGAAATAATAGTTTCAACATTTTCCTTTTATAAGTCCAAACAAAACACAGCACTTAGCCTGAAATTGGAATAATTCATTCAAAAATTACAAATTTGCTTTTCTTTTGAAACATAAACCGAGAGTTTACAACTAAACATTACTTTTTTTTTTACTTTCATCGTGAGGTGTAGGTATCATCACGGAGTTTGTTTTACATTTCTGGTACAGGATGTCCATTGTTAGAGTACTTGTTAGGAATTACCGAATTTTATACAGGTGCCAGGCTGTAACTGTTTATTTTATAATCACTGGGACTGAATATGTGGCCCCAGTTTGTTTCTACCTTAGTTATACACTGGCAGGTGTTTGGACTAATGTGACCTATCCAGCTAGAAAGGGTAAATACTAGTTAAGGGTAACCTAAACTATTTTTCTCTGAACTTGTTGGACACTATTTAGAAATTATGTTTGGTTCGATAGGTGTTTTGTATTCATATTGAACCTCTGCATTTATAAGGAAACTTCAGTTATTTAGCTGATTTATCATTTGCCACGTTCATATTTATAAATTACTATGTGGGTTTCCTTTGCTGAATATTTAGCTTAGACAAGGAGCCACTACGCAGAGACATGTACGGGTACAGGCTCCGAAACATGTTCTGAGTAGTAACCCGCTGACGACCATTAAATTCACTTGGGCTTATACAGCCTAAGTTAAAATTCTGCAGCAGAACGTGACAATAGTACTGCCATGTCTATATATGTTAGACAATGACAGGTTAGCTTATAGGGTGTAGAGAGTTCGAGCTACGGAATAGGTTAATGACTACCAGAAAGTGGTTCTGGAAGACACAAATACAATTTAATCGCGACAAGCTATGACAAGGATAAAGATGACGGTAAGTTGGTCTGGAGACTCGCATTAAGGTCATTTATTCGACTGCTATCATGCGAGCCACCTAGAAGTAACAGTAAAGAAATTGAAAGTTAACCTGCCTTTGTCACATGAACAATGACTTAAATTTCACATGTAATGTGCTTGCTTCGAACGTACACCCATTGCAACAAAATTGTAAAAATATTGAACTTCAACAACATCCTTCTTATCCATACTAGCGCAAACAACTTGCCTTAGCCAACGCAAGAAGAAATTATCGTCCAGTTTAGATCGTCGGAATCTGAGTTGCAAAGTTGAAAATGTATAACATTGTCATCTCGAGCATCATTTGCAAAAGGATAAAACCCTCAACAAGGAAGTAAACCTCATGAATGCAGGCTTAGAAGTCATTTGTGAGAGACATTTCTGTTTCGGTTTTTCTTTGGTTTCTCTGTTTGTAATGGCAATATGTGTAATCATCATGTGAGGAGATGGACTATATCTCAATGAGAATGGTGCCGAGCTGCATGAAAGTAACGTTCTTAAAAGTCCGCCCCGTTTTATCCATCCAAGCATATCCAGGCCCACTTTACCGCCCTACCAGGTTTCATTCACTGGACTTCGAGCACATAAGTGTTTAAATGGCTCCTTTTACCATCCACTGAAGAATGGCGAGTATCCCAGCACACTCAAAAGTGGTAATGATAATCAGAACACACCGAAACCTAATGTTTATTTTGAATTCACTAAAGTACGAGAGGTTTTTCCGGGATATGCAGGGGAATCCAAACGTGCGATCAGGGGTATGGCGTACTAACTGTCTTTTTGGAGTTGACGCTTGTAATGCAACGTTATCTCGTTGTCTTAAACTGCAAACCCGTTTTCGTGGCAAAACACTTTCAGAGCCTGCGACCACTGATCGCACGATTCGTTCTGGGCCACACAATACAAATGAATTAATGTACCTATTTTGATATAAGATTTATTTGTATTTTTGTTCTCTCTTGAGCTCTGTATTACTTTTTCTCTCCAAATATAATTTCAATATATGGTTCCATAATTACTTTGAGCTATGATTTATTATTTTGATGTATGAAGTACTATTATTTCGATATATTGTAGTTTTATTTCTCCGCACCCAGAGGCCCAAACAAAGTGATAAACTAATTCATCTTAAGTTGGGATTATCATAGAGTCATCCGACAATAACGAGCCAATCAAAATCCCTAAGAAGGAAATTGGTAATTTAACCCCGGGTACAACTCGCACGGACAACTCTGATAACCAACGTTCTTCCAGCCACCCTGAGGTTGATTTGCTCGGTTTAAAAGCACCTAATTACTTTGGTGGTCTCAAAACCAAGCGGAGCAAACATAAGGGTCTCAAAATTTTGGGTCTTAATTTCTGCAGTCGCATTTCCAAAATCGAGGAAATTAGATTTTTGCTTCAGTATTCTAGCTTTCATGCTTTTACTTTATCAAATACGTGGATGGAAAAACGTCTGAGTTGTCCATCGACTTTTATCAGGTTTTAAGAGCTGACATTTATTTATTTATTTATTTTTTATCTATTTATTTATTTATTTATTTATTTATTTATTTATTTATTTATTTATTTATTTATTATTTATTCATTTATTTATCTATTTATTTATTTATTTACTTATTTATTTATTCATTCATTCATTCATTCATTTATTTATTTATTTATTTTGGTCACTGTTGTAAGAAAATAGGCAAACTATTCCATATCGTAGCACCATCGTACAACAAACTTTGCTTAAACAGCTCTTTGTATGAGCGTGGGACCATAACATTTAAAAAATTGGATTGTCTTGTTTCTTTGCAATTTAAATCATGTAAAAGGTAAAATTGATCACATAAATAACTTGGAGCCAAACCATAAATGCATTTATACATAAGCGTCGACGAATGGAATCTTCGTCTTTGTTCTAAATTTTACCACTTTAAACTTTTTACTAAGTCTTCAACTGGGATATTAATATAGTCGAAATGACCTGTTATGATTCGAGCCGCTGCATTTTGTAAACTTTGAGCCGTTTTAGTTCTAACCTTGCTAGCCCCCCAAACAGTATCTGCGTATTCTATCGAAGGTTAGATAGTTGTTTTGAATATAGTACCTAAAGCACTTTTCGGTAGAATTTTGCTCAGACGTCGAAGAATAATTAATTTGGCCAATATTTTCCCATGTAATTTATCCAGATGTTTTTTCCATATACAATTTTTTTTTCAAAATAAACACCATATATATTTCGTTTCAGAAACCTGATTTAGTTTTTTACCATTTATGTGAACATGTAAGATTTTATTCACTGGCTTGTTTTCTTGAACCATCATGACATTTGATTTTGGTACATTAATCACCAATTCATTACTCCATATACGAATAAGCGACATTATCCATGTTCTTTTGTAACCTATGACTCACTTCTTCGACTGAATAACCACAGGAATAGATAATGGTGTCATCCGCAAACAAATTATAAATTCCGTCGTGTACATATTATCCAATATCATTGACATAGAGAAGAAAGAGCAAAGAACCAATGGTCGAACCTTGAGGGATGGAGATATCCTTGGTTTCAGACTTTTTACCATACAAACAACAACTTGTTTTCTGTCAGATAGATAAGAAGTGAGTCATGAAAGCTCCTGTCTAAAAATTTCATATTTTTCCAGCTTTAATTTCAAAATTTTGTGATTTAAAATATCAAAACATATTTTATTGCAAGGAGACATACTGCAGTTAACATGTCATCATTCAAATTTTCAAGCCAATCACAGACAACCTTATGTAAACATGTTTCGGGTGAGTGGCCCCTTAAATATGACGATTGGTCTGGGCTAATAAAGGCATGCTCAATCAGATAATCCAATGAGTGATGCTGTATATGTTTCTCAATTATCTTACCAACATGACTTCCAACTAAAAATAGGTCTGTAGTTACTCATGTCCGCCTTTGAACCTTGACCTTTAAAACTGGGATGACACGTGACACCTTCCAATCAGCTGGAACCACTGCCTGAGAAATTGACAAGTTAAAAATGTGGGAAAGCAATGGGCTCTGTATATCGGGACCTAAGCATAAAAGTTTCGCAACAAATCATCATATATCAAGTTTACTTTTTGTAGATAAGGACTTCAGATCTGAAGAAATACTATTTATATTTACCATATTTAACTGAAACCTGTATATGCAGTCTGGTCATTTCCACAAACATTCCTTTTGATCACACTTCATTATTTGATTGACAACTTCGTGGCCAATATTTGAAAAATATTTGTTAAAGTCATCAGCACTTAGATCTAAAGGTATGTTATTTACCCTTTTTTTATCTGGACATACCTCTCGGATGACTTCCCAAAAACGTTTTGGATTTTTGCTCTTTTGAGAAAAACAATTTTCTAAATATTTCTTCTTCTCAACTTTAATGAGATTCGTAATGTGATTTCGTAGTGTAGTATATTCTAACCACAAAATATGGTCACCAGATTGAACTGCAGAGTTATGAAGCTTATCCCTGGTATACATTAATTTTATTATATCTTTGATAACACATGGATTTTTGCGAATTTTTAGACGTATCTTCTTGATCAGAGCAAATCGTCTCTGGTAACACATGGATTTTTGCGAATTTTTAGACGTATCTTCTTGATCAGAGCAAATCGGTCACTGATATTAAGGAATGAGTCTTTCCAAATTTCCCAAGCCTCATGAACATTGGACTAAAACAAAACATTCTGGATCCCCAATGAGTTCCACAGAGCAGATAGAAATAAATTTTAATCGAAGTTCTTGTGGTCTCTAAACACATTTTCTCTGTGTAATTTCTTTTCAGTAATAGTTTTAAATACAGTATATGTCATGTAATGGTCACTAAGTGTGACTTTATGTACGCCTGAAGACACATGCTTTTCTGGCATACTTGTGAGGATCAAATCAATAGTAGAAGTAGTGTTTAGAGTTACCCTTGTGGGCTCAGTAATAAGTTGTCGAAAATCAAACAGTTTCTCCAAATGATGAATAGGATTATTGGTCAAAGATATACCGAGATCATAATTTATATTAAAATCACCAAGAATGACAATATCTTTACCTTCACTTTGAACCATTGTAATGTTGTCAAGTAACGTGTCATAATATTTACTACCAGCTGATGGTGGTCGGTAAAGTGAACAAGCCAGAATCGCGTTGCCACTATGTAATTTTACTTCAACCCAACACGCTTGGACTATATCATTATCAGGTCTTAGATCTTCTCTATGCTGTACTTGTAAGTCCTCCTTTACAAATAAGAGGCAATCATCCCCTCTTCTATTTCAGTCAGTCCTAAATACCTGATAATTGTCTATGCTAATTTCATGGACCATAATTGTGTTATCTAACCACGTTTCATTTATAGATTCGAAATCAGGTTCAACATTTCGTACCAGCAACTGAATGTCATTTGTCTTTGGCAGCAGATTTCTGACATTTAAATGAGTTAGCAGTAGCCGATCTTTTTTATTTTTCTTAACTTTGGAACTATTCAGTTTCTTTGTTCCATTCATAACAGGTCTATTTGTTGTATTGATACTTTTGCTTATAACACTAAGATCGACGGAAATTGTTTGGTATCACTTGAATCATTTACCTCCCGACTCATTTTATCATCAACGTCACAAGGTAACAACTCAAAGGGATTTACTGTAGTGATGGTGTCAATTGGGTTCAGTTTGCCAGATACGGCCTTTTTCCTCACATGGCCCATCTTCTATCTGCTAACCTTTGTGGAGGCGGTGTTGCCCTCTATTTCAAGAATGATCTAGTTTATAAGTTAAGGGATGAGTTAACCTGCGGTGACACTGAGAAATGATGGTCAGGCGTTAAGTGGCTTAATCACGCATCTCTGTTAACCCATTGCTTACACAGGGTGCATTCAGCCAATATAAATTATTATAATACCTTGGTTGATCACCTTGAGAGGGCCGTGGATGGTAGCCAATATCTTGTAGCTATTGACGATTTTAATTACTCTTTTTTTTCATAATGGTAGTGCACACCCTATCGGGTTATTGGGAAGTATATTTCATTTAACCTAACTATTACAGGGCCAACTCGGGTCACACCAAATTCAGCATCAACGATTGACCTCATCCTGGCAAACAGGTCGTAAAAGCACCACGTCTCATATTCCGTTAGTGATTACTATCTTATATAAACCGCTCTCTTAATGTAAAAACCCTCAAACCAAACCCAGAGAATCACTTATCCGTAAATTTGATTCATTTGAATCGGAAAAATGTATATCCGATCTACATAAAGCCGCAGCACAGGATCAGCCTATCGATTCAGTGGATACTGAAAAGGCATGGGCTGCACGGCGTGACACTTTTGATACAATAAGTAACGTTCATGCTCCTCTCAGGAATATCTGAGTCCGTGATCGCGCAAATGTATGGTTAACTCCTGAATTACTTAAATGTATATATAACAGGGAATATATCAACGAAAAGCCAATCTCGCTTAATATCCCTGTATTATCGGCACAATATTGGATTGTAAGTAACGAATTCACATCCGATATTCAACGATCTAAAGAATCTTATTATTACGATTCTGTCACTAATACACGGAATCAGAGAAAAATGTGCAAGTGCCTCAAACTGCTGATCCCTTCCAAGAAACACGATAATTACAGGGACAAAATCAAGGAAAAGCCAATCTCGTTAAATGTCCCTGTATTATGGGCACATTGTTTGATTGTTAGTAACAAATTCACAAACGATATTCAACGAGCGAAAGAA
This sequence comes from Hermodice carunculata, assembly GCA_964020975.1. NCBI lineage: Eukaryota > Metazoa > Annelida > Polychaeta > Eunicida > Amphinomidae > Hermodice > Hermodice carunculata. The sequence goes on from OZ026617.1 coordinate 65,534,771, forward strand.
ACTTATTATCACGATTCTGTCACTAATACACGGAATCAGAGAAAAATGTGCAAGTGCCTCAAACTGCTGATCCCTCCCAAGAAACAAGATAATTTCATCCCTGCGAATTTGTCAGCTGATGATTTCAACAAATATTTCATTAATATTGAGGCGGATTTTTTTTTAAATTCCTAAAAAAAAAAAATCCACTCCTATGGGTAATTGAGCATTTATGCTCGAATCGCTATGTCTGTACGCCAATTACGCATGGATATCTTCTCGCGTAATTGTGTTCGCTGTCTCTGTGGAGTTAAACAGATTTTTGCAAATGCACAGTAAACTTCTCTATCTAACTTCAAATGTAAAAAGTCATAGGTTACCAAATATATTTGATTTATATTTGGCCACTGGAGTGGTCCTGATCCACAGGTAGAACACTACAGTAAGACCAATTTACAAAAGCAAAGGATGTCGATCTGGTTATTTATCTTATCGGCCCATATCTGTCGTATCACGAATCAGTTGAGTTCATGACAAGTATGTCCAAACAGACTCTTCAGAATTCTTAACAGTAAACAGATTAATCATCAGAGATCAATCTATTTTCTTCAAACATCACGCAACACAAATAGCGCTACATTTAATTTGTTGAAAATTGGTTGAGTTCTTATGGCTAGGGTAGCCCTACTGTAGTAATGTAACAGGGGTTTCACAAATCAGACAACCTCTGGTTTTCAGTTCAAAGAGCGACATGGTTTATTTGAACAAAATATTGTTGCACATCCAATAAAGCTAGCTGGCTTTGACTCGAACTCGGAACATGGGATGTACCAAGCTAAAAAACATAAAAATCCTCTAAGCTATACATGTACAACTTACTACGCAATTAAGCCAAAAAATCTGACAAATATTTCTTACTCTTACAATAGTTGAAAAAATAGGTTTATCCTGATTAACACCGTGCTAGTTACTGCGAACTTCAAACAAATTCGCACTCCATTTTAAACCTAGGACATCGCTACGACTTCATTGTCTTGCACTTCCACTATACAATGTATCCAATAGTCATTATGGACAACTTATTACTTTAAATGTCAAATTTTCAATTACATTCCATGCATAAACCATTAGAAACTAGAATTATACAGAGCATATATAAAAATATATAGAAAACTCACAATCTACTGCCACACACGTCTGTCCATTGTCATAGAATAGGAAGTAATGCAGAAGAATGAAAAGTCGCGGGAAAAATAACACGTGACCCACAAAAACTTCATGACCACTCGGCCCGACCACAGATGAAAAGCTGCCTGACTTCGGAAACACTCCAGAAACCACTACGGAAAGACACATGCGCACACACCAATCCACTGATATACCACATTCACATACATCATACATATGTGTATATATATATATATGTATATATATATATATATATATATATATATATATATATATATATGTTATACATGTATGTACCCTTAGTCTCCTGTGCTGTGCATATCACAATATATGACCTGTTCAGTGTTGTAAAGTATGCAGTTGTACACAAAAATGTTAGTTTTATGGTTGAGGTATAAGCACAATTATTTTTACCTTCTTCATCATCATGTCACTTGCACGTTATGGTGCCCTCTAGGTACCTGCATTTTAGGATCTTGAGGATATCGCTTACAATATAAAAATCCACATAATGTTGGGTTCCGAGGTTTATTTTGTTTGTTTTCTGTTATTTTTTGGGGGAGGGGGGTCAATTTGCTGCTGATTTTTTTCTCTTGCACAATAATTTGCTCCAGGGACCCATCTATATGCTTGCATGGACCTGTCGGAATATATATCTATGTTGTGGAATTTTTAGTTCAGGATTTAACAATTTGAATTAAGAGGTTAGTTGTTTCACTGGATTCTTTTTTTTCTCTCTAAAAAAAGTCTGATGCTGGAGTATCCATCAGGTGGATATTTTGAATATCTGGGTTTGCAAGGATAATACTCTTGATATTGTGTAGTCCACAAGTGAGCATATTAGACACAGTTTATGAAAAAAAGAAAACCATCATCTTTACATACATCAAGGGCGTTGATTCCATTACGTACAATTCAACACAATAAGATGTCAAAAGTCTTTAAAGTACAAAGTCTAAGTTAATGTAAAACAATCTAATATAAATATGCAGGGTTAGATAAGTTAACTTTTTTTAACATCAAAGCAATGCATTTTTTACATTGATCATATGTTCCAGCATATTCGCTTCGATTCTTTCTTTCCACTTGCAATGATTTGTCGATTCTGGTACCCGCTGCTCGGGCCATTACTGGGGTATCCGACAGAGTTATGCAACATTCATTTTTTGAAATGTGACTCCAACGTTTATGCACCAACCCCGTATTCAAATCTAAATTGCAACCTCGTGCTGCTCAGAAGCATGTATACATCTCGCTTCTGATGTGATAGTTTATTCCAAATTTAAGACTCGTTTGAACTCTGTATTGATAGCTACAGAGCCAGGGATGCTAGGTCGAACGTGCGGAATTAAGGTCAAAGGTGGCTATGCATCGCTCTGTTGGATAGTCCTGGGATGTCTGACCCTTGCCTTAACCACATTTCTTGGGTTAAAACATCTTGAGTGCCTTTATAAACTCTATATACAATCGCATGTAGACTATAGAGCACTGACTGCTGCACTTGTTTAATATTTTCTACCATATGAGCATCTTAGCTGACAATGATCTTGTTCAAATTCGGCTCTTTGCCTAAAATGATTGATCTACCGTCACTCTCGTCCGCTCATGTCAAATCACTCGGTGTAGTTGTATCTTAGTGATTGAAACAGGTGCCTAGAATTTTCTATGTTTATGGCGATAAACCTTATACTACGCAAACTATCCTGGTTGATTGGGGTATGTTTCTATTTTAATTGTATTTTGTGTCTTTTTGCCCAGAACCACTTCCTGGTAGTCAATACCCTATTCCGCAGGAGGAACTCTTTACTCTCCATAAGCTAACATGTCCCTGTCTAACCTATATACATATGGAATTACTATTGTCCATATTGCACACGTTCCTCTGTAACATTTTTACATAGGCTGTATCAGCCCAAATAAATTAAAGGGTCTTCAGCGGGTAACTACTCAACATGTTTCGGAGCCTTTTACCCGTAAGACTTATCAGTATAAATTTCAATTGTTCATCCTAATATATTACCCACAATTTTAACAGTTGGCGTACATACATGCACTCTTAATTCATGAGTTCTGGTCGTTAATAGTGTTTACTTCAAAATCATAACACGAAGATTAATTTCTGAACGTTTTTGTAAGACATATTTGTGACATGACATATATTGTTTAGTACTTTCTAGTCTGCGATAAAACAAATCACACACACACACACACACACACACACACACAGATATATATATATATATATATATATATATATATATATATATATATATATATATATATATATATATATATATATATATATATATATATATATATATATATACATATATAATCAATACTGTGGCAGGTCTTACATATAGTTCCATTTAGCCAGGACTATCCAAATAACGACGATTGGCTTGTGTCTGCCTAATTAAGATCACTATATCTCAAGGGAGAATGTATCTCTGCGGTGCAGAACTAGAAAAGGTTGCCATTCCCAACTCAAAAGATACATGCACGTAAATGGAAGGAAGACATACTCTTTGACTGGGTCTGAAGCTTCGGGCTGATTAAATGCTTGCACTTGTGTCAAGGATATAAAAGGTGCATGATCAGGGTTCTGGGACCTGCTGTCACTAGAATGTGCCGCTGACGCCCTATTTATTCAATTACTCTTTGATGGCATATCTTTATCTTGGCTTTGAGATTCAGCCTGATATGTTCATTGGTAAAAGGTAACATCAAAGGAGTAGTTCAGGATGATGGTAAATAGCGATTCACATCAATTACGGCATCAATGTTTTCAGTCTACATCTATTAATTGTCTAATGGGCGAATATCCCGAGATAGTTTGGCTGAATATTGGTCAGTAGCAATATTTATCAACGGCAATCACATATTTCCATTTGTGTCAAACAAAGTCGTGTACGAAGTAAAGTATGTACAATGAGACAATCAAACGATTTATGATCGCACCTGTCTGTGGCTACCGTTACGTAGTGTTTTCGTGTACATTGTTTTTTCAAGCATGGTGTGATAGTGCTCAAAAAGCACATCCACGCTATGCTTGTTTAGCAAAGGTTTGTCGCTTGTCATATTTTTTAGGTCGGGTGTAGTTGAGCGACATTGTTTAAAATTTCGATATGTTGTGAAAGTTTCTCATAGGCAATTAGAAATTGGTGCATGCATTTGCTTCCAAAACAGACCGATCAAGCTTCGTACTCTCCGTTGTACAACTGCGAAGTGGAAGAGAAACGCAGATGAGATTTTTAGCAAGCGATGTGCGCGCATGTTATGCATCCAATTAAGAAAGGCAATGGTTGCGCCTGTTACACTTTCAAATAAACTGGTAATGCGTACCCATGTTGGTCATTCAAATAAACAGGTAATGTGTGCACCTTATATATTCAAATTTATTACATATTCAACAGAAAGGAAGCAAAAGAAAAACGTCACCGTCGTTTTAGTAGATTTTTAGTTTTGCAGCACTTTCTGTAGTCATCAATTCTAGCGTTTATAGTGTGTGAATTAAAACTTGTCGGTATTTTGAACGCACCCAAAATTTCCGTTCACACATGCACACTTTTTGCTGCTGAATGGCTTTAATGGTGCGCATGTATTTCATGTATGTATTTATGCCTTAAAAGGGCTGTAACTGATGGTCACGAAAAGAAAAACAAACTTCGCAGCTGTTTGATACGTCTAGAGCCTACGGGGAAATGTTGACAAGCTATGTACCAGGTCCTTTGCCTTTCTTTTTCGATCACGGACCGGCCAGGTCTACCGGCAACCTTCAGCACCAACCACCTAGTCGAAAATGGAAAATGCATATATCCACTGCATCAAATCTCTATTCTTATGGGAGTATACATGTAGTTCAAATGAGGTAGGCAAGCAAGGATGCCAGAATCAACACGACCCTGTGCATTTTATTCACTCCAGTACAATTACCTACATCTACTGTACTGCATTCGGAGTTGTCCCTGATTGGGGATTGTGCACATGTAGGTCCATCATAATCAAATAAGTACCGATATATATATAAATATATATATATATATATATATATATATATATATATATATATATATATATATATATATATATATATATATACACATATATATATATATATATATGTATGTATATATATATATATATATATATATATATATATATATATATATATATATATATATATATATATATATATACATATATCGTTCACGGAATGGCCAGGTCTCGAACCAGCACCCCTTGGCACCTGCCAGTTGCCCTTTTAATTCATTCCGTACATGATAAGATTTATGTTGCTTTAGCCTGGCTTCTCAGTCACGTGGGGTTATATGAAGGTTTAAGTTGCCATTCTACTTCATCACATACACACTTGGGTCACTATTGGCAAAGATCGTCTTGCAAGACATGCTTCAAGAAGGCTTCACAAGCACTGCGACTTACACACGAATCTGTGAGTTGACACCTGAGCCGCGATCACACATCTTTTTACACGCAGATAAGTATGGATCCTCGCGTGATATGTTGACTCCGATCAGATTTAGAGCTAAAATTGATTTGCGTGTCTTTGTGACAATTTGGGCGACATATTAAATATCATACAAACGAAAGATGTAATTTTTCTGGAATTAAATAAAAAATACCAGTGTTGTTCTTAAACTTTCACTCATATAGATAAAAGGTAATTTTAAGAGGACAAGTTCTAGATCAGAAATATTTGTGTCATACAAGTGACTTACGACCGTATCCAATTGGGCTTTGAAACCCTAGCAGATTATATTTTTGATACATTTGGACATCTATAACGCAATGAAATAGCCATTCAGCTAGGGATACTAGGCTAACCACACTAGGTGCATAAAATGCAGAAGCAGAATTAAATGTACTTTGTTCAGTCAGGACATACCGACCTCAAATGGTCATAATGTATTTCAGAAAACGAGGCAAAATTCACACCATCGTAGTATCCATAAACAATTCAACTTTTTTTGCATGTTCCAAAGATAGACATTTTCTGGCCATGTAGCTTTGCTGTTCCAGTCTATCTACAAACACGGTGCCCACGTAACTAGAAATAATTTTCTGTACACGATACTTAGCTCAAATGACCTGCTGACAGGTTAGTCAGCTGAGCATATAGGATGGGTAGTCACATATATATATATATATATAAATTTATATTTATATTTATAGATAGATAGACAGACAGACAGATAGATAGACGGACGGACGGACGGACCGAAGAATGGACAGACAGACAGACGGACAGATAGATAGATAGATAGATAGATAGATAGATAGATAAATAGATAGATAGACAGACAGACAGACAGATAGATAGATCGATCGATCGATAGATAGATAGATAGATAGATAGATAGATAGATAGATAGATAGATAGATAGATAGATAGATAGATAGATAGATAGATAGATAGATAGATAGATAGATTGATTGATTTTGCCTTGATAGAAAGTCGGCAAATCTGATTATATATCTATGGTCTTTCATAAATCCGTATGTGTGGCTGCTCTATTTAAGCATATGTTTTTGATACGACTGTAACGCAGTTGAGACTTTAATAAAATATATACAGTGAAACCTGTCTATTGTAGACACCTCGGGGACTGGCAAATAGTGTCCACAGTTGGCAGGTGTCCACAGTTGACAGGCGTTTTTGACAAGAAAATTGACCTTTCGGTCCTGGACATTTCTGTCCACATTATACAGGTGTCCGCATTATAGAGGAGTCCACAAGGACAGGTTTTACTGTATTACATATATCCTCCGTCATACAAGTCACGATGGTAGAACAGACAGACTCATTTTTTCCAGTCGTTTTCATTACAATGCACGAACAATGCATCAGGTGGTAAATGTTATATTGGTAGATAAATAAAGTCATGAACAAACAGTTTTATACAGAACGAATTTGGACAAAACAGTCTGTTGAAAAGAGGTCTCCATTGCAATTATCTCATGTTTCATAGTATGGATCGACATCTGTTTGCCAGTTTACAAGAAGAAAGTTTACACATTTTTCAGGATTCTCCAAAGGTCATGTGTACCCACTGCATGCAACCGTTAGGTTGATTCCATGAGAAAAATGTGGTGAATTGAAGATTTGAAATTTTGCGTTTCTCTGATAAGTGTGGCCCAGATCATCAATAAAAATTAAATAGAAAGCTTTCTACTCCCAATGTTTCTTACACATGATCCTGGAAAGAATCATGGCAGATGCATTGCAAGGGTCTAAAGGGATAGTCAGTATTGGAGGCAAATCAATTGTACCGAAGGATTTTGCTGAGGAAATATAAGAACAAGATCAGATGTTGCATCCCATGGTTACATCTATTTCCTCCATGGCTATAAGACACGGAACCTAACAGCTAAAAGTAATGAAAAGTCAAGAAAAGAGATGCTTTAGGAGTGTCCTGCGCTTCCTGTACAAGGACCACATCACTAATAAGGAAATGATGAGCAGAATATTACAAATCGTTGGATGTTCTGGCTGTTTACTGTTACGGACTTAAGGAGCTGTCTGTAAAGCTATTTTGAACTATAAATTTTAGAAGATAAAGAATTCTTTGTAGAGTAGGGAAGATTAGGAACCAATCTATAATACGGCCAAATGTTGAGTTGAAAATTGTCAATTTTATTTTGGAGCCAAAGAAATCATGGTTTTTGGCCAAACACCCAAATGGTTTTGTATTTACAACAGAATGTAAATGAGCTGTCAGTCAGACTTGGGTCTGTTTGGCAATGGGAAGTGATCAAGCTGCCCACTGCTTGGGAAGAACAATGGATTAATGGGTTTAGGGAGAGAACAATGGACCAGTGGGCTAACAAAGCAATCTGCACTCCTGATCTGTTTTATTCCTTTTTTTTCTTAGCGACTGAAACCAGTTATTAGGAAACCACATCTTTTTGATCTTTTCCCGGGAAAACTACAAAGATTCCTTTTTAAACATAGATTTGAAAGAAATTTTCTCATGACAACTCGTCAAAAGTATAATATTGTAAGAATACTTATCACAAGACAAGTATCGGTCAAAAGGAGTAAGTACATTTTCCACAATTGCCAGCTTACCGCTCGAAGAGGGCCAATTAAACCTAAATAGCATTTTTTCACAATTCTAATTTTCGTCCGACTTCTCAGAGGTTTTCAAGAGATTGCTCGTAAATGGTTTAAGCGATTTTGATACAATAAAAAGATATTAAAAATAAACATTCTGGCCTAGCAGCAGTGTGTAGTGTTTGTAGATATTTCTATATATTGCAGGTTTTTTGTTGTTTTGATGTTAAATTACGCAAAGTGGAAAATTGAAACGGTGCCTCTTCTAAAATGAAAAAAGACTGTTCCTTTTGCTTTTACAGAAAAACCAAGAGAACCGTTCTTAGACATTAAATCAAATTTTTATTCTACCAAATTGGAAGATTCTATGTTAAATATTATGGTTTGTAGTCCCAGAAAAGAAAACCTCTGAAGTGGACCCCTTTGTAATATGTCGCTTATCACCTCAAATAAAGAGAAAATTGTGTTTTTTGCACATAATAAAATATAGATCAATATCTAAAAGAAAATATATGGTTTGTGGGGGCTAGCGGCAATATTTTAGAAAGGAGAGTAGAATAAGATACCGCAATGTTATCATGCTAAGCCTTACAGACGGTATGAATTTTACAAGATAAAAGGACTTGCTAAAATAGTTATACGATGTGCGAGGGGGAGAAAGAGACTGAGACGAAACAGTAAGATGAGAGGGGAACATTTAAGAATGGACATTGTTTAAATTTAATGTGTGCCTGAGAAGAAGTAAACTAACGAAACGGATGTAGAAAAGTGGTTGGGTACTCAGCAGTGGGGCCCCTGGCATCAAGTTAAATCTATGACAGTCCCATCAACAAATTCCATAATATTTGACTGTAACATACAAACCAATTTTCCATAAATGAATTATGAACACTTTGATATATAGTAATGATTTTATCACTATGTTCCTTTCTTTTAACATGTAGGGTGAATGTTTACTGCAATAGGAAATATTCTCGCACTCCAACTGTTTTGCAGCCATCATGGTACACGTTTTATGAGAGCGCCGGTGCACGTTAGTACGGTATAGTCAGGTTTAAAAATGCAATGAATACAGTATCCTTTAGAGTTTGCATCATTCTAGTACTTCCTAATCGGTGCCAAATTCAATGAATATTTTGCTTAAATCATATTCTTATGTTTGGCATTTTGCACATACATGTAGGCTTACATATATAGATAATGCACAGTATTTTTCACAATGAATGTAAACTTCGGGTGCAACACCTCTGAATCACACCCATAGAGTGCATAGTATGTCAAAGGATTTGTACATGCCAGAGAGTCACTTCTAACAGGACACATTAATTCACAGTTACATGCTGCTGTGCATATTTGTCCATTATCTACATTGGTTCAATTGTAGGCAGAATCGTTTGGCTGGCAGTTACAGACTAGGTCATTCTAGAGGTCTGGTGAACGTCATAAATTGTTTCCAACACTTCTTGGTTATGGCGTTAAGCTTGGAGTACCTTTTCGTTCATATCACTTCCATCAGCTTTACTGCCAATAGATGATTAAACCATTGACCAAATGGATATTTTTTTTTTTTTTTTAAAGTAAACCAACTTCATGGTCACTTGTACAGGGTGTTACTTCTAACAAACCCCGTTTTTCTGCATTCCATTCCCAATGCTCAGAGGTAGTATAGTGAATTCTGCAATTTCTGTGGTACTTGAATAAGACATCACCCTTCAAGCGTTCATTCTGTTTACAAGAAGTCCACCATGTTATCTTGATCTTCATTGCAAGAAGAAAACAGAGACTGATTTCTGTTTAGATCAGGAGAAACTCCCGGGGATTTGGAAGTAAATGGTTTTGAACAGAATACACATGTTTCTGTATTTAATGTATATATTCATGACTTCTCAGATACTAAGACAAACTCTGCCATTGTTTGTGGTCATTTTACATGGTATCCAAAGTTTATAGCCTGGAATATGTCATCTTATCAAATAAAACCACTCTCCTCGTGTGCGACGACTCCAGTGGACGACAGACTTCATACATTTGGAAGAACCTACCCTAATCCCTAATCGTACTGGGAGCAAATACAGCGACCAAGAAAACACAAATGGAGAATAAGCTTATGGAAGTAGCAATTAAACATTAATCAACACAAACCAACAAGAAACCACCAACTGCAACACATTAAACACGCAAAACTGCCTTAAAAGCTACGAAGTAACAATATGAGAAACAGCAGTGGAGCTGTAAAAATGACCAAAAAGAGTCAGAAACCCTGGACCAACTAGACAGTACAGTAAGATAAGAGAATAGAGCTAAGAGGAGAAAATAGGCATACATAAGCTTAATTTTCAATGGAGTGGTTTCTATATCAGCATACAAATATGTTCAATATATTACATAAATTTAATGCCTTCAATGAGTGTGCATCTTATATTTTTGGTTTAATGTACACACGTGGTGCATTTTTTGGCACAATTTTGAAAGTTTTGCAGTCACAGTGAGTTACGACCTTTTATTATGTCAATAATATATATGCGGTTTGTAAGGGGGCCTGTCAATAATTTCAGTATCTCTGTTAGCATCAGTTTCGTAAGAGACCATCTTATCATTTCAATCAGCTCCTAAGAAGAAACAAAAATTGTCTTTTTCAGCAATACGTGAACTTCCATAAAATTTTTCTGCATATATTGCGTGGATACCAATAAGTACCCTGTGACCTTGACACTACCACGTCACTGGCAATCAATCAGGGGCAAGCTTCTCCCAAAATACATATTGCAACCAAACTTGACGAATATCAGATGGTTGCTTCAAAAGTGTTCAAGCATAAATCAAATCTGCACAGCCTAGACATATACATGGGGGGGGGGGGCAAACAGATGACCGGAAGGATGAATGAATGTGAGCAGTGATTACTATAAGATACGTTCATCTCTGATGCAGGTCCTTGAATTATGCTATTACATAAATATTAGCTCATCCCCCAAAATGCACAAAAGGTTGCATTTTCGATCAAACTGGAAACAGAGACTCTATGCATCAGAGAAACTAGTAATATTACACTCATTACAATTCGGTTAACGATATCCAAATTTGGTCATATTTAACAGAGGGTTTGGTTAATTAAACATATTTTGAATTAATTTACCTGGACGTATCGACCATGAAAACATAGGGTTAGATGCCAAGATTGCAATGATATGTCACATAATTTAAAAATCAAAACGCATTTCACTGGCCAGTCCGCCATCTTGGAATATTCCACCTGCTTTTAAGCTGGGCATCATGCAGGTTTGCTATCTCCAGCCGTTGACGATTAATTCCAAATATGATAACCTATGTTCTCTGGGCCTCACCTACTTAGAAAATAAGACCTTCTGGGGCGTCTTACTGCTAGACTGAGAGAAATGTACAAGGAACTGGTAATATAGCTCACAGTGTAACAGTACATGTGATTAAATTTTGGGGTCGTGTACAGTACGTTTAATTGCTTTTCTAGTAGGATAATAAAATGTACAAGACGGCAGCACCTCTGAAGTTCAAAGTGTTATTAAATACGGATGGCCATGAGCCAAATATCAAGATAAAATATTCATCAGATTCTCTAGTTTGTATTGTTAAATGCCATTTCATCTTGAAAAGTTGACAAAGATGATAATAGCCATTTCTAAAGCTTCAGTGCCATCTTAAATGTGGTGTGTTAGAAAGATTCTATTTTGTCCTTGAAGCTTCGGGACCCTTTCTGTCGTCAGAGATATATACAAATTTCTTTTTCTCTTTTAGATTATCGGTGCAACTTGTAACAAGTAAAAGGTTTCTGTTCTGTCGTTACAAATGATTAAAATCGAAGCCGCAGTAAATTAAATACTATGTATCAATACATAGTGTGTGATTCTAATACATGTTCATTGAATTATAGAAGAAAGTATGGGAAAGTACACATTTTGCAACTGCTTAGCAGAATATGTCATGTGTGACTTAACAAAAGATATAAACCTGGCTCATCGGGTCAGTACGGGGCCATCCTGGTGATTGACTGAGCTGCCTCTGGTCAGCGTGTGTACGCTTTCTGCGATACATTTTATTTTGGACTACAAATGGGCAACGGTTTTTTCTCAGCAACTATCCTTGCACTCTTTGTTTGATTGTTATTATAAAATGTAGTAAGTCATCACCACCTTCTCATAACTTTGGGCAGCTTACATATGCTTATTTGCAAAAACAAAAAACATTAATAATTATAATATAATGACAATAGTATTAAGAATAGTATTAAGAATGATGATGATGATGATGATGATGATGATGATGATGATGATGATGATGATGATGATGATGATGATGATGATGATGATGATGATGATGATGATGATGATGATGATGATGATGATGATGATGATGATGATGATGATGATGATGATGATGATGCCTTACTAACGTCACACTGCCCTGAAGACTAATGTGAATCAAGATCTCGGAATTTGTAAATAATTCAATATTTTCTGTTTTACTGTGAAAACAAGCTGCCAATTTGGCCCCGCTGGGGGTACTTACCGAACTTTTTGGCAGGCGTTTGCGGCGCGAACCTTACAAAATGCAACCTTGATTGTGTTACTTTTTCAACCCCAATATTACCTCTAGGGAATTATTTACAAAAAAAAAAAAATATATATATATATATAAAAATTGAATCACATAAATGTGTCGGTAGTACTCCCGCAAGAAAATGCTGACTTTTGTTAAGGAAATTTGGTGCAATTTTTGGCCACTTGGAGGGCGATTTGTTATTTTTAGCTCAGCTGACTTGTCAGTCAGCTGATCTTATGGTCCTCCGTCCGTCGTCCGTCGTCCGTCCGTCAACAATTCACATTTTCGACTTCTTCTCCAAAACCGTCCGCAAGATCCACTTCAAACTTGGTGGGGATGTGCCTTGGGTGGGTGTCTACCAAGTTTGTTCAAATGGTTATGGTCCAGTGATTTTTGGATTTTTAATGAATTTTTTCGTTCTTTTTTGGGCAAATCTTAAAAAATCTTCTTCTGTGAAACCGCGCACCCAATTACTTTGATATCACACAGGAACACTCCGTGGGACTCCTAGTTCTTAATTTGTTCACCAGGTGGCGCCTCAATTTTTTCTAAATTTTTAATAATTTTTCATGTTATAGCTATTTTCGACTTCTTCAGAACCGTCTCTCAGATTAAGCTGAAACGTGGTGGATATGTTCCTTGTAGAAGGGTCAAACAAAAGTGTTTACTATGTAGGAATGCTGCCGATTCCTAATTTTTAACGATTTTTTTCAATTTGGGTACTTATCGGTCAATGCAGCTCTCCTATTGATTACTATGGAAGTCAATGAACATTCTAATGCAAATTTACATTTTCGACTTCTTCTCCAAAACCGTCATCCAGATTTACTTCAAACTTGGTGGCAATGTACCTTGGGTACGTTTCTACCTGGTTTGTTCAAATGGTCATGCTCCAGTGATTTTTTATTTTTAATGAATTTTTTTTTGGGGGGGTGGAAAAATCTTAAAAAATCTTTTTCTCCGAAACCGTTTACCCAATATCTTTGATATCACACAGGAAGACACCTAGAGACTCCTAGTTCTTAATTTGTACACCAGGCGGCACAGCAATTTTTTCTAATTTTATATAAATTGTTGTGTGTTAAAGCTATTTTTGACTTCTTCTCAAGAACCCTCACTCAGATTCCTGATTTTAAACGATTTTTTCAATTCAGGTACTTTTTGGTAAATGTACCTTTCCTATTGATTACCATGTAAGTCAATAGACATTCGAATGCTTATTTACATTTTCTACTTCTTCTCCAAAACCGTTATCCAGATTTACTTCAAACTTGGTGTGGATGTACCTTGGGTGGCTGTCTACCAGGTTTGTTCCAATGGTCATTTTCCAATGAATTTTGAATTTTTTTATGATTTTTTTTTTTTTAATCTTTACAACAGTTTTAATAGGAAAGTTTAACATGGGAATTTCTTGTAATGGTTATAACTTAAATAATCTTGGCCAGATTTACTTCAAACTTGGTGGGGATGTGCCTTGGGTGGATCTCTACCAAGTTTTTTAAATGGTCATGCTCTATTGATTTTTAGATTTTTTTAATGATTTTTTTGGTCTTTTTGGGGGGCAAACCTTAAAAACTCTTCTCCTCTGAAACCGCTCACCAATTACTTTGATATCGTACATAGACTCTCCCAGGGACACCTAGTTCCCAATTTGTTCACAAAGTGGCGCTGCAATTTTTTTTTTTTTTTTTTTTTTTTTTTTTTTTTTTTTTTTTGGTTTTTTTGTTTTTTAATTTTTGGTATGGTTTTGCTATGTTTCACTCGTTCTCAGAACCGTCACTCCGATTAAGGTGAAATGTGATGGACATGTTTTCGTGGAAAGGTCAAACAAAGTTGTTTACTAGGTGGCACGGCTTTGGATTTCTGATTTTTAAGGATTTTCAATTCGGGTACTTATCGGTCAATGCAGCTTTCCTATTGATTGCTATGTAAGTTAATGGGCATTCTAATGCTATGTCACAGGACAACTGACACAAAATTTACTGTTTACTTGATAACTTGAGATCTGTTTTGAGTTAGTACCGTGATGCTGCACACGTTAATGTTTCTGTATTAAGGTCATGCTTAGACAGTACATAAATGACCTTGACCTCGTTTCTGGGGTCACCGTGCAACATACATGAATTTTACTCTTCATTATAACTTGACAACTACTTGAACCTTGATGTTGCACATCTTAGTGTTCTTCTATAAAGGTCAGACTTACTCAGAACATGGGTGACCTTGATCCTTTCCCAAGTTTATAGAGCTGCAAGTGTGATGAATGTCAAGATCAGCTGAGCATGGGCTGTTCACACAGGCCTCTTGTTTTAATTTTGGGCGAACTTTTGGAACTTAATCGGGCAAATGTAATGGTAATTGACTTGACAGAGCCCTACACTACAATGGTCACTATGGGAGTGCCTCGCCGGGGCACTTGTAGACCTTTGTAACTCCACCGGAACACTGCAAGGTTTCAGTCAGTACTAGGGATATACATTTCCTTGATAAAGCTTATAAAAATAGATGAATAAACAAAAAATCCATGAAATTCAAGTATATAGTATCCAATGACAGGTTCCCCACCCATTACATATTCCATATTGAAAGCTAAAGTGCGGATATTGGTGAGAGGTGTCTTTAAATGACTGCTGGGTTCAGTGAGCCAGGGGCCAGTCAACAGGGTTTGGTCATGAAACCGTCAAAATGGGTGCGTGATATCTGGTGGTACTCTCTCCATCTTCGACAAGAACTTGTCAATAAACCTACGTGCCCTACGTGCGAATGATGTTTCAATTTGCTGTTCCCATTTTTTTTTCGTTTTGTTACACCTTTCTGCTTTGGAATGATACATGAAACTGACAAATATATCTGTCTACCTTAGATTCTAGCCCCCAATATATTTAATTTGCAAGCGCCGTAAATACAGGGGCAAATATTTACTTTATACATCGGTCATCTTTACCGTAATAAATATCATCATTTTGTTAAATGTGTCAGATTGTTGATCACGTGATATATATATATATATATATATATATATATATATATATATATATATATATATATATATATATATATATATATATATATATATATATATATAATATATATATATATATATATATATAAGGTAGTGATATGCTACTTAATGTAACACATTTAGCGCACATTGAAATGCACCCAGCCCAGATATAATTCATACCTCTACTTGACACGCACTGTATATCATGAACAGACAAACTCAGAAAACGATATGTCACAAACGTAATAAACGGCGGCAAATGAATATATTTATGTAGTCGTCCGATTATATAAGCATATCAATCTTATTGATTGATGGTCCCTTTTAAACCATTGTAATACACACGATTCCGTCTTGGTCTGTAACTTCGTTTTTCTTTTAGGAAGCCTTGAGGTAGGCAAATTTCCTTCAATGTTCAGGAAATTTGCCTGTCGAAGGGCTTTTCAGTTCTCAGACTCATCCTTAAGATATATTCTATCTCTACAAATTCACCGGGAAGCTTATTTTAATCCCACCTATGTGTAATCCAAAGGGAACGTGGACGTGACATTCTCCATCGTGCAGCATGTTTTCCACCCACTCCCGAGCCCTTTACACACTCTGCAGACCGATTCAACACTGTGTGGAACTTGTGCTGCGACCCACCCACCCCTTCCATACCCTAAGGAATATCGAATACATTGCGTCTCGTATGCTTGTCCCGGGAAAAAATGAAAAATTCATCATGAGTCCCAGCAGCAGGGTAAATTGCCGAATAATTAAGGAACTGTTGCAGGTGCAAGGAGTGCATGAGAACGATGAAACTGTGCCCGGCCACTCAATGGTAGGGAATCTGGGGAAAATCATTTTCTTCTTGTGATAATATATGCATGGGATAAAAATAAAACCACTCGTCAGTAAAAGTTCCATTGTCGACCGGTTCGCCTGACACTCGCGTAATCGCGGACCGACAAGATGCTCTCTGTGGCCCGCATGCGGCGGCCTTCGCCTCGTGTATCCTGGCGGTCCGCCAAGATACACTCTATGGCTCGCCTGCGACCTTTCACACTTTGTGTATCCTGGCGGTCCGTCGGCACGTTTGTGTTATGCAGGACGGTCGGATAAATATTCATATCTGTATAGTTATGTCTGGGTGCAAACCCAGACAGTTATTTTTCCAAGAATCCTTCTCTCTCTCTCTCTCTCTCTCTCTCTCTCTCTCTCTCTCTCTCTCTCTCTCTCTCTCTCTCTCTCTCTCTCTCTCTCTCTCTCTCTCTCTCTCTCTCTCTTTCTCTTTTTCATTTTTGGTTTCCTTCTTTGTGTTCAACTTGACATGGTCCGGACCACAAGTGCAATTGTGCATATGCTGTGGAATAGTCATGATTTGTAAAATTATGAAAAAATTAGGAGCAATTAGAAATTTAAAAGCTCCATATCTTCCAAACTATCGCAAATAGACACAGAATTTCAATGGGCAAGTTTAGTTTTGTGACACTTGCCAATATAATGGGCAGTAAATGAAAATTGTAAAAATTTTAAATTATGCCAATTGGCGCTTTGGAAAATATAAAAGTTAAATGTCTCCAAAGGTATTATAGACAGAGATGCCATTTCAACTTCAATTTATAGGTTTGTGGCAAAGCTGACCCAATGTACTATGAACCAAAGTTGTAGGATTTTAATTTATGCAAATTAGGTGCATATGCCAAATTTAAATCTTGAATAGCTTCATAACTATTATAGATAGAAGTACCATTCCAACTCAGTTTATGGGTTTCTGACATAGCCACATCCAATGAACTATGATCCAAAATTGGGTTAGTTTAATTTATGCAAATAAGGCGAATACACGATATTTTAATCTCGAATAACTTTTAAACTATTTTACATGGAGGCGCCATTCCAACTTTAATTTGTAGGTATGTGACATAACCTCATCCAATGAACCATAAACCAAATTTGTAGGCTTTTAATTTATGCATATTAGGCAAATACACAAAATTAAAACCTTGAATAGCTTCAAACCTATTAAAAATAGTGGTGTCATTCAAACTTCAGTTTATAAGTTTTTGACATGGCCACATCCAATGAGCCAAGAACCAAAGTTTTAGCATTTTAATTCATATAATTTCGGCTCACACACTAAACTTAGATCATTGTGAACAATAACAAAGTGTAACATTTCAAACTGTTCTCATTTTGATTTTTTGTGTCAGAGAACCACATTGTCATATGTAGTGACAGATTATTTTCCCTTTTCTTCTTTCTGTCTTGTCTCATCTTACTGAGGCTTTATCATATAGTGCACGTTAACCAATGGGTGCCGTGATCATGAATGTACTATTTGATTGGTCTCTTGAAACCCTGCTGAAACAATGGCGTCAGAATCCCATGTGTCTTAAATATCATCTGTTCAAAGTATCACTTGACTTTATGGTACTGTGGAAATAGCATCGTGTTTATAAGCTTTGAAAAGATATATCTTATCCTGGAATTTATCAGATTCCATCGCAATTAAAGCCACCGCTAAATCACTGTTAAGCCGTTCTGCATCACCGATGTCACTTCATCATCATTATACCCTCCCGATTGGCTCAATAGAGGTCCATAAAGGATCATTTCTGCGTGTTTGGATTCGTCATTCATTCTTGTAATGTCGTGTGCGATGCAAATTTGTAAAGCAGCCGGACAGAGCCACATTTCTCTTATCCATTACCATTTTGACATTACATATTACTCAGAGTCTCTTAATTTTGCGATTTTTATGTACGGCAATATATCAAAACCATGAAAAGAAGGACTATAGGGAAAAGGTTGCGGGCGTAGTTTCAATAGGGAATACCATGCAAAATAGTTTACAATATAAGGTCTTTTTCAGTAAACAGGTAACTTTATATATGGTTTAACGCACACCTTGTAATTGCATATAAAACTTAAAGCCAACTCTCAATGAGACTTTAATTTAGGTGTAATTTGCACGAGTGTGTGACATTTATCTGTTTGGGGCTCTTCCACACAAATTTACAGATTAGGTGTTGTCGCCTTGTAAAATTAGAAGCAATATTTAGATCTGCTTGGAACGTCCGAGCTGCTGTTAACTATCATCATCAGCAGTAGCAGCAGCAGCAGCAACAGAAGCATTTTAATTGTATACGGTTTCTGATGAAAACGTATCGCTGTTACTGCTTGCACTATGTTGAAATACTCACCAATGAGCGACAATGATGTAAGTTTTTGAGATCACGTTTTGTAGTTAATAATCCGTTATCAGCATTTTTTTTCTTTTTTTTTCTTTTTTTTTTTTTTTCTTTTTTTTTTTTTTTTTTTTTTTGTTTTTTTTTTGTTTTTTTTTTTTGTTTTTTTTTTAATTTTTTTTTTTTTTTTTTTTTTTTTTTGCATTTGTTTTCCTCTGTTGAAATATAACCCAATTGAACACTACTTCTAAATGAGTGTCAGTCACATAGAAAGCAGCACCAAAATTAAACATTTTTTGTTTCGAAGCAGATGATTATTGAGTGATCACAAATCAACAAACAGCGTTTGATTTTATTTAACTTACATATTAACTGTGAAATAATACAGGTTTATTATTCGTGCCGATAAAAGCCTGCCGTGTGATTGCCGGCGAAAGGACTCTCTGTTTTCCACGAAGTAACCATTATAATTACAAACGTATATTGCCTTCTGGTCATTTATAAGGTGATAAGGTTATGTAAATTTTCTGTTTTTGTTGTAGTTTTGTTAATCCAGCTATAAAGTATCAAAGAAATGGATTTACTCACTCCTTTGTGCGCGGGATACATAGTTTGTAATGTGGCTTTCCATGGGGAAATACGGGAAGGTGGTCGCTATACTTTTCAAGCCAAGGAGTTTTCCACGGACATTGAATTCATCCGACTGGGCAACTGATGATCATGGTGTATATCAGCTCACAAAATCACCATGGCAACACAGGATTTCAGTTTTGAGAGTATTACTCCACTCTCACATCCAAAACTAAAGATGTCCTTTTTAATTTTCCTAAAATTTGCATTACTTTGTGGTGTCAACTGGTACAACATTATCGTGTGATTAAAGTTGTTGAACTAAAGCAATACACCCGTGGGGTCTAGTTTCCTAACGATTGACACGCAATTCAAATTTTATTTATTTATTTATTTATTTATTTATTTATTTATTTATTTATTTATTTATTTATTTATTTATTTATTTATTTATTTATTTATTTATTTATTTATTTATTCATTCATTCATTCATTCATTCATTCATTTATTTATTTATTTATTTATGTATCTATGTATATATCTATGTATATATTTATTTATGTATTCTTTCATTCATTCATTCATTCATTCATTCTTTCATTTATTCATTTGTTTGCTATTGTGCATCAAGGGCCAAGCATCCATTTATGTTCATCATGCGTTATATAAGGTTTACTTGTTTATGTGAAACTGACACTTTCTATGGAAATTTGCAGGGAATGATCTGTTTAAAGTCATCCGTAGATTAGTATATGACATAATGTTTGTGGGGTATTTGGATTTCGGAGAGGCGTGATGAGCAAATGCTGAAACTAAAAAATGGAGGGGCAGATGGCATGTGTTAGAGTCTACCTTTCCGTCTATGTAGTTCCTTTATAAATGTGCACAAAGTTGTAAGGAGCGCTTGAGTTGAAGACTAGGTATCTACGAACATCAAATCTGCGTCAAAAACTGGCCTACAGCATTTTTCTATTGAATAGGAATGCTTTGAAAAAACACCAGAAAAAAACCAAACAGGACCAGAGACAAAAATCAAGCAAGAAAAACAACAAATCTTGATTTATGAGTGATAAAGCTACCTTTGGCAACGTATTTCAGCTATGCAGACCCTTGCATCCACCCCTCTTCCACTGATAGACAGAATACACCAAGCCATTTATCTCAGCACGCACAGTCATCTTGCTTTGTATATCAATCATCAAAAATTTGACATGGGCTTGTGGTGATTGTTTGTAGATTAGTCAGCACCTGTATAGTACGAATACGTGCACACGAATATTTTGAGCTTTTCTGCAGGTTGACATCAAGTAACACGTGTTCGATAATGAAATATACATCCATATCACACAAATAATACTTATAGATACACACAGGTGTGTATCATTAAAAGTGGGGCTTGCATTCCAGTTACTCCGCTACCATTACATTCCTCATTTATATTTTTAATTTCATTTTATCTTATCTTATCCTCTCTTTTCTTATCAATTTTATCTTATCTTATATCACGAGCCGCCGTGACCGAAGAGTTAGGTTCCTCGCTTTCTGCGCGAGGGGTACGAGGTTCAAATGCCGGCTGATCGAAGAGACTTTAGTATCTTTGGTTCTTTACATGCTGTAACCGCTTCACTGCTAAAAAAGCCTTAGTGGGACATGTTTGGGTTACCTGTGCCCGATTATGTCAACGGTATGACGGGCGCTGCAGGTCGTCCTCATTCAGAAGTGGCCGCCATTAGAAATGCACTCACAACAGGTCGCTGCACATACGTGCGTGAATGGTTGACTGCGTGGCACATGTTAGGGGGAAGACAGGTCAAGATAAGCGTCAGCCAGACAGTCATCCTGTATAAATGAGGTTTACCTATTTGGGGGGGGGGGGGGGCAGTGTAATTTGGCAATGAGGTTCAGTGACATTTCAGCAAGTTTACTATTTGTAACCAATATGATACTTGCGACGAAAGACAGCAAGGACACCAGTGGAATACTGGCACTTCAACGGTTTCTTCTAAATGTATATTTTCGTTAAAACTTCCTTCTGCCGAAAAGCGGAAGTACGGAGCGTACTTTTAGCATTGCGTTTATATGGAGTTTTTCAGAAAATCTAGTGTTCCCTTCAGTGCCGTACCATCCTTTCAGCGGAACCTTTCCGCTCTGCCGGGTCGTCTCCACCACTGTCAATGCGTGTCCCATCAAACATATTTCCCTAAAAGGACAGCAACCTTTCGTGTCGATATCAAGGGTCTAAGGACGAGTTTCACATCACGAAATGTCATCAAGCTTCCCTGTAATTTTGTTCCATCATAAACCCTCCTCCACGCGGATGAATGGACGAGATATATTGGACCGCTCTGCAGACAGGAAACCTAAGTGTACCAGCAATACCGCTGTGTCGTCAAGCGAGAGAGCACCACACACTGTAAAATATATTTGTGCCCGTTGTAATAATTTACTGACATACATGGAACAGATTGTGGACATAAAAATGTCTTCCAGAAGTCTGCGTGTTTTCTCAATCCCCCTTCATTATACAGCCTTTAAACATACTTCTACTTTTAAATTCAGGCATGGCCGTTAAGAATAGGACATACAACAAAAGCATACCAATATTAAAAAAGACTGCCAGATTGAAAAGTACAATGTATCAGCGCTGATATGTAAAGGAATATATGTTTTTATATTCCTGATATGTTCTAAATTCCAAGATTTTATGTAGGTACGATGCGTACCTGTGGGCTGTAAGGTAGAGAAATGTACCAAAACATACCTTTTTTATATTTTATTTATTTTCAAAGTAGGGTCTTCAAAGCTTAGGAGACCCACCAAATCGTGTATATTATTATTATTATTATTATTATTATTATTATTATTATTATTATTATTATTATTATTATTATTATTATTATTATTATTATTATTATTATTATTATTATTATTATTATTATTATTATTATCATTATTATTATTATTATGAAAATAATCATTATCATTATTATCATAAATGTAATTGCTGTTGTTGTTTTGTTCTTAATCTTTCGTCATTGTAACACAAACAGAAATAAAGAAATCGCCTGAACCTTCTTAGTTGCATCGATGTACAAGAATTCTGTGAAATATTATTTGATTAAACACGGTTACACTTATTTTCATACCTGTATACGCATGCGCCATTTCACATCTGCGCGACGGGTTTTTTTTTTTTTTTTTTTTTTTTTTTTTTGTTTATTTACCAATTAACCTTCAAAGTTGATATTTTGGGCAGAGTTGAACTCCTAAGATCATGTCCTTTTACAAGTATAAACCATGCAAATGTTACCGTTAATACTTTTCGATCTGTGAACCTTGTTCAGCATTTGTAACTCAGCTTTGCTTTACTCTCTCTCTCTCTCTCTCTTTCTACCATCTGCATATCTGACACCCAGGCATCCGGCATGGCTGTGAAGACTTCTGTGAAGTGAGAATACCTTTCCGTTCGGACTAACATGCTGTGTCATCATCTTTCCTCGGTGTACTTTGAGGGTAAGAGTGCCTAGGATAGTTGTCGGTCTTTGATGTATACAATAAATCGGAAAGAACTTTGTTTTAGAGTACCTGCAGTCATACTCATTCAAACCAGAACTAGACTCGGATGAACTGCGACACATTATCAACACCAACACACATAGACCGGCTTTAACAGGAGGGTCGACATGCAACACTGACTGGTGGTGCTTTTTTTTCTTCTTTAAGCTGGCACATGAAGAGGTTCATTTTACAACAGTCACCAGGGCCCCGAAAGAGGACAGGAAGTGACCAAGTATAAAATATGTATTTTGTTCTGTAACAACACAGTCAACCAGTCCTATAGATATGTTAATGCTCAAACGTGCCCAAATAACTTCCAGCTTTGAAACGCAAATGTCAATCACTCGAGAAGCAATAATGCCAAGAGCAAATAGCATATGAATAACAAAGTTTTACAACGGGGTTAAAGAGAAAAGAAGCAACCAAGATAGACCTCACCAATTCTAGCATATATGTTTAGAAGTGACGTTTCTTTCTCTTATAAAAGAAACTT